>JAIVFJ010000056.1:0-332092 GCA_025765615.1 Zopfochytrium polystomum
ACTTACCCTCTTACACACACACACACTGCTGGCTCCTACTCCTCTCGTTTGGACAGCATTTGGCTCTCACCACCTGCTCTTGACTATGTCACTGAAGCTAACATTTCTTCTCCACTTGAAGAGCCCCATCTCACTGACACTTCAGACCACCTCCCCTTCAACATAATTCTTGCTTCCTCCCCCTTCCACACTTTTCCCTTCTCCCCTCTGCGCTGGCAGGTCATCAAACCCCTGGAAGCTTCAGAGGAGCAACTCTACAATTACACATCAGCCATCCCAGTTGAGCTTGCCCCCCTCTCAGCAGCCCTTGCAGCCTTGGACAGCATTCTTCTCCCCTCCGAGCTTGAGTTCCTCCATTCTCCATCCCTACCCTTTCAATACCCCTCCCCAGAAAGTGCATCACTCCTCGTCAGCCACCTTGACACACTCTCCATATCATTTCACAAGTTGCTGCTTCAGCTTGGCAAAAAGTTCCTTCCTCACAAGGGAACTTCCTCAGCAGCACCAAAGATAGATTGCTGCGCCAAACCATTGCTTGTTGCACGTTGGAAAGTAGAGAAACTGTGGGCACTTGCCAAAGACCCTGCGCATGATCTGGCTAACATCTTCCCTTCCATTCCTTTGACCCCATCTGAGTGGGGCGCAGATCAGTCCTACTCCTTCTTGTCCCACATCCACTCTTAGTACAAAGCCTGCTTCTTTGACACAACTGACAATTGTGATGTTTTACTCCCCGCCCTCAACTGCCATTGCCAGGCCATCTACCATGCCCAATGCCAGGCAGCAGAAAAGCACAAAATGGAGGACATTGCCACAGCTCTCACACATAGACACAACCTTTTCTCTTCTGGCAAGATGAAGACTGTCCTCAACAAAATCCTCAACCACACACGCAGCAACTCTAGCATCAACCACATTTGCTATACTACTGCCAAAGTCCCTCAATCACCCACGATCCTGACCTTGTCCCTGGTATCTGCCAACAACAGGTTGAACACTGGTTTTGCCCTTGTACCCTCACTCCCTTCCCACCATCCTCTCCATTTTACTCTGACATGCAACCCCGTCCCCACATCCCCCCAGATCTTTTCTCCAAGGTTATTGTTAACTCGCCTTCCCCAACCACCGTTTTCACACCCACACCTTTCCCACTCCTCACCTCCCACCACTCCACTTTCAATCCAGCTCCCTTCACGAATCCCTGCTTTCAACCAATGGACGTGCCCCTCCTCCCTGCTGACCTTGCTCATACCCACCCATCCTTGACCTTTGACACTGATGGCTCCCTTCACAAGGAGGGCTTCATGGCTAGCTCTGTTGTTTGCCTTGAGCTTAACTTTGAATTTTCTTTTGCCCTCCCTCCACTCTCTGCCTCTTCCACAACTGCTGAAATTGCTGCTCTCCTTGCTGCCCTCACCATCACTGCAAAGCTTTCCCTGCCCCTCACTTTTCAACTTGACAATCTTGGAGTGGTTGACACCTTCGATAAACTCTTTCCCTCAAACTCCTTTAGTCCCCATCCGCACAGTGAGCTCAACACTCCTCCTCTCTCTGATTCCCTCCATCGTCTTTTGCACACCACTTCCCACCCCACCACCCTTTGGGCATGCGTTGCAGCCACTCTACAGTCTTCGATTGGCTCCCCTCCACAAGTTTCCTGGGTTTCTTGGACACAACAGCGACGCTGGCAATGAACGAGCAGACAAGCTGGCATCATCTGTACCCTTGACTTCCAACCCAACTTTGTTACCAATCCTCTCACAACAGATCCTCCCAGCCACCGCCTTCATCTCAAATACCCCGGTCTTGGGCCAACTTTGACGACAACTGCGACTCCTCACAGGTCTCTCTCACCATTTTGCACTTCTGAACACCTCAGCCTTTGCCCACAACACCCACAACCCTGTCCTAGTTCATTGGGAAGCCACATTCCTTGTTCTCCACTCTGGAATTAAACCCTCTTCCCTCTTTGGCACCCTCCCTGGCTCTGCTCGTCCCAAGTATCAACTTCAAAATCCTCAGCAACACTTTGCCCACCCAAAAAGTTCTACACCAACGACACCCTCAAATCTACCCTGATGGGCTCTGTTGTCGATGCAAAAACGCTCTGGAAACCACAGAGCATGTCTGGCAATGCCCTGCAGCTGCTGACGCCATTGCCATGATTCACAACACCCTTGCTGAAACTCTTTCCTCCTCTGTTCCTCCTGCACCTCATGGTCGCTCTCCTCCCCAAGCCCATCCCATTTACTGGCTCTTCTACCCTGAATTTCTCTTTGATCATCAATCTTGTATCAATTTTTCCTCCCTCCTTCGTGGCTTCATCCCTCAATCCTTTTATGACTCCTTATTCTCATGTGATAACCCTGCTGCATCTGTCCTTAAAACCGTTGTCACTGCTTTCCATCAGCTCCTTCTTGCTGCCCATTGACTTATTTGGGTTCCCTGTTGGGACGACACTATCTCTTGGGAGAAGTCAAAGTCCATCAAGCCCTCTGACAAGTGTTCCAAGCCCAGCAGATCCCCTCCACCAAATTCCCAGGCCTCTCACCCTCGTTCCACAGCCTCTCACCCACTGTCTTCTCCAAACATCAACTCTTCCCTCCCTCCCACTCCATCATCCCACAGAACTCGTATCAGCTCTTCACAACCCTCTCAACCTCACTGCACCACGTGTAGTCGCCGGCACTCCACTGACACTTGCCCAGGCATCTGGCTTTGGCGCACCAAGGCTTCTTCCAGATGGATTGACCACTATCTTGGCCGCATAAAACTTGTTGCAGGCATTATCTGGCTTCACCACACAATACAACTCCCCTCACGCCAACAAGCAAGAGCCACTTGTCACCCATCTCCTGCTGAGCCCCCCAAGGTTCACTGAGCCACTGTTGCCCTTCTCAATCTTGACATGGGCTGTAGCCTTATCTGACTTATCCCAACCCTCTGACTTTTCACAGCTGCTCCCCTCTCTTACACTGACCTCCTTTAGACTCACTTCTCTATTTTCTTGATTCTGTGTTTCCCCTTCTCCTTTTATCATTGTGGCTTTATGTGCGGTGGAGATGCCTGACGACCCTGTAAGTCCATAGCGCATGGGGTGGGTTTGCTGAGGTGATACCTGGACGTAGTCCATTACAGTTCACCGTTGATGGCTCTTTCTCTTCCCACCAGCCCCTCTGGGGCTGGAACAATAAAAAAAAAAAAAAAAAAAAAAGGAAAAAGAGAAATGGCCCAAAAACAGAGAGAGAGAAAATTGACAAGTCAACCCCCCTGACTTGTAGCATCCACCACAAATGCTCTAAGTCCCCCCAAACCCTATGTGTGCATATGCAAGTGACGAAAATAAATAATAATTAAGGCGGGTTTGGGGTGCAGTCTGTCAGGCGCCCCATCCCTAGGCAGTTGGGCAGTCTCCGTTAGTCTCCGTTAGTCACCAAAAAAGAATATGTTGAGAAAACCCTGGCGCAACGGAAACTGTTATGACGAAAGTAGTAAAAGCTGGCCCAATAATAAAGACAGGTTAGCTGCAAATACACTTTTGATAACGCCTTGGAAACTAAAGAACCGGGAATAAGTATAGGGGTCCTGATCCTTGTGGTTTTATGACAGGTATGCTTGTTTTTGCGAATAAAATCCCTAGACTTTATCACTGAGACCTCAGTCTAGTCTCACACAATCTGCAATCGCACTAGTGCTCAACCCTCTCACACATGCTCACACAAAACACATTGACATACGTGCTCATTTCCTCCAACAAGGCATAGCCACTGGAGAGATCACTTTACGCTACGTACCAAACAGCAACCCGATGGCAGACATTCTCACAAAACCACTCTCGACATCTCAGCACCAGCGATTGACCTCACTACTTGGCCTCCGACTCACTCCGACCTTTTGAACACCCTTTCAGTCGAAGCCTCAGACGCTTAAGCACACTTTGCATAACGGGTGCTACACCCATGGCCATTGTGTGGGGGAGTGTTAGGCAGAACTAACTGGTTAGCAGCAAGAGGCACAAGATGGATCCAAACCTATTGTGACTGTCAGTTATTGTTCTCACAATGCCCATGGGAGAGCAAGCCAACACCAATGCAGACCTGGGCGCTGGCTTGCACTGGTGACAGATACTCCAAGTATTAAGTGGAATGGAAACCCAGTGTCAACAGTTTTCCTCCTTCTCTGCTCAAGCAGATAATATAGGAGAGGTTTTTACCCTGTGCCAGTCAAGCATGCCCAGCAACTATTACAGCATGCATATCATCATTATGTATCAATTATTCATAACAGAGTTTTTCTCTTTCTCTCCAAGTTGGGGGGAAGGACCACCCACAAACACACATCTCCACTTCCTTCACTCCTTCCACTCACTCACTCAGAGTAGACTGTTTACACAATGGTGTTTCCGTGTAGTGCTCAACCTGTTTTATCGCATTTTTGTGGCCTGCTCTGTGCAGCCACTGCTCCCTCTGTTTCCTGATGGCTCCCACCTGCCGGAGTATAAAAGCAGCAACCACTCACAGAGATCAAACAAGGAATCCAACCCCCTCCTTGCTGCTTTGACAGAATCCAGTGCAAAACAAGCCAATCTCTCTTCCTCCACGCTTCCCTCTCTCCTTTCTCCTTTCCCTCACTCTCCCTTCTCCATCACTGCAGCACTCTCTCTCTCTCTTCCTCTCCACACAAACCAAGTCCCTCCAGTCCTGGGTGGAATTTCATTAATTCTCTGCACCAGCAGAGGTCAAGGCTGCATACAGTGAGATGTAACGTCTGCACCACACTGCCCTTGACAAGTACCACACAGGTATATGCCAAGAACACAAGACCTACTGGGAGCTTGAGGCCCAACACAACAAGGGGGTTGCTTCCCTCGACTCCTGCTCATCCATTGAGGACGTGCGCATCTGAATGCAGCAAACATCAATAACTGTGCTGACCAGTGGAAGTGACTCAATCAAAAAAAAACCTGTCAACTGACACTCGAGACCTTTTGCTGCCACCCTCCGCCGCCTTGCCACCGCCAGAGTGAGGTGGAAGGTCACCCTCCACCACCACCACATTGACGCCAGATGGCCACCAAAACAAGCCAATCTCTCTTCCTCCATTTGCTCCTCTTCCCTCTCTGCCCACTCCTCTCCATCCTCTCACTCCTCTCCCTTCTCCATCATCACTGCTCTCTCTCTCTCTTCCTCTACGCACACCAAGTCCCTCCAGCCCTGAGTGGATTTCATCAGTTGCATCCAATGAAGCAGTTGGAGTTGAGGGTCCAGAGTCCAGCGAACTAGAAGCACCACCAGTTGAACTGCCAGTGGAACTGGAGATTTGAGAAGGTGCGTTTGCCATTGGTGAGCCAGCGAAAGCAGCTGCAGTGGGGGCGGCTGTGAGGCAGGTTGCGGGTTTGAAGTTTATCATGGGACACCAGCGTGACCAGGTTTCAGGCACGTTTGGGCATTGGGTTCACCCAGGTGTTGGAGATGCCAGGGTTCAAGTCTGCCCTTTCCTAGGCATGCCCAGGGCAAGCCGCACACTAAAAGTAAAAAAAGAAATCCCCTGCCAATGGGCAGTCTAGTAATGCCCAATGAACAACCATGAAATTCCTGAAGTGAGCGGATTATAAACCTGATTGGGCCGCGGATCAGGGGAAAAGATTGAGACGGAATTTTCCCAAAGGGAATCCTTGCTCGTACCCCCCTCGTCCTTATTCGTACCTCCCTCGTCATTATCAAACCCACATCCTCCAAACCATTGAGTTTTTTTTTTTTTTTGTCTTCTCCTCTTCTTGTCGGCTCCAACGATGCTCACTGTCATAGCTATGGCATGGGGTTATGGGGCTTGGCGATGACAGAGAGGGGTCCAAAATCTCCTTGCGGGAGGGGTCGTCAACGGCGATGAGGGCATTGTCACTGCATTGGTTGTGCACTGATGACCATGCTACCTCCCTTGTTGTAATTGCAACTGTGCGCAAAAACTCCGGACTTCGCGTGGGTGGGTGGGCGGCTGGTCTACCGTGCAATGCGAGGAACTTCGCCAGCCCGCCTGTCACCACTCACCCACACACACTTCTCGCACCCATGCGCCACTGCCCCACTGGCTGGTCGAAGTCGGCGTCGCTGGCGGATAATTTTTTTCATGATTGAACTGAGGTGGGTTTGAGTCGATCCTCGCGAGGATTGAAGAAAAAGGATTTGCTTGATTGACAACGTGAGCCAGGAACAGCCACTGATATGTGACCGCCGTCATGAGAAGCTTTTGTTATTTATTTCGCAACATCCGAAAATTCCATCTCATTTTTTTTCTACCGAAATCGCGTTTACAATCCGCCCCTTGATCCTGATGAGGTGAACATAATCTTCTGCCAATGGGCAGTCTAGTTTCTTTGATAATGCCCAATTAGCAACTGTGAAAATCCTGATGTTGCGGGAAATGCTGGGTGCTGTGGGGTAGGCTCGTGTGAGCCCAGGTTTGAAGATTGGCATGGGAGACCAGCATGATCAGGTTTCCAGCATGCTTGGGGATTGGGGTCGCCCAGGCGTTGGGATCATGCTCCGGGTAAGCCGCACACCAAAAGTTATCCCCTGCCAATGGGTTGTCTAGTTACTTTAGTAATGCTCAATTAGAGACCCTGACAGTCCTGCTACGATCGCTGGCTTGCAGTCACATCCTTCAAAATGGCATTACACCCCTCTTGAGCGTAGTGCCGCAAGGTTACCACGAAAATAAATTTATAATGTAGCGAGATTACTGTCGTTACCAAAAGTTCGCGTCCTGATAAGCTCGACCTAATTCCTCAAAGGTCTTGGAGCGCTAAGGGCGCGAAGTGAGTTGCAGGCTCTGCTGCTGCTGTCGAGTTCTTGTTGTCGATTGCGCGGGAGTAAGCTGTGTAGGAGCTTTCTATGTGGTCCGTGGAGCTGCGAGATTGCTTGAGAGGTTGTCGATTTTCTCGGCTTCAAGCTGGAGAGTGCGGGACTAACTCGGGGTGCTCGCTAATTTGGGCTACGGGACCGTTGTGGTAGTGCTTGTACAAGAAGGTAATGGGCTTCACTGCCTTCAAAGGGGCAACGTTCAGGGGCGAGAGGTCGGAGAGACCCCAGGCCAACCTTGAACCCATTCCCCTTGAACCGCAACAGTTTCGGTGATGATTGTTTCTTTTGTTTTTTTTTCTTTTGTCTCGTATCCGTTCTCCTCCTGGTTTTGTTTGAGACTGGCGTGCGCACTAGCAGCTGTGGTCTGGGCGTTTCGGGGAGGAGGAGCCGTCTCCCGGAGTTGGCCCAGCAGCGCACTCACTCAGCCCATCGCCAAGTATCGAGAGGGGTCTCATTGGTTCGTTGTGGGTTTGGCTCGCCCTGATGGGCACATCAAGCGACATCAACATGCCAGATTCTCGAGCTGCGCAAACGGATGTTTCTGGAACGTTGCGCGATAATCGTCGTCAGGAGGGAAACGATGTGATGGAGGTTGAATACTCGAGCTTGTCGAGCCTTAGTAGCTACGGACCTCAATCAGCGCCTTTCATTCAGCAATGGAATGAGAACTCCCCACTACGTTACAAATCGGACAACCTCCTCGACGAACGACAATCCTCTGCGAACCAGGTTCGATCGAGAAGGGTCATGCGAGTGCACCACTTAGTACTAAACTGTTACGTCCAGTACTATGTCCCATCACCTGTCCAAGTCAGCCTCGCAGCCAATTCTTCGGAACCCTGCATACTGTCGGTCAGTTCGGTGATAGTTGTTCCGCAATCGACATAAGCCCATTCTCACGCATCCCAAAAGGGTTGCCCATTTCCCCCAATGACCGATCCTGCCCGGCCGAACTCACTTTCCTATAGCGGGCGGGATACATTTACCTCGCGAAATGTCAATAGCAACAAGCCAGTGGATATTAATTTTGTGGGAGAAACGAGCATCCATCAGTTTCTTGTCCGAAGCGCCAATGAGCCTCATCAAGCACTTATCCATCGCACAGATTCGACTCGTGAGACTGCCCTGAGGAAAGAAACGGCTGAGCCCGAACTGGAGGTGCAACCTTCATCGCAAGGGGTGTCGGCGGGATGTCTACCGGCTTCTTCCAATCTGTGCGCATCTTCTTCAACTGCGTCGCTGCCCGCACCCATGCCAGCAATGCACTCGCGGCATTCTCGTTCTGAAGGTTGTTTCAACCGCTTCATAGGTCGTCACTAACCACATCAGATACGGGATCTTCGGACCATGATGAAGGGAGCGACGGGTCTCGAACGAGATGCAAGCCTGTTGACGTTCGTATAAGCCCTTACGCTGTCTCTATCGCCTCGGCGACATCCACTCCGTCATCAACACCAAGAACTTCAATCAGCATTACAGATCTGTGCAATGTGGAGGATTTTGGTACTTTCTATACTCACGCATTCGTCCCGCTCACAGCAATTCCTTAAGTTCCTCGACCCCCGTCTAGATCCACAAGTATTGACGATTCTATTGACCCTGACGTAAAGCTTGCTGCGGAGGCCCTCGGCTCACTTGTTAATCACGGTCTTTCGCCGCTGGCAACTGCTCAAACCGCCGAAGGGGACTGGCCTCCACACAATGGCGCCAAGTCTCGTGATGGGTCATCATCGAAAGGCCCTACTTCAACTCAGCACTTCATGCAACGAGTTTCAAACATTCCTCTCGTCAGAGACAGCATAACAACTTTCAGTAGTGCCTACGAAGCGACGAAGAACGTTAGCCCTATTGTAAAGGTAGGCTGGACGAACGGTCACATCGCTGCATTCATGATGTTGACGTGTTACGCACTCAAGTATTCGGCTGAAACAGTTGAATCTGGTGTAAAAACCATATCGAAGCCTGTTTTGACAACACTGGAACCAGCGCTTGGCTCGCTTGATCGATTCGCATGCAGCCAGCTCGACCGGGTAAGTTCTTGAGTGGGCAGATATGGATTTGACGAGAAACACAGCTTGAACGAAACTTTCCATCGATGATGTCGGGTTCACGGCCACCTCTTCCGCTGGTCAGCCCTACAAAGCGAATTAAAGGAAATGACGACGACCGAATTTGTTCGCAGTCATCCTCCCAGCACCCGGCATCGATTTCGACTTCCCCACGAACCAGAACATTGAGCAGTTCTACAACAGATCTCCTAACCCCCCCCCCCTCTACCTCTTCCAAATCTATACACGCTTGCTGCCCCAACGGTTGATCCTCCTCCTGTGTTAGGTCCCCCCGGGTCTCTGCCGACCCCATCGCCCTTAGGGATCGGAGATTCAACGGCGCCAAAAAATAATACGACCGCCCCTCACATTGACCGAAAGCCTGGAGCACGGAGCATGTGGAAAAAGGTTGTTTCCGGTGTCGGGGCAAATTTCATAAACGACGACACCGTTCGGGGCCTTAAATGGGCACTAAAGCTGTTACAGGTGGCTTATATTAATATCTTTGTGGGTCGGTCTGCTCGGCTGACTCCTTCCCTCTGTCTTATAAGGATGCTGCGGCGAACATCGAGGACCAGATCGCTTTTCTTCGGCAGGTGCTTCGTAGTCTTAGTGGAAAAGTAGTCAACAGGATTATGGGTCCACCAGACACGACTTTGTCCTCCGGAACACCAGGAAACGGAACAACTCAGCTGACGCCACCACTCTCACCCCAAACAGCTGGAGAATCAAGTTCTGTATTTCAACGTGAACCACCGACGGCGGTTGCAACAACGACGTACACGCGATACAGCACTGACTTAGCAAACGCGATAGCCACTGTGACAAGAGAAGTTGTGCGAACACTGAGGCTCGTTGTGGAGATGCTGGGACGTCATGCGGCAGCCTATCTGCCCCCTGCAGCACGCCGAAGCGTCCGAGAATTTATCATGCGATTGCCAGGCCGATGGGCGCAAATAAGCTCTATTCCCGCGGCGCTGCCACCAGCTGTTGCATTGCGATCAGAAGGTTCATCGAATTCTGGGATCTTTTTCTCTGGGAATCCCCCTCAGCCTTTGTCGAACTCAAGCCCATCGTTGGACCATGGACTGATTGAGTCGAGTGAAGCAGAAGCGGATTCATTTCACTCGTCTAGTTCTGCGACTTTCACGACAGCAGCCACTTCGCCAACTGCAACATTGGCAAACACCCCAACCGCTGGTTGTGTCTCCAACTCAGATGGTTATGAAGCCAATACTGCACCACCTGAAGCGCAAAGAGTGCTCAGTCTTGCGGCCGAGTCCTCCAGTATGTTGCAGAATGTAATGTCGATATTTTCGCAAAGTGTTGCAGGCGCAGAAATGGTTCTTGGCCGTTCGGTCCCTCCACTACCGACATCCCCGGCAACGGCCTCTGCGAATTTCGACGAATATAATCAATCGCATAGTGTCGACTCGACTATGTTTTCAAAGGTGCCAGCTGCGCATAACGAGGTGCAGCTGTCTGAGTTAACAGCAGTTGACGGCATGGAGAGTTCCGAGGTCTCAATGGGGAGAATTGACTCGGATGCGTCAGATCGCATGTCAGAAGATGGTGCAGTGGACAACGAGTGCGGGAGCGGCGAGAGAGAACCAGAGAGGGACGACGATGGGGATGAACGCATGCTGTGAGAAGAGACGGCGGAGAGGGACGGAGAGGGGCGGAGCATGTGGGGTTTGGTGTGGGAACTAGCACTTCTGTGGTAGCCGCGGCTGGCCTTGACAATACCGTTTGCCTTTATTGTCGAAGTTTTTGATTCGTATTATGAAAAAAAATACAGTAAGGGACCACCCAAAAAGCAGCATTGTGAAACCAGAGTGGTATGGTCCAGCGAATGCCGGTGGAGGCAAGTGAAGGTAAAAATGCCATCGCTATCGCCCACTACCAAAAAATAAAAAAGTAAAAGCTGGCATCTTGTGAAGCAAGGAGAACAAACACCATTTTGCAACTCTTGGTCCTTCAAACAGTGCAAACACAAGACAGCAAGATGTGAGACGTGCTCACTCCTTTGACCCTGGGATCTGGGCCCTTGAGTGGGAGAAAGCAAATAATAGGCTAAAACTAACTTTATTGGGCTGTTGTCTAGGTGGTGTTTCAACCCTACTACTTGCCTAGTCCACGAAGTATCCCCACTGATCTGTCTAACAGGGGTCTCAAATACAAAGAATGAACGAAGATTCAGAGGGACAATCCTCTGAAGAATTGGTGTGGGAATACTGATTACTTGCGTGGCAGTGGCTGGTGCAAGGGGAAACGGAAGGGCACTCTCAAGGGTACATATGAGATTCCCAATCTCATGGGCCATTGAGCTGTTGAGGTATCTTTAAAAGCTCTTCCTTGGCTAGTTCATTGGTTTTACCTACACATATAGTGGCCCCCCATCAATCACAAACAACCACTCTATTCCTATGTTTGAATACTTATTCTTACTTTCAAAGTAACTCAGTGCTGATGCCCTGCATCAAAAGAGCATTCCATGTTCCTTGTGCCAAATGGGCCTAAGTACAAGGGGCACACCTTAATTTCTTCTTATTTTTTCTTATTTTTACTCATTTTCTCTTATTTTCACTCATTTTCTCTTATTTTCCCTTTTTCCCACCTTTCAAGCCTCTGTCCTACACTGATGTGACCTCCCAGCCCGCAAATTCAGCCCATTTCAAATTTTAGGCAGGAGAGACACTGGGTGCAGGGGGGTGTGGCTGAAAGAGCGATTCACAAATTGTTCTTTTCTTTCATTTTCTCCTTTTTACTATCTTTTGACTTTTCTTTTCTTCCTCCTTCTATCTTTCTCTCTCTGAGCCCTATAAATACTGCCTCTCTCCCCCATCTTCTCTTCATTAATTACTCTCAACTCAAAAACAATCAACAAGCCTCCCCCTTGGGCAGCCCCTGTTTGACTAGTTGCATCCCTCATATCTCCTTTCAGTGTGTTGTAAGTTGAGTGCGTCCCAAAGACCACATGTGTGGTGGATAGGAGACCTTCCCTGGCAAAGAGTAGAGTGGACCAAGCTGGGGAGATGGAGTCCTCTTTTGGTGTAGGAGATCCTGTGGCAAGTGTGGAGTGGACCAACAGGGTGGATTAGAAGTTCTCGTTGGCCAGAGTCCCCAGACCAAGCAAGTAGAGGTAGCATTCCCCCAGGCAAGTGCAGAGTAGGCCAAGCTGTGTGAGTGCCCCCTTCCCAAAGCAAGAGTGTGTGAAGACCAAGTGGGTTGGGTCTACTGAGATGAGAACTTAGAGAGGCCAGAGAAAGCTGCGGGGACTGTGACATCACTAACCTACGAGCCTCTGTGAACTTGCTGCCAAAGTCGTTCAGTCCATCTGTCTTACTTGTGTCTCTTCCATCCTCTCTTCTCACAATGTTCTCCTTGGTTGCAACTTCTCCGCCATCCCTGGCTCTTCTCCTGACCCACCTCTGTTGAAGTTGGAGTGTAGAAGGTGATGTTGTGAGTGGAGGCAGCGTCGCAAGAAGGTTGAAGGGCTGAGGAACTGAGGCTTGAATTGAGAACTTGTACAAGGGAGCGAGTGTAGCAAGCAACCAAGGGCAAGTGGGTAAAGAGAGCTTGTTTTTAGACAGGGTCTGGCAAATTGGTGTGAGAGAGTGCCTTTTTCAGTAAGAAAACTCTGCCCAATTTATACTCCTGCAGGGAGTTAGACCAGTTTTCCTGTTTTGCCAATCTGAACAAGTTGCAAACTGCTTGAGACAGGATTTTGCTTTGGGGAGGTGTTGTAACCCCTTCCCACAGAGGTAGGGTGATTTGAAATATTCAGAGCATTTCAAATCAACCAAGGTCTGTCCAGAGGTCTGTGTCCAGTGACCAGACTTCCCACAGAGGAAAGATGATTTGAAATCATCAGGGGCATTTCAAATCAAACAGTCCCTGGTTCAACTTCGTTCAGACAACAGTCAGCTGACCTGGAGCTGCTGTGAGCTGCCCCAATTCAACATTGGTTCAGACAAAAGTCAGGTGACATGGAGCTGCTGTGAGCTGCCCAATTCAACATTTCTCTGGACCCATTGAGTGTGATTCTAATCGCATTGTCCTCGCCAGCGAAGCCTAGGAAAGCAAAGCTAGAATCCCCGCAGTCTTCACCTAACTCTTTTTGTTGGATTCAGATTAGGCCTTTCAGCTTACCTGACTTACTGTAAGTTGCATCAGCAGTGGCGATGAGGCTGCTGTTGGCATAGGAAGCTGACTTCCTTGGCTCAAATCTCAACAACCTCTCCACCTTGTACACTACTCCCTTGATATGCCTGGCCAATGGCCCCACTCTTTTGGAAATGACTTAGGACTGAAACACTTCTGTGGGAGAAGTGCTAAGCCCAGATGGACAGAGTTAACAAGATGATGGCAGAGCTAACAAGCCCTACCACCTGTTGCCATGATGTAATGCCTCATAATAGGGTATGAGATCACAGGTTCTTTATCTTTTCATTGGTGATTTTTACTTATTTTTCCAATTAGTAATTCATCCTGTTTTTCCTGTTCTCTCTTTTATTTCTTCCTTGTTGCCTCTGTCTGTGTCTTTTCTTTCTTGTTTGGCTGAGAGTGACTGTCTTCTTATCTGCACCAATCATTTCTTGCCAGCCCTCTCCCTTCTGTTTGCCAAGAAATGCCCATGATTCTCTGCTGTCTTCCTTGTTTGGCTGGCTCAGCCCCATTTCTTGGTGATTCACTCCTCCCATTCTTTTCTTTCCTATTTTATTTATTGTTTTGCTGTTTTGTATGTGTTTTCCCTCCTTTTCCCTCCTACCTGGTGATTCCAACCCTTTCCTATTTAAGCAGCTGCCCCCCATCTTGTTGACTGTGTGAACCTGTGCCTGAAGTCCCTTGCCTGCCCTTTTCTTCCTGACTGTTGTAGAGCTGGGGGTGGCAGTCCCCTGGTGTGTGACAGGAGGTTGAAGTCCTCTTGGCCATCATGCCAGTGTGCTGGGTTCAAGCCCCAGTGCACCTCACCAATTCTGCATGCTGTTTAGGTTGGATTCAGACCCTCTTTTCTCAGATTAATGCCTGTGATGTCATGGTGCCACATTTGGGTGAGGGAGTGGGTGTTAACCTTCCTTGCTTCTAAGATAGGAATTCCTCCGGCTTGGTGAAGCAGATGTCTGTGTCCTAGTAGGATGAAGTAAGAAGAGTCCCACTGTCTCTGACCCTGTGTGCCCCCTCCTTGGATTGAGTTGGAACTTCTCCTTGGAGTGAGACAAGTTGTGTCTGGTTCTGTTAAGTGGAAAACAGTTCTGATTTAATTCAACAGACACCTCTGCACACTAACTGTTCCTTGTGTTTGCCCTCTGTGTCCAACCCCCTCCAACTTTGGGCGTGTCTTTGACAGAGAGGGAGCCTTCCTCCATGGTGGTGGCTCCAACAGACTGGAACCTGGCCACTTTCCTCCCCACTCTCTTGTCTTCTTCAGTTGGATTGGAGTGCTGCATTTAGTGCCACTCCCTGGAGCTTGCTGCATCTTGCACCTCCAGCATTGTTACCAGATTTCCCGGTCCCCTTTGGCTTTATCTTTTGCCTCCCATTGGACCCACTCTGTGTCATGGACCAGAGAACCCTGCACATTCTTTGCTAGTGTGCCACCTTTTCACAGTTGCCTTTGGTCTGAGTGTGAGAGTCTTCTCTTTGTGTGTAGTAAGAGAGTTTCTTTGTGTTTCTTGGGCTTCTTAAGACTCCAAATACATTGTCCTGTCTAGTGACCCCTAGACATCTCCTTTTTGCCCTTTTTCACTTTTCAGGATTGGTACTTAGGTCTATGCTCTATTTTGCCACCCATAGCCCAGGGTGAGGATTTAGAGAGCACAGTCTCACAGAGTGGAGTAGTGGGAGGTGTTGGTGATTGCGCCTGGCATGTCAGAAGGGCACCAACGGACTTGACTTGGTGTGGAGTGATAAAGCTTGTTTAGAGTGTGAGCCCTTTTCTTGTTGAGAGTGAAGTGCCCTTTGTTGCCAAAGTAGATGGAGAGCTGATGCTCTCAGACAGATTGGTCGTGTTTAGAGTGCAGAGCACACACTTTTCTTGTAAGAGCAAAGCGCCCTATACGAACGAGGTATCGACCAGAGGTAGAACTTGAAGAGCTTTGTAGGTCAAGGTAGAGGGTATGGTGACTCAGATAAGAATAATGGTTTTTGCTTGTTGTATTGGAGGGTAGAGAGAGAACAGGCAGATGTGATCAGGTCTGGGATGATGCTTCTCTGGAGCTGCTGGGGCTTCCCCTTTTATACTGCAGGTGGTCTCAGGAATCAGACTTTGGTGATAGCCTTTTAGCTCTGAGAGATAGAGTTTAGACTTTGAGGAGTCAGGAGGCAGGCATGACATCATTGTTGCATCACGCTGATTTGGCCAGAACTTCTATGGAGTTATGTGTGCAATCCTGTAATCATTCCTATCAAATTGCTAGAGTGAAGCACACTGATGTGGTCTACCCAGACTGGGATTGAAACCACCTCTAAGCACTCATACAGTGTCAGAGATTGGGAGAAGTGTAGATAACACTGGGACCAGCCCTTATGCCATATTAACTCATCTTTACTCTTGAAAACAGGTCAGAGGATCTTAAAAGGTGTAGGTAATGTGTGCAAACTCCAACAGGAGGTGAGGAGTGGGAAAAGAAAATGGTGGTTGGGGAAGGCCAGTTAACAATGAAGCTGGACTGGGAGAGTTGAGTTGCAGTAGCAGTTGTAGGGCTGCTGATTGGGACTGTGTAGGTGGAGTGTGCAAGGGAAGTTGGATTGTAGGGAGAGGAGTGCTTGCTGGTAAGTAAGAGAATGGGGGTGATGTGAGACTACACCGAGGTCTCAGTGATAAAGTCTAGGATTTTATTCGCAAAAACAAGCGTACCTGTCATAAAACCGCAAGGATCGGGACCCCTATTATTGCTCCTGGTTCTTTAGTTTCCAAGGCGTTATCAAAGTGTATTTGCGGCTAACCCGTCTTTATTATTGGGTCTGCTTTTACTACTTTCGTCTTAACAGTTTCCGTTGCACCAGGGTTTTCTCAACATATTTTCTTTTTCGGTGACTAACGGAGACTGCCTGACTGCCTAGGGATGGGGTGCCTGACAGGCTGTACCCCAAGCCCACCTAATTTATTATTTATTTTTGGCACTTGTACATACATGCATAAGGTTGGGGGGACTTAGAGCATTTGTGGTGGATGCTCCAAGTCAGGGGGGTTGACTTGTCAATTTTCTCTCTCTCTGTTTTTGGGCCATTTCTCTTTTTCCTTTTTTCTTCAATCGGATTTCTGTCCATTGGCACCAATACAGAGTCCCTTCAAATCCATCTGGCTCGCAAGGTGAGGGTAGTGAGAGATGGTACACACCCGGGTGTGTACATGGTCCCTTCGTGGGGCTCCTCTTAAGGGGCCGTGGGTGGGGAATGCAGCTGGCCCCACCAGCGACTGTGTGACATTGCCGGCTCTGTGTTGGAGTGAGGATCCCTGGCGCTTGCCCGCCGCGACGACGGTGGTGGTGGTGGTGGCGACGACGGCGTCGTCGTCCCCAACCTTCCCATCCCCGCGAGGGTGTTGGTGGCTGCGCCCAGTGCGGCCCCCGACACCTGAGAGTTCGATCTACAAGCGCCTGCCTCGGTCCTATTGCTGTGAGGGTGAGATGTGTGAGTACGAGTGCGATGCAATAAAGCCCGTTGGTCGAGTGATTGTGCCGACGCAGCCCGGCGGGGTGCGTGTACGATCGCAGGTGTTTCTGCATGCGAGTTCCC
Source organism: Zopfochytrium polystomum (assembly GCA_025765615.1). Taxonomy (NCBI): domain Eukaryota; kingdom Fungi; phylum Chytridiomycota; class Chytridiomycetes; order Chytridiales; family Chytridiaceae; genus Zopfochytrium; species Zopfochytrium polystomum. Next base: position 16,649 of record JAIVFJ010000056.1, read on the forward strand.
TGCTGGCGACCTTCCGACCCCTACATAGTCAACTCCCTTCTCTCTCTCCCCCCCGTCGCTGGCGACGACGAGGGCTCCCGCAGCACCATCTGCGACGAGGGGCGCTAGGTCGCGCCCTGTCCGTCCCGTCGCTATTAACTGCTCCTGTTGTATTTGAGATTAGGTTCCTGAGATAAAAACCCCTGTTTCCCTCTTCTCTCTCTTTATTCTGCGGTTGTGTTGCGCCCTCGGGAGTGCCCTTCCGTTTCCCCTCGCATCGGCCCGCGGCCACGCGAGTAATCGGTGCTCCAGCACCGATCCTTCAGAGAATTGTCCCTCTGAATGTTCATTCTTTGTGTTTGAGACCCCTGTTAGACAGATCAGTAAGGATACTTCGTGGACTAGGCAAGTAGTAGGGTTGAAACACCCCCTAGACAACAGCCCAATAAAGTTAGTTTTAGCCTATTATTTGCTTTCCCTCACTCTAGGGCCCAGATCCCAGGGTCAAAGGAGTGAGTATAGTCTCACAGTGAGCCAATGGGACAGCCAAGGCATTGGACCAAGTGGAATTTGTGGGAGGAAGGTGTTTGGGGAGCCTGGAGTAGTGATGAGAAAGGAGTTGGGGGTTTGGGAGTGTGTGAGTCCAGTCAACAATGTGGAAGAATTCCACTTGTGGTGGGGTCATCAGACAGAAAAAACTCTCACAGGCAAGGGGAGGATGGTGAAGGAGATTCAAAGAAGATGGGTAAAAGGCATTGTAAAGAGGATCGTCAGGAGGGCTGTGGCAACAGTCTGGAGAGACAAAGGTGGGAAGAGTGAGAATTAAGGTCAAAATGATGTGGTACACTTCATGGAGTTCGTCAGGAAGTGGGCTGTCTCTGTTGGAGGGACTGGTGAGGCGGAGGTCAAAAAGTTGTTCAAAGAAGAAGACAGAGTGAGAACGGAGAGTGGCAAACACGTTGAGAAAAATATGCCAAGGAACTAATGAGTTGATGGAGTGAGTGTGAAAAGAAAATAAGGGTGGACCAGAGTATTGGAAGGGTGTTTGTTGGTTAAAAAGAAGGGGAATGAGATACTTGGTGAATTGTTTTTTTTGTCTCGGACAAGGGTAAGGGATGTGAAAAAAGTGGAGTTCCAGAGGCAAGGTCAAGTTGGAGGCAATTCATCATGATGCAGCTTATGTGGCCAATGAGAGAGAGGAGTTCAAGAGAGAGTTGAGGTCAACAATCGTGCCAGAGCAGTATTCATTGCAAAAGTTGGAGAGACTATTGGTCATGGGGTGATGGAGGAGAGCATTGGGAGAGGAGGTGCAGTAGCCAACCAGGCATTTGAAAATTTTGCAACAGAGTGCGGTGGGGTTGTTGAGGAAGTATCAGGGAAAATGGCAGGTTTCCACAAAAAGGGGTCACGTGGGAGGAGGACATTACGGATGAGGTAAGAAGCAATTTTGTCACTCATCTTTTTGTGTTTGATAATGTCAAGGAAAAATTGGTAGTGATGGAAAGGATTTGCTGCTGTGCTGCTGAGCTGATACTGTCTGCTGTGAAGTAGTTGCCTAGATGTTGAAAGGTGGTGTTTGGATGGTGAACAGGAAGGACAGTGGTGCCTCAGTTGATGGTGGTTGCTGCTGATCGTGGAGTGTTGACAGAGAAGATGAGGGACCTTTGTCAGTAGTGTTGCAAATGTGGTCAATGCGGGAGTTGCTGCGTGTACAGTTAAGGATGTTTGTTGTGTGAGACTACACTGAGGTCTCAGTGATAAAGTCTAGGGATTTTATTCGCAAAAACAAGCATACCTGTCATAAAACCACAAGGATCGGGACCCCTATAATTTTTCCCAGTTCTTTAGTTACCAAGGCGTTATCAAAGTGTATTTGCGGCTAACCCGTCTTTATTATTGGGTCTGCTTTTACTACTTTCGTCTTAACAGTTTCCGTTGCACCAGGGTTTTCTCAACATATTTTCTTTTTTGGTGACAAACGGAGACTGCCCAACTGCCTGGGGATGGGGTGCCTGAGAGGCTGTACCCCAAGCCCGCCTAATTTATAATTTATTTTCAGCAATTGTACATACATGCATAAGGTTGGGGGGACTTAGAGCATTTGTGGTGGATGCTCCAAGTCAGGGGGTTGACTTGTCAATTTTCTCTCTCTCTGTTTTTGGGCCATTTCTCTTTTTCCTTTTTTCTTCAATCGGATTTCCGTCCATTGGCACCAATACAGAGTCCCTTCAAATCCATCTGGCTCACAAAGGTGAGGGTAGTGAGAGGTGGTCCACACCCAGGTGAGCACATGGTCCCTTTGGGGGCTCCTCTTAAGGGGCCGTGGGTGGGGAATGCAGCCGGCCCCACCACCGACTGTGTGACGCTGCTGGCTCTGTGTTGGAGTGAGGATCACACGTGCTCGCCCGCTGCAGAGGCGACAGCAGTGGCGTTGTCGACCCTGCGAGGGTGTTGGTGGCTGTGCCCTGCGCGGTCCCTGACACCTGAGAGTTCGATCTACGAGTGCCTGCCTCAGTCCTATTGCCGTGAAAGAGAGATGTGTGAGTACAAGTGCGTTGCAATAAAGCCTGTTGGTCAAGTGATTGTGCCAATGCAGCCCAGCGGGGTGTGTATGAAATCACAGGTGTTTCCGTGAGCGAGTTCCCTGCTGGCACCTTCTGACCCTAAATAGTTGACTCCCTTTTCTCTCTCCCCCCAGTCGCTGGCGATGATGAGGGGCGCTAGGTTGCGCCCTGTCTGTCCCGTTGCTATTAACGACTCCTGTTGTATTTAATAATAAGTTCCTGAGATAAAAACCCTCGTTTCCCTCTTCTCTCTCATTATTCTGCGGTTGTGTTGCACCCTCAGGGGTGCCCTTCCCTTCCCCTCACATCAGCCTGAGGCCACGTGAGTAATTGGTGCTCCCACACTGATCCTTCAGAGGATTGTCCCTCTGAATGTACATTCTTTGTGTTTGTGACCCCTGTTAGACAGATCAGTGGGGATACTTCGTGGACTAGGCAAGTAGTAGGGTTGAAACACCCCTAGACAGCAGCCCAATAAAGTTAGTTTTAGCCTATTATTTTGCTTTCCCTCACTCTCAGGTCCAGATCCCAGGGTCAAAGGAGTGAGTATAGTCTCACAGTGGGAAACTTCTGGTTTAAACTGCGCCTGCAAAGCGGTGGGCCCGTTTAAGCAACAAACAAAGAATGTGTTTTTGCAATCGTCCACGAAAATTGTCGACGATTGTCAGTGACGAATGTCACAACAAAGCTGGGTGGCACCTGACCTCCGAGACAAGGTCTCGTTTTTGGTGTTACCACTTAGTAACTCGACCCCAAAACTCAACATATCCTCCGGGCCGATAGCGCGTTTGAAAGCTCTCACTCCAGGGCCGAGATCCCAGGAGCATAGTCTCACAATTGATTGTCCTTGAGGATTGGTAGTGGCTGCTGTGCAGGGAGTTGCAACTCTGATAATACGGCTAAGAGCCATTGTGCTTCTTGGAAGGCTTCAGAAAGTGAGTAGTATTCTGCTTCCGTGGAGGATAGCGATACTCGATGTTTTTGCGTGAGACCCAAGAGACAGCGGTGCCCATGAGGAAGAAGACATATCCAGTGCATGATGTGTGGTCTCCAGGTTCGCCCCCATAGGATGCATCAGCATACGCAGCTGGTTCAAAGATGTTGTTTGTGAAGAGCTGTAGCAGCTTGTGTCTTTGCCTGTAGAATAATCTGTAGTTCCAGGTGCCTCGGAGGTAACAAACCAGGGGGTGGAGTGCATTGTGATGGCACTGGCGTGGCTTCAGTTGGAACTTGTTATGAATCACCCTCTGGAAACCTCTGGAACCTTCTAGAACATTCCTTCATGGAACCTTGTGGAACCTTCTGGAACCTTCTCTGCTTTCCTGACTTGTCTTGTTGTCATTGGTATCATTGGTATCATTGTATTACTAATTGCTCTTTCTGGAACTTTCTTTGAGACTTGACAAGGAAGACTCTCCAAAGGTATAAAAGGGGGATGGGGGACCTGTCCCATCCCTCAAGTGAATTATTGGTTCCACTACAATCATCACTTCTCTCAGTTCCTTGTCTGCCTTGTCCTGTCCTGCCTGTTCCTGACATCATAATTCACTTCACCCTCTCCTACTACTCTCTGCCATCATGTCTGACCCAAACAACACCTTCCCTGATGCAACTGCCTTCCAAGCCTTGATGGACCAATTGCAAGCCCTTCAAGACAGACACACCAACTTCAAGAACAAGTCCTTCACCAGCAGCACCAGCTTCAACAACAACTTCACCAACAAGAACATCAAGCTCTTCCCCTGCCCCAAGCCAACCAAGCAAGAGAGCCCAAGGTTCCCAGCCCTGACAAGTTCACTGGGCTGGCCAAAGACCTCAGGAACTTTATGGCCACTGTGGAGAATGTCATCCTTCTCCAACCTTCAAGATTTCCCAGTGAGCAAGTCAAGGTTCTTTTCACAAGCACCCTCCTGTCTGGTCAAGCTCAATCATGGTACAGATCTCTCCCAAGCACACCCACCACCCTGCAAGAGCTCTGGGAGGGGCTGGAAGCTACCTTTGGTGACCCCTACGCTTCTTGGACAGCAAGATCCAAGCTCAAGCATATCAAGCAAGGAAAGAAATCTTGTGTGGCCTACACCAACCAATTCAAGCAACTAGCCAGACACTCTGGATACAATGATGCAGCTCTGATGGAGCTGTACCATAATGGTCTCCATGAGTCTATCCAAGACATGCTCTCCCAGTCTCTGCACATCCCTGAGACCTTGGAAGAGTACATTCTCCTTGCCATCAAGATTGACAACAGACTCTACTCCAAGAGGCTGAAGCAAAGACAAGTAGGAACTACATCAAGACCTACCCTAGTCCCTCAAGCTCTTACAGTTCCTGAACCCATGCAAGTGGATGCAGTTGAGACACTTCCTAAGGGTCCTCTGAGCCAAGAGGAGAAAACAAGGAGGGCCCAGCAGGGACTGTGTTTCTACTGTGGCTCCAAGGAGCATGCTGTCAAGGACTGCCCAAGGAAGAAGCACCCAAACTCCCAGGTCCAGGCTCACTGAGGGGCAATTCCCTGGACCCTCCTCCAAGCTGCCCCTGTTTCATCACCACCACCAGCACCACAAACACCTCAGATTCCAAGCCCCACCAACTCACCATGGATGTCAAGATTCAACTCTCACCCAAGTCAACCATCACAACCAAGGCCCTTATTGACTCTGGATCATCCTGCAACATCATTGATGCCACCCTTGTCAAGTCTTGTGCCATTCCCACCATCAAGAAATCCACACCCCTCAAGGCCCACTTTGCCAATCATGCTCTGTTCAAGGAAATCAGCCATGAAACCAAGCAAAACCTCCACATTCAAGGCTTTCCACCATCCATGGTCAATCTGGAAGTATTGGACCTTGGCTCACCCACATTCTCTGTCATCCTGGGATTACCATGGCTGCAAGCCCAGAACCCTGCCATTGATTGGGTCACTGGTCAAGTCTAACCTCCACCAATTGGAACAGTCACCCATGTGAGGACGACAGGCTGTTGAGCCTGCGACCTCAAATAAAAAGAGTGTACCCCCGCTTTTTTAACTGATAACTTGTGAGGATTATCAATTTGACTTGACCAAACAACGTTTCACAAAGTGATGTAACACGGCTGGACCCCATTTCCTATTATTTTCATGGGTTATTATTGTCCCTGCAAGCCGAACCACTGAGATTTGGACTGTCTCTTAGCCGCGGCCATGTATATTATTCATGTTATTATTACGCACTAAGTTGCAGGCCGAATGGCTCAGGCCGCTCTGTACTACTAGCCAGAGGCCCTCTAGCTCAGTGGTGTAGAGCGCTCCCTTCAATGGGAAAGGTGCTAAGTTCAAGACATGCTGGCAGTCACTAACTGAATGATGCAGAAATGCTAAGTTCTGCACAACGACTAAGCCTTGGCCTCCTCACTTTTGGAAATGGATTAGGATGATGTGCTTCAGTGGGTAGAAGTACAGAGTCCAGGTGTATACAGAGCTAACACAGAGCTGCTACATAAGCTACCATGATGAAAGGCCTCATGAAAGGGTATGAGATCATAGGGTTTTTTCTCCTTTCTTTATTGATGATTTTTACTTATTTTTTCAATTAGTAGTTTATCCTGTTTTTCCTGTTTTTACTGTTTTATCTTTTATTTATTTGTTTGTTTATTGTCTCTGTGTGTGTCTCTCTTTTGTGGCTGTGAGTGACTGTCTTCCTCTTTGCACCAACCAGCTCTCTCCATCTCCTCCATCTTTCTTGGCAGCTGATGCCAAGAAATGCTCCATGATTTTCTGAGCTGTCTTCCTTGTTTGATGGCTCAGCCCCATTGTTTGGTGACTCACTCCTCCTCTCTCTTCTTTGTTGTTTTATTTATTGTTTTGTTCTTTTGTATATGTTTTCCCCTCTTTTCCCTTCCTTCTTCCTTCACCCTGCTGATTCCAACCCTCTCCTATTTAAGCAGCCCACCCCCATTCTTGTTGCCCCTTAGAACCTGTACCTGAAGTCTTCTTGCCTGCCCTTATTCCTTCTCTGACTGTGTGTATGAGCTGGGGGTGGCAGTCCCCTGGTGTGTGACAGGAGAATTGGTTCTCTTGGCCATTTATGGCAGTGTGCTGGGTTCAAGTCCCAGTGCACCTCACCATTCTGCACATACTGTTTAGGCTGGTCTGGGGTAGGAGCTACTTGATGATGGATGGTGGGAGGGTAAAACTGTGGTAGTGCCTCGCCGGTTCCTGTCAATACATCGCTTCAAATCCAGGTCTCTCAAGGTGATATGAATGAGTTGGCTGGTCAGGTATTATGTGGTGGTATGGTCTCTCTGGTATTCCTCCCTGTCCCTGGTGATGGTTCCTTTGGCCTTTGGTGGGCCTGGTTCGCTGGGTTCAGACCCTCTTCCTTTCATGCTAATACCTGTGGTTGTCTTTGGTGTCTTCCTTGTGTGTGGGAGTGGGTATTGACCTTCCTTGCTTCTAAGACAGGTTATTCTCTCTGGCCTGGTGAGGCAGAGGTCTGTCTCCTGGTAGGATGGAGCAAGAAGAGTCCCACTGTCTCCCACCCTGGTTGCACCCTCTTCCTTGGATTGAGTTGGGACACTCTCCTTGGAGTGAGACAAGTTGTGTCTGGTTCTGTTAAGTGGAAAACAGTTCTGATTTAGTTCAACAGGCACCTCTGCACACTAACTGTTCCTTGTGTCTGCCCTTTGTCTCCAACCCCCTCCAACTCAGGGTTTGACTTGTTGTTTATTTCTTTTGTTGTTTCTTTTGATGGGTTGTAGTGGCTTGTCACTCCCCTTACCGATTCAGTCGGTCTTACCGATCAAGTCGGTTCTGTCTCTGGTCTAACTTGGCTTTGGCCTTGTGCCCCAGATGAAACCATTCTGTGTCTTGCACCAGAGGATTATGCTTTCTTTTGTGATTGTGTCTGTTTCATGCTTTGGTGTGAGAAACCCCTCTTTTGTGTTAGAGATTTATTTGTGTTTTTCTTGGGCTTTTTAAGACTCCAAATACACTTTCCTGTCTAGTGCCCCTAGACACCCTCCTTTTGCCCCTTTTCATTAGTCAGGATTGGTATTTAGGTCCATGCTCTAGTTTCCACCTATAGCCCTAGGTGAGGAGTTAGAGAGCACAGTCTCACACCCAAAACTCAAGTCAAGCCTCCAAGTCTCATGCTTGCAAGTCCTTGAATCAAGGTTCACAGCCAGGTATTAAAGGGCAACCACCAAAGACAACTCCAGTGTCACCCTGCAGTTCACAAATCCCAGCCAAGACTCAAGTTCCACAGTTTACAGTTCACAGTCAAGATTCAAGTAGAGCTCATAGAGCTCACAGTCATGGCCAAGACTCTAGTTCACAGAACCCTCAGTCAAAGATTCAAGAATCACAGTTCCCAGTCAAGAGTTCAAGCCCCACTGCTGATGAGCACAGAAGGACAGACCTTGCACCTGAAGGGGGAGATGGTTTCACCCCACCATCCAAGGCACACCTTTCACTGCTTCCTGACTGTGTAGGCCCATGCTATTTCCAAGGACCCCAAGCCTCACAAGATTCAAATCAGCCAAGAAGAGGAAAAACTTGAGATACTCAAGACAAGGCATGATGCAGCAACAGCTGGACACCCAGGAGAGCACAAGACATATGAGCTTGTTTCCAGAGACTTCTACTGGCCAGGCATGAGGAAGTACATCAAGAACTATGTCAGCAGCTGTGAAACCTGTCAAAGAAACAAATCCAGCAGACACAAGCCCTATGGACTTCTGGAGCCCCTCCCAATTGCCATCAGCCCTTGGTCATCAATATCCATGGACTTCATTGTGAAACTGCCCCCATCCCATGGATTTGACTCTATCCTTGTTGTCATCTGCAGAAGGACAAAGTTGGCCCATTTCATCCCCTGCACTGAGAATATAGATGCACAAGGAACAGCAGACCTGTTTTTGCAGCACATATTCAGGCTCCATGGGCTGCCTCAGTCAATCATCAGTGACAGAGGACCTCAGTTCAGATCTCAATTTTGGAAAGCACTCACAGCAGCCCTTGGAATCAAGTCTCAACTGTCAACTGCTTATCACCCTCAGACTGATGGACAAACAGAAAGAACAAACCAGACTCTGGAGCAGTATTTGAGGTGCTATGTCAGCTATCAACAGGATGATTGGCCCACCCTCCTTCCACTGGCAGAATTTGCTCTCAACAATTCTCTCCACTCAAGCACCCAGCTATCTCCTTTCTTTGCAACCTATGGCTTCAATCCAAGAGGAGATCTTCTGGGACAAGAGACCCTATCCAATGTCCAAGCTCCTGCTGCGGCTTCACACTTACATAAGCTCAAGATCATCAACTCCTTCCTGGACTCCACCCTGAAGCAAGCCCAAGAAGATGCCTCAAGATTTGCCAACACTCACAGAATGGACCATGACCTTGCTGTGGGTCAGCAAGTTTGGCTTCTGAGGAAGAACTTGCAGACCAAAAGACCAAGTCCAAAGCTAGACAACCTCAAGTTGGGACCTTTCAAGATCTTGGAGCAAATCAATCCAGTCACCTTCAAGCTGGATCTCCCTGCATCCATGAAGATCCACCCAGTTTTCCATGTCAGCCTTTTGGAGAAGTTTGTGGCTAATTCCATTCCGGGCAGAGTTGTTCCTCCTCCTCCTCCAGTTGAGGTAGAAGGTGAAGAGTGAGGTTGAACAAATCTTGGATGCCAAGTGGTTTGGAAGGACACTCAAGTTCCTTGCTAAGTGGAAAGGTTACTCAGATGCTGACAACACCTGGGAACCTGAGTCAAACCTCACTCACTGCCAAGACCTTCTGCTCAAGTTCAAGACCAGGTACCCCACCAAGTTGCAGAAGAGGCCTAAAAGGGGGAGATGATGTTATGAATCACCCTCTGGAAACCTCTGGAACCTTTTAGAACATTCCTTCACGGACCCTTGTGGAACTTTCTGGAACCTTCTTTGCTTTCCTGACTTGTCTTGTTGTCATTGGTATCATTGGTATCATTATATTACTAATTGCTCTTTCTGGAACTTCTTTGAGTCTTGACAAGGAAGACTCTCAAAAGGGATAAAAGGGGGATGGGGGACCTGTCCCATCCCTCAAGTGAATTATTGTTTCCAATACAATCATCACTCCTCTCAGTTCCTTGTCTGCCTTGTCCTGTCCTGCCCTGTTCTTGACAGAACTGGGACAGTTCATTTGTTGCAAATGCAACACCTGGTTGAGTTTGTGATGGAAGGTATTGAATTTTCATGAGTGTGGATTGATACCAGCTTGAGTCGCTCTCACCGAGTTCAATTGACGTTTTGTCATGCATAAAAGTGATAGACATTGGAGTTGATGCAATATCAAGGTCGTCCCACATTTTCTCTTCAGTGAGAATTGTCCTGGTGCATTCGTCTAGGCCCATCCAAATGCCTTTGGCGTTGCGCTTGAGGTGGATGTGAATCACTTGGCTGACAGTGGTTTCCTCGAGGACATGCTGTACTCAGTGCAAAAAGCATCCTCAATTCTTGCGACAAGAGCTGGGGTGTTGGCCATGACATTAATGTCGTCGACAAAAACAAAGATGATTTCAAATGTTTGCTGCTGAGTGTGTACTTGAAAGAAGAGGCAGGGCTCAGCAAGAGATTGATTGAAGCCAAGTTTCTCGACAGTGAACTTGCAAAGGGTCAGGAACCAGTTTCGTCCAGATTGATGAAGTCCATAGAGGCTCTTGAGGAGTTTGCAGAATAATTTCTTTCCATCTGGAGTGAATTGCTTGTGGCCTTTTGGTGGATGCATGTAGATGATTTCTTTGAGGAAAGTGTACAGGTAGGCTGTGTTGACATCCATGCTGTGGTACTTGATGTCAAAATCAAGGCTGATTGCAATGAGCAGTCGGATGGCCTGGATCCAGACGACAGGAGAAAAGATGTCAGATTTGAGAGTGTCGCGAACTTGCTCTTGGTGGATGTGGCCAAAACGTCAGTGCTATAGGTTGTGTGCAGTCGCTGGTGATGCGTAGGCAATGGGCTCAACTGAAATTTTCCTCTGTGCAGCTGGGTGCTGGACTGGGATGAGATAGTAAAGGCTGTCACGTTGTTCGCCAATCTTGATGCCTTGTTGAGATCTGAGGGTAGCAAGATCAAGAAGAAAGACAGAATCTTGAGTGAATAGCATCCCAGCAGTTGGGTCTTGGAGAACATGCAACACAGAGAGGAGCGGTTCCTTGAGTGATGGACATGAAGCACATTGTGGAGCACCACATCAAAACCAGGAAAAGTGAGAGTGCCAGATCCAATTCAAAGTGGGTACTGACTTTATTGTTCACAAGCCCTGTGGCCCTCACATTGCCCCTTATTACCTCAAAATCATTTATGTCACTGAGGAACTGCAGATTGCAATTTCTCGCACTTAATGTTGCGGTGTCGATGAAGAAAAAGTCATCGTTCTCGTTATGCAGCCGGTGCTAGTTGAATACGGAGCCACTGGAAGAAGGCGTCACAGTCCGCCGTTTCCGATTCCCACAGAACCAAATTCCTATCGCCTAGCATTCGACACCTGCAGTGCCCTCCGCCTTATTCGCGCGGCGCCAGCTGCAAGTATCGCTCCGTACACAACACCATGCAGGGGCATTCCTTTGTGGGCAATCCATACCGTCAAACCGAGGATGAATATGACAAGCGCCCCTCGTTCCCAATAGTCTTCGTCTAAAACGTTCACTCCAGCCTGTTCCTGGCACCAATCGCTCAATGGTATGTTTTCTCCTTTTGACATTCTCGGCGCCGTCTTGAAACAATAAATAGCTACAGCGTAACCCCAGACATTGAAGATGAACCACCCGGCCACTGCCAAGTGGAGAAATACGAGAAAGAACAAGCCGATGAGCCGCCCGGTTCGAAATACGCTGTCGAGACCTTGTTGCTGTTGGAGCGCGATCGACGGATTTCCAATTTCTTCCAGCCTTTGGGAAGCGGATTCGATTTTAGATCAGTAAAAAAGAAGAGTCAGGTAAAGCGTACAGGTATCGAACTGTTCTCCAATGCCCCATCATAATGGAAAAAAACATAGTCGATCCGTCGTTCCCTCCGAGGGTGCATCCCCTCTTTACGGCAGCTTGAAATAGCCGAATCGAGCCCAGCTCGGTGATGGCTGGCAGGACCAGTTCATCTGCAACTCTAACAAACGCTTCGTCGCGCACTCTTGTATGCCCGCCTTGTTGTACAAGGGGGGGCGAGACTGGAAACGAAAGTATAAGGGCTTCTATCGTCATTTCAGATCTTCCGCCCACCCGCAAAGTCCAATCTTGCAGGAGAAAGAATCGGGGTGGGGTCAAAAGGCCCAAAAACAGTCGCCTAACCAAGGCTCGCTTGAGGTGCGCTTGAAGCAAATACTCTGCAGTTTGAACAGTGCTTGGTCCTCCTCCGTTAGCCAAAAGGATGGCGATGGCGCGATTGTCTCTCCGCCTTATCGCCAACTCAAATGCATTTCCACCACCTCGCTTAGGATGAGCAATTGATTGCTCAGGACGTTGTGGGTCCCAAGACCGTCCGCATAATAGTTGAATTAGGTCGTAGTTACATCGTCTGACACTCTCAGCTAAAAGTGTACCGCCAAGCATCCACGGCTCTGGTATCGACACATAAGTGGAGGCGCAAACAGCCTGGCTTTCGAGAGCAGACATTCCCCAGTCCAAAACTTGCGTTAAAAGGTTGAGGTGGCCGACTGAAGCTGCGTACCGTACGAGAGCATTCGAACCAATGCCAGGTTCTGGGCGAGCTTTTTGATGTATTAAACACGCAATAATGCCCATTTGCTGACTCTCCACATGGCATTTTGAAAGTTTTTCGAGGTTGCTGCTTCTTCCCGTCGCTGTTTCAACATCGTCTATGGAGGCTCGCCTCCTGAAGTTTCCGGGGAACAGGCATAGAAAATTCGCAAACGAGGCAATTGTTTTCCCGCAAACGAGTCGTCTTCGTTCTCGGCGACCCTTGTCTCGGAGCATTCCCGCACAAATTACGCAGGTAACAGCGCAACCAAGTCCATTTTGGGGGATTAAGGACCGTGGGTCTGATCGTGGGTGGTTCTTATTGAACCCAATTCCTTTGCAACGCTTTCGATAGGTTCCAACTGACTCCCATGAATATTCCACCCGATGAGCCGAAAGTTCTCTTGCGTCTTGTGTGCTGCGCAAACGTTCCGTTGGAGTTGCGTCAAGCACAAGGATGTCAATGGGATCGTCAACATCGCTGCTTGATATCTCGTTTTCCCCTTGGATGTGAATCGTTTCGGGAACGATAGTCTCAGCCGATTCCCAACGGTTGATTTGCGTAGCATTTCTTTCATGAGTCGAGGCGATCACCGTAACAAGTGGAGGATTTTCGTTGATGGAGAACATTGAAAGCGACCGATTCATGCGGGACAGTCCGAGTCGGCATGCGGTAAAAAAGCGCCACCGCGGTGCCCCGGAGGCTGCATGTTTACTCCCGTACCGATAAATCAGGAACAAGGCCTTGAATGCGTTCGTTTTAACGCAGTCGTGAATGTCACGCGACGCCATGACGAGCTCATACGGATTTTCTGTCCTCAGAATTACCTCCAACCAAAGCTCCACTGGCAACTCAGCCAGCTGACTTGAATTAATACCAGCCGGTGAGCGTCTCGTTACTGCAACTGCAGAAGCAGTGTCCACGAAAGGGTAGTGGGTGTTTGGGATGTCGCTCAATGTCACGGTCGAGTCATGGGCTGGAAATACTTTCTTTCGAGACATTTCTTCTGTGGGGGGGGGAAAAAGGGAAAAAAATGGGGGGAGGGGAAAAAAAGACGCTTGACGTTGCCGTGAAAAATATAGAACAACTGAGTAAGAGATTCGCAAGAAGATGGCCATGAATGCAAATAGGGGTACCTTTTTTGCACAGTTTGCATCTGTGTTTTGTCCAGTTGTCCATGAAAACAAATACTTTTGATAGGAAACGTCAGGATATTTTTTGTTGCGTAAACAACGGAACATATTTCGCTGCAAACAGCTGGTTTTTGGGCGAGACTAGCAAATACACCTCCTAAAGTGTATTTGCCTTTCCCCCATGAAAGCGCTTTTGGGGCTGACAAAAGCGCTTTGTCGGTGCTTATCACCGCTTTTGCAGCCCAAAAAAAAGCGCTTGACTACCCTAATATTCATATTCAATCTCACAAGGAAATATTCTTTTCAAAAATAGCAGTTACAAACATTGCAATGTGCTCTATGTACAGTACGTGTTATGGCCGTAGCGTCATGGTCCCACATGGTTGCTGAGCTTGGTGAGCGCAGGATTGCATGTACATTTGGACTGCGACTGCTGTTGGCCGCCTACTCTCTGTACAGAAGCTTTTCATTCAAGCGAGAAAAAAAAGGAGGAGAAGTGTTCAGATTAGGAAGCCAGCGACCATGTTGCCACTGCCAATGTGACTTATACTACGTCAGGTGAGCCGAAAGGCCTAATCTGAATCTAACAAAAAGAGCTAGGTGAAGACAGTGGTGATTCTAGCTTTGCTTTCCTAGGCTTTGCCAGTGAGGACAATGCATAGGAATCAACTCCAGCACGCATGGCGTGGGATGCGCGTGCCGCGCGTGCTACGCACGCTGGCGGTGCCTGTTGTGCGCAGTGCACCATGCGCCACCCCCTTCGTGCCCAAGGAAGTGGGTTGAATCCTTCTGGGATGCGGCGGTCTAATGGGTTATTTTCCTCCCATTGTCTTCGGATTTGGGACAAACTCCTCGCGGTCGACCGAACAGGGTTAAAACTCGCCAAACACGCTGGAAGAGGGTTGTTTGGCGCGTCTCTGCTCGTGGCTTCGACCCTTCTACCTTCGTGCAACGCCAGCTTCACTCATCGCTTCGTCCTCTGCACTGCAACTTCAACAAGAAAAACGATTCATTATGTCTTTATTACTCTTCTACTTGTACAATTTTTTGCTTTGTTTTTGCTGGAAATGGCGAAAAGATGCGGGAAAGTTGGAAGGCAAGGAAGGACCAAAAAAAGGTTGATTCTTTTCTTGCGGCGTTCGGGGTAGTCAAACCTTTCCGTCCGGCGCACTTTGACACGTCAACTGCAACATGAGGAGTCACATTGCCGGTGTGGCTTTCCCATCCTGCGCTCACGTTCACATTCGGCAGCCTGCGACGGGTCCGCGCCATCTTCTGATCGGTCTATTGTCGCACGCCACCTCCTCGCATTCAGCTTCGCCGGCTGAGTTTAGGAACAAAAAGCCTTTGACGTTACGGCATTATTCCCACTCGTCTCCGGGGCAGGATCCGCTTGCAGATCAGAATGCATCGGCCTCAAAGCTGGTCAATGCGCGCCAATTCAATCCTCGTTTAAATTACCGATATATTCGTGACAATGTGGCCAGCCTCGAACAAAACCTTCGGGACAGAAATATTCCAAATGAAACAGCAGACGTAAATCGTGTAGCGACCCTTTTCGATCAACACCTCGCCTTAGAGTTTCAAGTTGCCCAGATTCGTCGACGGAGGAATAGCGTTGCATCGGATATGGCCGATGTAGTTACTGCTTTGAAAAAGGCGGATAGTTCGATGTCGGCAACCGAAAAAGCTGACCTCATCCTGAGGAGAGACTCCTTGGCGGAGGAGGGAAAAGGACTGAAGAAAGCAGTGGCAGAGCTGGAGGTTTCACTAACATCCTTAGCCGAGGCTCTATACAATGAGGCCAAACACCTGCCCAATGCTACTGCCCCCGATGTTCCCGTAGGCAACGAGTCCAAAGCGGAAATCTTGGAGATTGTTGGTGTCAAAAAGACGAGTGAGAACGCAATTCCACTGCGAGACCATGTAGCTCTCTGCCGACTACATGGCCTTGCAGACTTAGATCGCGCCGGGAAAGTCTCAGGTTCAGGCTTCTATTATCTGACCGGCATCGGTGCTCTCCTAGAATCTGCTCTCACCCAGTTTGCTTTGGACCACTGCATCCGCCGTGGATTCGTCCCAGTTTCCGTTCCTGATGTCATTCGCCACGAGGTCCTCGAAGGATGCGGGTTCGCTCCGCGTTCGCACGATCCTCAAACTTACTTCCTGGAAACCCATCTCGAGCGGTCTAGATTAGCGAACGACCTCGCGGAACCCGGGTATGACCCTCTCCGCTTATGCCTGACAGCAACCGCCGAGTTTCCCCTCGCGGCTATGTACGCAGGAGAAACGCTTCCCGCATCAAGCCTTCCACTTCGTTTGGTTGGTGTGGGAAGGGCATTCCGCGCGGAGGGCTTGTCCGGTGCCACAAATAGAGGGCTTTACCGCGTTCACCAATTTCAGAAGGTCGAAATGTTTGGAATTACGGCCGGAGGGGAGTTATCTGCAGAAAGTGCCAGCCAGTTAATGATGGAGGAATTTCGACGTATTCAAAAAACCATTTTCGAAGAACTTGAAATCTGCTTCAGGTAGTATTTATTGGTTGAGTCGAAGAAGCGCGAGCGTTGACTGCTGTGTCCCAGAGTCCTCAATATGCCCACAGAGGAACTAGGCGCACCAGCATGTAAGAAATACGATATGGAAGCGTGGATGCCAGGTCGAGAATCTTGGGGAGAGGTGATTGATGGATTTCTTTGTTATTCCCATGCGGTTCGTTTCGCTGATAGCAACTCCTTTAGATCTCAAGTACATCAAACTGCACTGACTACCAGTCTCGTCGATTGAACATACGTCATTTTGTCGGAAAGCCTACCGACGAAGTGGGACGTTACGAGAGTCTCCAAACACATTTTCAACCCAAAACAAACGGGCTTCCCGACTTCGTCCACACAGTGAACGGGACAGCTGCCGCGATCCCCCGACTCATCATAGCCCTCCTGGAAACTCACCAGCAGCCGACAGGAGATATTTACATCCCGGTCAAGCTGAGACCGTATTTGCTGGGGGGTGCTCTAGAGGTTCTGAGGGTCGATGAGAACCCTTTTCGAGGCCTTCCTTGAGTTTCACTAAGTACCTTTGTTGCTTATGGTGCGAGGGCGTCTCTAAGAATTCAATTGTGCGCCCCATCGCAACCGAGTACAATTGTTTCTTACTTTTGCTTTAATGCGACTATATTTTAAAATTATGTAGGAGAAGCCTCAAGCCTTTTTTGAAAAAAACGGGGTCCATCTCAAGTTCTGGGGCTTAATGACGGGATAGCCTTTTGCGTCCAACTTTCTCAAATAATCCTCGACCAAACTTGCCGAGAAGCGAATTCCGAATGTTCCGTCGTCTCCTCGCACTATGAAATCCAAGTTAGCAAGGGTGGAAACGATATCATCGAAGGCCATCGATGTGGCTGCTTGAATTTCTAGAAATTGAACACCTGTTAAGTTCATACCAAAAGAAGGAATAAGGACCTTCCAACGATATGCTCTCTTGGTCGCACTTGCTCAGTTCTGCTAAGACCGCCCGCCTCCAATAACTTCGGTAACTGAGAAGCCCGAGGTCAGAAAGTGGCTTCTCGGGTGACCCAGGCTTCGACTCCTTCTTCGAGAGGAGGTAACCTGAACAATTAAGAATCGATTTGTTTTTGTGGTCTAAAACTCACTGAAGTCGATGAGAAGGTTTCCATAGCCTTTGCGCTGATGAATGGGTAGAGTCAGAATACAAGACAAGTTATAGTTCGAACTGGAGCGCTTTTCCTGGAACAGGAACAAGGATGAGTAGGCGCGAATCAGTAATGGAGGATAGAACAAACCTTGGAAAAGTAGCCGACCAAGTGAAAACCGTCTTCGTCGCTTTCCGTCATGACGTAGAAGAGGAATGGCTCCACATCATAATATAGTGTTTTGTGGTCCAGAAACATTTTCGCAAGCAGGCAAAGGTTTTGGCAGTAAATCTGCATTTTGCATAAGTGAATCTCACATGAACATCCCAAACCTTATTCTTCCGTCCGTCAACTTCAAAAACGGACACCTTGCCATCCCGATAAATCTCATTTCCTGGAGGACCTCTTAGGGGGCATTTAAGCTGGATCGGCCGATTAAAAACGAGAAGAACAGACAGTCGACCGACTTTGTGCCTTCGCAACATGAACGGGCTTTTCATGTACTTCAGACAGAATTCACATAAATAAAGGACGGGCTGCTGGTTGTATTCTTCTGGATAGGGTGCGGCATACCATGTTCCTATTTTCCACTTGCCAAAACAAACGTGCCGAATTTTTAGGATGGACGATCCATCTTCGGTCACAACCGGTTCGCCATTCGCTAGATCGTTCTGCTTGGTGAGCACGTCGGTAGCAGCGTTAAAAAAAACCATCTACGAGAAACATCTGCTCAACGCGATGGCAAGAGTGGGAGTTTCAGTACGTTTGCGTTGTCCATCGCTTGATCGAATAGCGAACGGTCGTGCCTGGATGGGGCCAATGCCTCCATCGTTTTGGAACACGCGTGACAAGTTTGTTTCCAGCAATGTTTACAGTATGAGGTCACCAGAGTAAGCCGTTCGCAAAAGTGAGGAAAGAAGCAAGAGAAAGGAAGGAAATCGTCAGCCGAATTCAGAGGGGGTGGTGGGCAGCAGTCGATGAAAGGAGGGAAAACAAGATACGAAGCAGAAATGGAAAGAGGCTTGAAGCAGCGGTAAAATGAGCAGAATCCCACGAACACAAAACTCGGGAGCCGTTGCATTTGGTCCCAAACACAGCTCCAGCACATGCACCAATAATAATTTGGGACTGCCGTCGCAGAAAATCATCGGTTTAGCAGTCTTCCACGACAGTGCGACCTTAACTTTCGCAAGCCCTTTGGACCCAAATGGCTATCCCTCCAGAATCACAACCCAAACTGGAGGCTGTCGCGACGAAGTCACTCCTTGCCTGATTTCCAATTGTTGGCGCCGACGTGGATGACGAGGAACTACCCGCAAAGAAGCTGAAGAACATTTCGGGAAACGAGATCGGGCCAAACACGGCGCCGGAGTTCCACATCAACACGCTGTAAAGGAACAGGGGAATCGCCCAGCGCGGAAGTCGAATCAAGGCAGAAGGGAAGGCGAACAAACTCAAAATGTTAGTCTTTGGTTTTGGTACAGGCACTGGCGTGGTGGACGGAAGGACCGTGTCAAGGGTAGATTTTCTAGGTAGGCGAACGTGGAACTGCCGCTTTTCGGAAAAAGGATAGTCCTCAAAGGAGCTTTTCGAATGGTACTCGTTTGGCTTGGCAACGGTTTCTACAGTGGATTCTTGCTCCCGATACCAGCTGAGCTCATTCTGAAGACTCGTTATCATGTCTGATAATTCCTGTTCTTTGAGGGACCGCGCCGCCAACTCAGATTGAGCTTTCAAAGCCGAATCTTTGGCGACTTTGATTTCTTGATGAAAGACTTCAAGTATGGAATCAAGGTCTTTAAAACCTCTATCAGTCGGTGACAGCCTGTTGGGGCTATTGTTTCGCGCCGGAGAATGAGAGCGAGAACCGCTTCCGACGGTTTTGGGGCTAAGCGCACGCTCTGATCCAAAATCTTGAATCACCAGGGAATCATTTGCACTTGCAGTGAACTCAGGCAGAACGTCCACTCGCACAGAGGCAATGCAATGAGGCGAAGCAATGGGCTCCATGGGTATTGCTAAGGACGATGTCCAGGCTGTGATCGACTCTAGGCTGGAAAATTCAACAGCATTCACATCTTGAGGCGTGTAAACCTGACTGGATACGGCCACTAAACGCGACATTTGAGACTCTGAAGAATCAAGCTGAGACTTTAAAACGGTGATACGTGCTTCCAGCCTGGCGTTTTCAGCCATATACTAGAAAAATCTGAATACGTGCCGACACCAAGAGCGAGATTCACCTTTCGAATCTCTGACTCCAGGAGTTTCAATGAGGATTCTTTTGCTGCCGACTCATCTTCTTTTCGCTTCAGATCGGCCATCAGTTTCACCTCATAGCCTGCCATGGAGAGCGTCAGACGAGAAAAACCAAGGATTACAAATGCTCACTTTCTTTTTCATCTAGAACAGCACGAAGGGACTGACACTCCGCACGCTTCTCCTCCAATTCCTTCGCAAGTTTCCAGGCAGAGCTTTCCATCTGCAAAAGACTATGTAAGAGGATTAAGCTCATTTTTTGAAGGCTTACTTACCATTTCGATCTGAGATAGCTGGGCTCGTTCGACTGCGCGTAGATCAGCTAACTGCCGCTTGCTGGATGCAACATCGCTTTGCCAAATCTTGATCCTTTCTTGGAGGGCTGCAATGCGACTCTCCGATTGCTCTTGAGAAACCGATAAACGCTTCTCCGTATCATATAAGCGCTTCGTAACATCAAGCATGCAAGCGCGAAGTTTTTCAAGCTCCTCTGTATTAACTTCGGGCAAGAGAAACGCGGAAGAAGCAGGCGGCATCGCATTGCAAGCGGTAGCAAAAAGCGGCGCTTTGAGTGGCGAGTTTGGTTGCACATAAGATGATTCACCGTTTGCGAGGCGCGGAAAGGGGAATTGCAATCGAGGTTGACCCTCCACGTCAGGCGTCAGTGGCGGCGACGGCACCCACGGGAAACTCTTTCCAACGTTAGATCGAGTTGGGCTTCCGTGCTCAGAAGAAGCCAATGCAAACCCTGATGGAAGGCTGCCAGAGGATCCACGGCTACGCCGCTTCACGTCCGCGCCAATACTTCTCGCCGATATGGACGATTTGAGAACTGGCTCGGTGCGAGTTCGTGAGCCAAAGTGCGCTGCGTCACCCGCATCTTCCGTGACAGGCCTTTCTGAAGAGTGGGGTATTGACGCCGAATAAGTTTGACTCCCAACACCGGATCCGCCTATCGCCGAGGAGACGAAAGGAGAAACGGCATGAGTTGCAGAACGGAACACAGCCGAATGTTCCAAGAGCGACGCAAGGTCGCTCAGGTGCACCGTTGCAGTAGGGTTCACAGCAAGGATGGGGGCAGAAAAGGCCTGCAGCCTCGCGAGCCGAAATAGGTCCACGCGCAAGCGATCCGATGCAGGATCAGATTCTCGGAGTGACTCGACATGATCCGAGAGTGCAGTGATCAAGTCAGTCAGGCGAACTGGATTTGATTTGCTATCTGAATGGTAGCTTAGCAAACTTTTCCACCACAAGAGGCATTTATCACCAGAGTTCGCCATCCATTTTCCACCATCATTGCCGTAGCTCTTTGCTGAAAAGGTTTCACCAGGAAGGGTGACTGAGGCGTTACCAGAGACAGTCGACATCTGCGATGAGAAGATGTGGAGGTCGCGCACAACGCGCAGAGACGGGGGATTTCAATATTGCACACCAGTCAAAATTCTTTTCTTTCTTATTTGCCTCTCGATTTTTCCTGCAACGAATCACTTGAGCGACACACGATGGCCCTCTTTATCGGCAGGCTTCCAGTGGAAGTGAAGGTGCGACGATTTGGCAAGGGAGAGTGATACATGAGGGTGTCCATGAGTTGTCCGGAGTCCTATACCAAGGATCGGACCTTCAATGCCCAACTTGACAGATTTCATAACGTTGATATGATGACTAAAAACTCTTACAAGGTCGGAGATCTGGAGGACATTTACAAGAAGTTTGGCCCGATTTCAAGGTATGCTAGGCGCGACTTTGATGAGCACTTTTTCACCAGATGTGATTTGTGGAAAGGCTGGACATCAAGCGAGGAACATCTTTCAATTTCGCTTTCATTGAGTTTGAGGACAAGCGCGATGCTGAGGATGCACTGAAGGATACGGATGGCAAGGACCTCCCCGAATTCAATACCAAATTGGTAGTGGAATGGTCCCGCGGCGGTCGTCGCTCGGGTGATGCAAATGAATGTTTCAAGGTAGTGTTCGTTTGCCGAACTTCCCGTTTTCTTGACATGTCCAATATTAGTGTGGGAAGGAAGGCCACTGGGCTCGCGACTGCCCAGGCAATGATCGAGGAGGAGGGTAAGAATATTTCGTCCCACAATATGCCCTAATGTACATCTGCAGTCGAAGGTACATAAATCGAGTCGAGTCGAAAGCTCCATCTTTCTGCTAACTAAAGCCTTTCATTATCCTTCGTTGGTGCCGAAGGGTATCACCCCGTAGAAGGTGGGTTTTATGAATTATTTCCTTTTTCTGTGTTGCGTCCCAGGATGCGAAGCCAGTCACAATCTACCGCTCGGTGCCACCGTGTTGTTCGGATGCCCAGGGCAGGACTGTTCGCGGCTCTCCGCTCCCTGCTCGCCTGCTGAGTGCTTTGTAAAGAAGTGGTATCTTTGTGCCTTTGGCGCCGATTGGAAAACCCGTTCATTCGCCGGATGATTGCGCCGGACACAATAAGCCATCGCCGTGGTCGCATGTCGGTTGAAAACATTTCTACCTCTGGGCCATGCTCCTTGAATATTTTTCAACTGCCTGTCTGCCACAAGTGCGCGCAATGGAAGAATTGCCTGCCTTCGTTTTTGTTTTGTGGGTCTTCGCCTCAAATTGATTGTCAGAAACCCTTCTCATTCGTTTCTAAATCAAGCGTGGGAAGTTTCTAACTTTCCCTGTCTTCCTTACCAGGCGTTCACGCTCTCGGTCTCGGTCTCCACCAAGACGCCGGTCTCCGCCGCGGGACCGCGAGCGTGACCGCGATCGCGATTACACTCGCGACGACCGACGTGACGATAGACGCGAGCGCCCGAGGTCGCGGTCCCCTCGTAGATGATTTGAGTGAATGGAATCAAGAATGATAAAAGGAAAGCGTTAAATTCTCCTGTTGTGCTGGTGTATGAGAAGAACCGAAAGAAAAAAGAAAGAATTGCTGTTTTCGTCGAAGTGGCATCCCGTGTTGAAAGAACAACTGTCATTCAAACGTCCTCAACAACGATTGAGAAAACGAGGTGATGCCTGCCTTTTATCATTTTTATACGATGTCTGCCACTTAGAAAAAAGGAAAAAAAGATAACATAAAGGAGGTTTGAACCATGAATGAAAAATGAAAAGGCCTTTTTCTTCCTTGTTCCTCTAATGAGATTGCTCGTTGTTGGTATAGAAAACAACCCGCAAAGAGGCAATCGCAGCTCAGTTGCCAGTGAACTTTATTCAAATTGGTGTAAAGTTCAGGTACGTCCCGCTCTGGCCGAACAACTGCTCCTGCCGTTGTTTGTGCTGCTTTCACAGCTTCATAATGGCAGGACAAAAACTGCCAACTGCCCAAACACAGGAAAGCTTGGTGCAGTTTATGTTACTTAAAGTTCCATTGGCAGTTTCTGTTTAATCATTGCTTTTGTGGCCTATTTGAGCAGTTGCGGTGCCAAAAAACGAATGGGTGAAAGTTTCCACCCTACCCGGGCAAATCCAAAAAGGACCAGTTTGAAAAGTAAAATTTTCTGTACTATATAAGCAAAACTTGTACAATCTGATTTGATCTGCTTGTAAACAGTCTACTCTGAGTGAGTGAGTGGAAGGAGTGAATGAAGTGGAGATGTGTGTTTGTGGGTGATCCTTCTCCCCAACTTGGAGAGAAAGAAAACTCTGTTATTAACTATTGATACATGATGATGATATACACGCTGTAATAGTTGCTAGGCAAGTGTGACTGGCACAGGGTAAACCCTCTCCTATATTATCTGCTTGAGCAGAGGAGGAGGAAAACTGTTGACACCAGGTTTCCGTTCCACTTAATACTTGGAGTATTTGTCATCAGCGCAAGCCAGCACCCAGGTCTGCATTGGCGGTGGCTCGCTCTCCCATGGGCATCGTGAGAATGATAACTGACAGTCACAAGAGGTTCAGGTCTGTCTTGCGCCTCTTGCTGCTAGCCAGTCAGTTCCGCCTAACACCCCCAGGCACGATGGCCATGGGTTGTAGCACCGTCATGCAAAGGTTTGCTGAGGAGATACCTGGACGTAGTCCATTACGGTTCACCATTGATGGCTCTTTCTCTTCCTGCCAGCCCCTCTGGGGCTGGAACAATAAAAAAAAAAAAAAAAAAAAAAAAAGTAGGGCAGAGCAGTCTGAGCCATTCATGAATAATATACATGGCTGCTGCTAAGAGACAGTCCAAATCTCAGTGGTTCAGCTTGCAGGGACGATAATAACCCATGAAAATAATAAGAAACGGGGTCCAGATGTGTTACACCACTTTCGTGAAACATTGTTTGGTTGAGTCAAATTGAAAATCCTCACAAGTTATCAGTTAAAAAAGCGGTGTATACTCATTTTATTTGAGGTTGCAGGCTCAACAGCCTGTCATCCTCACAGTCGAGTTTGTGTTGCGAGGTATTGAATTTTCATGAGTGTGGATTGATACCAGCTTGAGTCGCTCTCACCGAGTTCAATTGACGTTTTGTCATGCATAAAAGTGATAGACATTGGAGTTGATGCAATATCAAGGTCGTCCCACATTTTCTCTTCAGTGAGAATTGTCCTGGTGCATTCGTCTAGGCCCATCCAAATGCCTTTGGCGTTGCGCTTGAGGTGGATGTGAATCACTTGGCTGACAGTGGTTTCCTCGAGGACATGCTGTACTCAGTGCAAAAAGCATCCTCAATTCTTGCGACAAGAGCTGGGGTGTTGGCCATGACATTAATGTCGTCGACAAAAACAAAGATGATTTCAAATGTTTGCTGCTGAGTGTGTACTTGAAAGAAGAGGCAGGGCTCAGCAAGAGATTGATTGAAGCCAAGTTTCTCGACAGTGAACTTGCAAAGGGTCAGGAACCAGTTTCGTCCAGATTGATGAAGTCCATAGAGGCTCTTGAGGAGTTTGCAGAATAATTTCTTTCCATCTGGAGTGAATTGCTTGTGGCCTTTTGGTGGATGCATGTAGATGATTTCTTTGAGGAAAGTGTACAGGTAGGCTGTGTTGACATCCATGCTGTGGTACTTGATGTCAAAATCAAGGCTGATTGCAATGAGCAGTCGGATGGCCTGGATCCAGACGACAGGAGAAAAGGTGTCTGTGTAGTTGATGCCTTCGCGTTGGGTGATTCCACATGCGACAAGACGGGCTTTCCATCGCTTCAGCCAGCCAAAAGGGTTGAGTTTGTAGGCATAAACCCATTTGCAGAACATTGCGCCATCACCAGGAGGAAGAACTGCCCAATTCCCAGGCCTTGTTCTCATCCATGAGAGAGTGAAGCTCCTCAAGCTCAGATGCAGTCCATTCTTCGTTATACGTGGGCTTCCTTGTGGGAACGTGGCTTGCTCTCCCATGGGCATCATGAGAATGATAACTGACATTCACAATAGGTTCAGGTCCATCTTGTGCCTCTTGCTGCTGACCAGTCAGCTCTGCCTAACACTGCTAAAGCATATTTGCGCAAAAGAGCAAGGCTACGAGATGGCTGGGCAAGATTTTGGCATGATTTGGAAAAAAGTGATCAATATTGATATTTCAAGACAAGTTGCTTGTTCTCTGTGTTCTATGAGCTTTCCTTCCTTCATTATGAAGAAGAAATGTGCAAAGTTCAGTTGGGGTTACTTAATATTTTTGGGACGCTGTCAATGTGCCGAAAATGTGGGTGGGTATATCAAATGCGATATGTGCCACCAGGGCCAAAAGGGTTAACTAAAATGGTTAAAATTTTGGGGACAGCCTTTTTGACCACAATGAAACAAGCTTTTCAAAGTGATGATTCGAATGGTCACCAGATGACACTTTTATCACAACAGCAATACATTGGGCTGACAAACATTTTCGGGCAACCCCCGGATTTAATTAAGTGGCAGCCACGGCGTTTCCAGTCATTCAATTGCGGTGATATTTATTAAAAACCCTTTGAGACGGGCCAATCATCATTGTTTATTATGCTTCTCAAACTGAGCCAAGCGCTAAGACAGCCGCAATATGTAGAGGGTTAACTCTGAAGGACAGAATTAGCCTGCATCTCATCATACTCTCTCTCAAGCATATAGGTACTTTGAATAATTGTTTTTAATGGCTCAGACTTTAAAGGCACGATTTGGAGAAAATTGTAAATATCATAGATGATAACACTCGGACTTCTCTGGCTGCTGGAAATATAGATAGCGCATTTGGCTTTACAGCTGCTATTGGAAAACGATAGGGTGTCGATCGACCCCTGGTTTAAGGGTTTGGCTTCTGGAAAACTGTTCAGAGGGAGTGGTGCAAGGGGAACAGTTCCTTTCTTCATTTTGCATGATTGGTCGTGAGTATTGGAACCAGCCACTGAAACCAAATTTCAAAAGCATTATGTCCTGTTGATGCTCTATCTGTGTAAAAGATTTTTACTGAAAAATTTTCGGAAAATGATGAAGTTTTTGTATCAGATTTCAGTCCTGTAAGTTGAAATTTTGAAGGTGGCTGAAAATGTTGTTTACAGCAGGTGAAATCCACAGAGAATTGAAGGGAAAGTATTTCATATAATCGAATGACGCCAAACACACTTTGGAAGTGGAGATATGGGTAAAGGCATTGAATCAATTAGGTCGAAAATATTGATTTTTTCGGGTATGCATCTGTGTC
The DNA here is from genome assembly GCA_025765615.1 of Zopfochytrium polystomum. Lineage (NCBI taxonomy): Eukaryota > Fungi > Chytridiomycota > Chytridiomycetes > Chytridiales > Chytridiaceae > Zopfochytrium > Zopfochytrium polystomum. The sequence continues at coordinate 42,522 of JAIVFJ010000056.1, forward strand.
GCATTGATAACAATCTCTTCAGCTCCTTTTTGGGCAAAGGACTCTTCAAGTCCATACTTCCAAACTGCTTTCCATTAATATGGGAATGAAGGTTGCGCTGAAACAATGTTGTTATCTTCTCCTCTTGAGCACTGAAGCCTTCAATCTTTGAGAGGCTATTATAGACTGAAGACTTCAACTCAGCTGCAACAATAGAACAATAACTGACAGTCACAATAGGTTCGGGTCTGCCTTGTGCCTCTTGCTGCTAACCAGTCAGTTCTGCCTTACAGCGGCAGGGGCGGGGAGGACGCAAAGGCGATGCGCAGGGTGTTGGTGCCAGAGTCCATCCATCTGTCAAAGTGGGGTGGTTGGCGTCACTCGACGTTGTTGTGGGGTCGTGAATATCAGCCTGTCTGTCTGTCCGTCGGCCTGATTGGTCTCCAAACTGTCTCTCTGTCTGTCTTGAGTGTCTGTCTGTCTGTCTGTCTGTCTGTCTGTCTGTCTGCTTGCCTGAGTGCGTGTTCACCTCGGTTTTTTTTTTTTTTTTTTTTTTTTTTGTTTTTGTTCCGTTTGGCCAAAGGCACTGGGAGACAGGGCGTGCAAAACCAAGCCGTGCACTGCGGGCAAACGGACTCGTCAGTTAAGAGGTGGGTGGGTGAGGTGAGAGTGCCTCAGTAGATCGCTCTTCCTTCCTGCGCTCGGGCGTCCCATCCACGCGAGCGCTCACCTGTGTTCAAGAAAGAGGTCGTTCGTGGTTGCTCGCGTAAAACAGTCCTAGACATTTGCCAAATACCCCCCATACAGATTGCAAATAAAGAGCGTCTATTTAACTTCCCCCGAGTTTGGCTCTCTTGGCAGCCTTCGGTTCGTTGTCGTTGTCTTTTCCTTTTGCTCTGGCAAAAACTTCTTCAAGGCCGTCAAGGTCAACGTCACGCATTTTCTTTCTCTTCGCCTCCTTTGGTTGCGTTTTATCAAGTGGTGATGTGACGCCAACTTCCGGAATACTTCCTCTCTCAGAGGGATTCTGTAGCAGGGAACACCAAAGGCGATCTCCCTGATTCCAATTTCAATCAATGGTGGATTAGTGAGGTCCAGTGCGAGGATGCGGAGAATGCATACCTGCGAGGCGGTTGTTTCGCGCAACGCTTGATGGTCATCCTCCGCCGGTTTGAAGTCATCAAACATATGTTTCTTCTTCTGCAGGCCGCTTTGTCGTCGAATCCAATCATATCTTCGGCGGTTGAACTCATCCAATCGAAAGTTGATGACCAGATACTTGCCAAAGAAGTTGGACGAGAGCGCTAAGAGCTCTTTAGTGAGTTCTTCCGCGATTCTCTCCTGTCGGCAAAACTAGCTCAGAAAAAAAATCTTTCATTTTCCAGTTACGAAAACGAACTTTCATCGAAATGTCAGCAATCGACCAGCATCTTTCCACAAGTCGACTGCCATACTTGTCCTGTGCCATTTCGGCAAACTTTCCACTCAAGCCGTGCAGTATTTTCTTGCTGGCCTTCGATGGCAAGTAAGGATTCGACAAAACGTGCTCGAAAACACGCGATCCCACGGCGTGGAATATCCAATGGTACGTTTCTTCGGCAGGAGTAGAAAGGAAGCTGTGAACCCAGTTAATTGCTTGAGTTAAAAAGGGGAAAAGACCGAGACGATGCACACCTGTCAGTGAGCAACCGTGACTGGGCAACTGGAAATTTTAACAGGTGCTCCACGCAATACGCGCCTTGAATGTCAAAATAACTCTTCCTTGGATGGGATGCATAATCCTTGGACAGGTTACAAAAACGCGTAATAGAACACCTTTGCGGGCTTACTTCAAAGGACTGCAAATGCAGCAGCAAATTAATTAGATTTCGTTGACGCTCAGAGGTCGTGGCGTGAAGCGCAGAGCAGATCGCCTAATAAATAGTGTTAGTGTAGAGCGGGCACAAGGCAGTCGAACCAACACTGGTTGCTTCTTCATAAAGAGTCGAGTGCCTCACGCAAGCTTCTAGAGCGCGAACAACAACGCCAGCTCTTTGATTGACTAACCCAGCAGCTTAGGAATGGCAGTGTTTCCAGCAAACTTACAAAGCAGCTTCTCAAAACCGGGAAGGATTTCCTCCAGAAGCACCTGCACTTGGGCAGCACTGCCGCTGGAAACAAGGAGTCGCTGTACAACGAAGTTCGCGACACGATGGTCACACAGAGTAAGCAACTTGCCGCGGAAATATTTAACGTATAAGTCGAAGACAGCGGAGGCTGGAGCTTCCTGGAATTGAAGCGAGTCAGATTCCAAAACGTCAGTGGAATACCCTAACCTCCAAAATTCTTTCTACGAGACGGGAGCCGACCGTATGCTCCACAAGTTCTCCGAAAAATCCGTTCCTGGTAACTAAGGTGTGATTAAAACGCAGTTTTATCCACGTACTCCCACTCACTGGTCATTTTGTCAATATTCAGCAGTCGCGCAACGATCAGTGATCCCAGTCCTTCTATTTTCACAAGCATCTTCCCCTTCGTCAGCAAAAGGAGCCAGACTACCAAGATCTTTCACCTGCAAAATTGGGTTCGCGACGGCATCGGCGGCACAAACTTGCAGCGCCTCGTCTGAAAGAGAGTCTAATATAGATGATGATATCTCCACAAGAAGGCGGGCGATAGGTTCAGGCACTCTCCGCTTGCTCCTCTGCTTTTTAATTCGAGTTTTCTTTTTTAACGAACCAGTGAATCCAGCAATCTTACCTGATTGCTGATACGAGGTTGTCTCCTCTCGGAGTTATCGGCTTTGTGCTTTATCAGATCACCAGCTAGAATTCCTCCCGACGCAACCTCCAAAATGCTTCTCACGATGTGACTCGCTATCTTGTTTGCAATAAGTCCGCCCCACTGATCCTTTAACTCCTACGTGAAAGTTAGAGCCTCGGAAGCAAACGGATTAAGACAAGCTTGCAACTTACCTCGCATAAGGATATGAACAACTCCTGGAGGGAAGGAATTTCAGTTTCTGACTGTTCATCATCGATCTCCTCGTCGCTGGGCATTGGACCGGACTCTTGCTACGAACTCTATCAGTCAATGTCTATAAGCAGCATACGTACCTCTCTTTCCAATATTTCTAGAGATCTCGACAGCACGTTTTGAATGATATGTGACGCGAATCGATGTCGAACTAGCGCGCTATATCTAGCGAAGGATTTAGCGAAGGATTTAGCGAAAACAGTAACACGATATGAACGCACCTATTCTTAAAAGTCAGCATCAGGCGCCGAATCTGGTAGTCGGAGGAGAGCGAAATCAGTTTCTCCAATATTCGCGAGCATACGGGGTCTCCCGCTATTTCCGCACTGTGCGCTCCAACTTCCTTGTACACATTTTGAATGAAGAGTGTCATTTCTATAAAGGCTTAGCCAGCATAACAGTTTTTTGTTAGCAGATCGGAGGTATACCGTCGGCAGAATCGAATGTAGGCTCGTTCAGAATCTTTTCAATAGATGCGAAATAGGTTTGCAATTGGCGTGGGACAGTGTCCAAGTATGGTTGGTCGGAGCCAAGAGTAGTTGTGATGGGGTTGCCTGCCACCCGCCGACCGAGGGGGGCTGAATTGGCTCCCGTGAATTGGTGGTCATCGCAGTGGTCGTCTCCTTGACGTAACTGTCCACTCAGGCGACGCTGAGATCTATCCTGACCGCTCGAACCGTTTGACCAGCGTTGTACCGCGAGCTGGTCCGGTTCCTCGTGGACGGCCTTCGCACTATCGGGATCTTCCTTACTCTTACGACCACCCCGCTTTCCTCGACGAGGCTTTTGGCGTGAACTGTTATTAAGGCTTAGTGTTGGCGGTTCTGTATCTTCTCGCATGCCACTGTCGCTACGGTCATTTTCTGCAGCAGAGATTGCCCCACTAGAATGCGGACACGTTGGCGTCTGCGCGCTGTCGGCAGCGGCGGCTTTGGATTTGGCCGCGGCTCCGCCCCTCTTCCCTCGCCGTCGTTTACCAGCATTGGCAGCCGCAACCAACGTGCTGTCATCACGATGTTCCGCCATTCCCCACCTCCGAAAAAAAAGACAGATTGACAAGTACTGCGGGCGTACAGAAAACAGTGAAGCAAAACAAAAAAATCAAAGAGCAAAAAAAAAAAAAAAACAAGGAAGTGTTGAAATCTGAACGATGATGAGCTAGCGAGCGTGCAGGCAAGTGTGTAACGGTGACGAGGAACAGGAGCAGCAGCGACGACGAAGGACGAGACGATGACAGATGAAGATGGGATCAAATACAAATTCTTTTTCTTTCGTCTTATTGATTATCACAAGCACAGGGGCATATTCCAACAGAAAGATCCGAAAGGGTCAGCAAACTTGAGAATGAAAAATCAAAAGATGCAGCACCTATAAGAGCTTCAAGCTGGCTCAAAATAAATCTCGGGCGAGATTAAACTGTAAATAAAACATCATCACACAGAGACAAAGTCAATTAAAAAGCAACATTTGAAGCTCAATGAAAAACACGCAAATGCCTACCGGATTTTTTTTCTTAGCGGATCCACCCTCTGCTTTGCTTGTTGGCAAAATTCTTCAGATTAAAGAATTTTGCCAACAGCGTTCAAAAAGATGTTCCAAGCAGCATTGCCGTCATGATCCAGAGTGACCTTGCATTCACTACAATGGAAGGTCCTGCTTGCTCCAGGGCTGTTGTAGGCACTGCACTCAGAGCAGTCTTTGGAAGTAAATGAAAGAACTTGCTATGTTGGCTGATTGATGGATTGGGCTGCTGTGGTGTACACTACTGAAGGTGGTGGTGGTGGGAGGTTGATCTTGGCTTCTGTCAGGCTTGTGTTTGTCTTTGTACAAAACTGTTAAAAGGACCATCACTTGCAAAATGCTGCAAGTCATCCATGCAGAACAGCATCATGTCAAAGCTCCTGCACACTGCTTACACCAAAAGACCCAAACTAACATGAAGAACACTCGCTGCCTCTGCAGCTCCACAGCGACAGCGGCCCTGAGGCTGGCGTCGTCACAGGCGTCCGCCATTGAAAAGGGTATATAGGAAGAGGGAAAAAGGGTGCACCTTGGCTTGCGTCTGCCGCCACTGTCGACTGAATTATGTCTGGCTGGGTTGCAGTTGGGTGGCAAGGTTTCTCAGGTCGACAGAACTGAGATGATGGAAGTTCAAATCAGATTGGGATCCGCCTTAAAAAATAATGCTCTCTGCACTGTGCGGTCTAATGGAAAAAAGGCCTTTGTGACAGTGAGTAACTCCTGCTAACTTATAAAATCGTGGAACAGCACAAAATAAAGAAAGAGAATGTCAACAGTAAGTTCTAAACCAACGGAACAGGGAAAGGGATGTTGTGCAGGGGTGCAGCTGCGCGGCAGCGCACGCCAGCAGGAACAGCAAGGGAGGGAGAGAGTGGGAGGCAGGGAAAGGGAGAAAGTGAGAGAAAACGAAAGGGAGAAGGGGGCGCCTCCGCCAGTGTGTGCGCACGTGTGTGAGCGGTGCGGCCCCACGCCAAAGCCGAGAGAAAGAGAAGAGAGAGAGAGAGGGGAAGACCAGCTCGTCCTTCCTTGTTGAATTTGCTGCACCTTTCAGAGAGTGACAAATCATTGATTGATAGAAACAATGGACCAGTTGACTTTGCAAAATCATAAGCAGAAATAGTATTTTAGTTGGTGGGTGGGTCCAGCCACCCCATGCTTCTCTGTATGGGTTGGTGGAGACATTCGCACTGTGTTCGGGACACTGATGCCCACAGTGGTCCACTTGAGTGGAACACAGCAGTTTGTAACGTAAAGAGAGAGAGAGAGAGATAGAGAGAGAGAGATAGAGAGAGAGAGAGAGAGAGAGAGAGAGAGAGAGAGAGAGAGAGAGAGAGAGAGAGAGAGAGAGAGATAGAGAGAGAGAGAGAGAGAGAGAGAGAGAGAGAGAGAGAGAGAGAGAGAGAGAGAGAGAGAGAGAGAGAGAGAGAGAGAGAGAGAGAGAGAGAGAGAGAGAGAGATATTAGAGAGAGAGAGAGAGAGAGAGAGAGAGAGAGAGAGAGAGGGAGGGAGGGAGACGCCAACTCGATCACCTCCTTCCTTCCAGAACCACTCACCTATTTCCAAGCCAAAACCCCTTGGGTTGAAAAGTTGGAAAGTGCGAAGTAAAATTTTTGGGCGTCTCGGGACGCGCTCACAGCAATCTCGCAGCTGCCCCTGAACAGACCCCGATCTGGGTAGATTCGTCCAAAACTGGCGGACGCGGTGGCTCCAGGCTCGCTCGCTGGTGGGCCTGGTGGATTTGGCGGTGTTGGTGGTGCCAGTTTTGGCTTTGGCGGGGAGGAGGAGGAGAACAATGTTTCCAGGCGCAGGGTCCCACTTCCATCGCCTGCCATTTTGCTCCTGAATGGCGATCGTCATATCCGCAACACTTCAAACAGCCACAGCCTTTTCACCTGGATAAGCGACTGGCTGTCCATCTCGAGAGGCAGACGGCGCAAGATCATCCGATCCTCACCACGTTGGCTTTCGCGAAGCTGGAAAACGCCTGTCAATCTAGCCGCTTGCATCCTTCTTGCGATCGACATCTATTGGCTCTATTTAATCATCGAATTTGAGGCGACTGTCTCCTATCACAGATCCAAATGGCAACGCTATATGTCTCCGACAGAACCATCTCTTACCGAGTTTGACTTCGGAAAGTTGTACAACACGGGGGAGCTAGGCATCATCCCCGGATCACGAGGGATCGTCTTCACTGGACCTGGAAAAACCGTACAGGCTGCTATCATGGCAGTTTCATTCTTGCGCAGATCAGGCTGTCAACTTCCGGTAGAGTATGCTTATTTAGCAGACGAATTAACGAGCCACGATGTCCATCGACTCCGGTATGCGGTTTTATATGATAGTATCTTGGAGAGATAACGATTCCAACGAAAATGGCAGATCCTTCAACATCACACCTCGTAACTTTCTCTCGAAACGTATCTCATCGTACGAGTGGACACCGAGTGAACTGCGTTTCGGGGCATCAAAAGTTGATGCGATCATTACTTCTCCTTTCGAGGAAGTTATGTACCTTGATGCCGATGTGTTTGTCCTCCGCGATCCCTCGTACCTGTTTGAGACAAACGCATTTCGCAAGTTTGGCGCGCTATTTTGGCCTGATTTTCCCTCGACTGCACCGTCGAATCCGATTTGGAAGATAATGGGGCAGAAGTATCAGTTGGAGAGAGAATTTGAAACTGGCCTCGTTGTTGTGGACAAGAAGCGGGTGTGGAGTGGGCTCCGCCTAGCACAACACATGTGCGCAGAGGCTAAGTTTTACTTTCAGGTACAGAGCCCTTTTGACTTCCTCAACTGTGTTTATTGTTACTACCGCGGCATCTATTTAAACCAACGACTTTCCTTCCAGCATATTTGGGGGGACAAGGACACGTTCCGATGGGCCTTTAAGGCTACAAATACTCCGTACTTTCTCAACCCGAACTATCTTCAGTCCATTGGCATAATCGCCTCTCCACTTCATCCTAAGGGAAACGAACACTTGTCTCCAACTCCTCCAGACCCATCAAGGTCACTGGGAAGGATCACTCCCATTTCCCCACGTGAAGATGAACGGGAAGGAGAGCAGCCGCTACCAAATGATAATGGAAACGGCCGCCGTTTGCAGCACCGCAGCGGACCACCTCCAGTCCCTGGCGGAGGTCGATCGTCAGATGAATTTCCTGCCCTACCCCCACCGGAATATTTGCCACACTCCAAAGCTCGTTTCTGCGGTCAAAACATGCTTCAGATGGATTTTGACGATGATGCGGACTGGCTACAAATGGACACAGCTTCGCCAGCTCCTTCCGGTGCTTCTGTAGTTGTCCCGGGGAGTAAAGTTTCCGGCAAGATGCGTACAGGTAGAGCCCCAGCGAATCAAGCTGCGGCCATCTCTGGCGTGTCGGACAAGCGGAAATACGCTCCGGCGCCTTTGTTCATGCACGCCAACGGAATCAAACGAATATCTTATGATGGAGTGCCTCCCTTTCAGGTTGGTATGGCCTACGTAGATCGGCGCCCGCCGCACGCGCGCAAAGCCGGAGTAGGCGGAGAGCCTGGTGTCACCAGTGTTGATGATTTCGAAGGATCCGGGGCAAGATGGATTGGTTCCATGTACCTACAGAGAGAATGTGTCGAGCTCATAGAGGTGGATGGGTTGGAGATTCGAATGTGGAGTGGGTATTGTTGTTGTAAGGATCTGATCGTAGTTCTCACGCTTTCTTCGTCCTCATCAGATTGGAGTCGCGTCAACCCTGACCTGAACGAGTTGTATATCGAAGAGCGGCGAAAAGCGAATGCGTTTTATTCCAGTACTCATTAGAACGACAGTCTGTTTTCGGTTCCAATCTATCTTACTGTTTAAGAAGAGCAATTAGGCCCAAACGTACAAGTCATAAAAATAAAATGAAAAAATGGACGACTTCCGACTTCCTGTTGAAATCTGAGCAATGATAAGCCGACGATTGTGCTGGGAGCAAGCCAGCGCGTGCGGTCGGACAACGGGGGCGACAGGGTGGAGAGACGGAGATGGATGGAATCGAACAAAATTTTTTTCTTTCTTGGTGATTATCACATGCACAGGGGCATATCCAACACTCACCCAAGCACACAGGCCCTTCCTAGACTTCAAACAAAATCCTCCAGAGGTAAGAAAGTGTGGAAGGGTGCTTGAAGCCCCTGCTTGGATGAAAAACCCAAACCGATTGGCCAATCTGGGAAAACTGTGGCAGGGAAAGGAAAAGAAAATATCTGGGAGGGTGCTGCTGAGGAGTGAACTTAAAAAGGGTAGGAGTGAAAATACATGAAGAGCCGAATAAGGCAAAAGGAAAATAAATGTTTGTCCAGTTCCTTCCCCCCCCCCCCCCCCCCCCCCCCCTCCCTTTGCACGCCAGCCGCTGCGTGGTCTGAGTTCTTCTGCTCCTTCTTCTTGATCCTTTTTTGTCGAATGTATTCTGCGCGTTGTTTCGATCTTGTCTCCAGGATTTTCTTGTGATGTTGCAGGTATTGTCTTGGTTTCTCAGTTGAGTCGACCGGTCCAAGTAGGGTCCAGCCTTTGTAGACCATGTCACGTGTGAGACTGTGCTCTCTAAATCCTCACCCTGGGCTATGGGTGGCAAATAGAGCAATGACCTAAATACCAATCCTGAAAAGTGAAAGAGGGCAAAAAGGAGATGTCTAGGGGTCACTAGACAGGACAATGTATTTGGAGTCTTAAGAAGCCCAAGAAACACAAAGAAACTCTCTTACTACACACAAAGAGAAGACTCTCACACTCAGACCAAAGGCAACTGTGAAAAGGTGGCACACTAGCAAAGAATGTGCAGGGTTCTCGTCCATGACACAGAGTGGGTCCAATGGGAGGCAAAAGATAAAGCCAAAGGGGACCGGGAAATCTGGTAACAATGCTGGAGGCACAAGATACAGCAAGCTCCAGGGAGCGGCACTAAGTGCAGCACTCCAATCCAACTGAAGAAGACAAGAGAGTGGGGAAGAAAGTGGCCAGATCCCAGTCTGTTGGAGCCACCACCATGGAGCAAGGCTCCCTCTCTGTCAAAGACAAGCCCTAAGTTGGAGGGAGTTGGACACAGAGGGCAGACACAAGGAACAGTTAGTGTGCAGAGGTGTCTGTTGAATTAAATCAGAACTGTTTTCCACTTAACAGAACCAGACACAACTTCTCTCACTCCAAGGAGAAGTTCCAACTCAATCCAAGGAGGAGGCACACAGGGGTCAGAGACAGTGGGACTCTTCTTACTTCATCCTACTAGGACACAGACATCTGCTTCACCAAGCCAGAGTAATCCCTATCTTAGAAGCAAGGAAGGTTAACACCCAATCCCTCACCCAAATGTGGCACCATGACATCACAGGCATTAATCTGAGAGAAAGAGGGTCTGAACCCAGTGAAGACCAGGCCCACCAAAGGCCACAGGAGCCAACAACCAGGGAGGAGGGGGCATACCTGAGAGACCATTCCGGCAGCAGTACCTGACCAGCCAACTCATTCATATCACCTTGAGAGACCTAGATTTGACTAGATGTATTGACAGGAACCTAGAGGCACCACCACAGATTTACCCTCCTGAAAGAATTTGCTATGTTGGCTGATTGATGGATTGGGCTGCTGTGGTGTGCACTACTGAAGGTGGTGGTGGTGGGAGGTTGATCTTGGCTTCTGTCAGTCTTGTGTTTGTCTTTATACAAAACTGTTACAAGGACCATCACTTGCAAAAATGCTGCAAGTCATCCTTGCAGAGCAGTATCATCAGGTCAAAGCTCCTGCACACTGCTTACACCAAAAGACCCAAAACTAACACTGCCCCCTAAGCTGTGGGCAGGAGCAAAGGCTGGCATGGAGGAAAACCTTAAGCCATAGTCAACTTAAGGAAACCGTACACTGGAGAAAGAAGAATCACAAACAGGTATGACTGGCCATTGGATGGCAGAGCAGAAAGGACAGACCACACTAACAAAAATGGATGGGGGCACATATTGAACTTCAGAGGTAAAAGAAAATGAGTCAAAGTAATGAAAAGAAACAAAGAAGAAAACAACTTCACAGATAAGAAAAAATGAATCAGAGGAAAGAGAAGAAACAAAGGCCAATGCGACTCAAATGGCATTCACTGAGAGCAGATGAGAGAGATTTCGTCATATAGTCTGCAGGCTGTTCTCCTCCAGCATTCCACTCAAGCCGACTACTTTTTGTTCCACAAGTTCTCGAATATAATGATACTTTACCATGATATGCTTTGACTGATTGGTGTAAAGATCATTTGAACTGAGGTTGATCACACGGCTGTTGTCAGTGTAGATGACAAGGGGAGTTGGAGACAGAAGTTGAAGTGCTGAGTAGAGTTGGGATAGTGCCTTAAGTTCTCATCCCAGTTCAGACACAGCTACATATTCAGCTTCCTGCGGTGACAGCATGACAGTGCTGTTCCGAACAGATGTCCAACTAATAGCTGTTACTCCAAATAGAACATAGTAGCCAAGCTGTGATTTCCCATCTGAGTGGACACCATGGGCAGTGTCAGAGTAACCGGCTATGCTGGGTTCCTTGCTGAAGGCACCAAGATATGAAACTGCTGGGGCAAGGTCTGGTCGCGTGTGTGTTGCAAGGTAGTTGATGCCGCCAAGGATTGCCTGGTACAGTCTCTGGTCTGCAGCTGCTTCGTTGATCCCACGTGGCTGAAGATTGAGACTACTGGGAAGGTCAGTTACTGCAGTGCGGTTGTTGATAGTGTTGGCATGGCGTTGAAGTAACTCCTTGATATAGTGTTGAGATTTGACCCACAGGGTACACTACGCCCGTTACTGATGATCCCTTTGAGTACTCCATCCAATCACATTGGATGGGGTGTTTGAAGGGCTCAGTAGATTCAAAACTTGAATGGGGCGCTCGGAAGGGCTAATCTGTTCTCAATAAAAAGAGATAGGCAAAGGCGGCTGTTGTTCCAGCTTTGTTCATCCTACCGGTAGGAACAATGCAATTAGAACATGCACAAAAACGCTCAAACTACGCACTCTGCACATGTAACACAGCACAGCAAGCATGCAGAAGCAGTGTACCACTGCCCCATGCTCCAGAATTCCGCTCTCTGCATCGGAATTCCGCTCCCTGATCTGGAATTCCGCTCTCTGCTTTGGAATTCCGCTCTTTGATCTGGAATTCCAGCTTCCCTGCTGTGCTGTGCAATCTGAGCAATGCAACAGGCATTTAAGAATCAGGGATTGCACCAATCACTGCATTTCTAAAAGTGAGATAAAAACTGAGCTCACCAGAGATTGCACCAATCATTGGATTTCTAAAAACAAGGAAAAAAGCAGCTTGTTTCCCAAACAAGCTTCCTGATTTGGAAACAACCAAACCAATTTACAAGCAACTGTTTCTCAAACAAGCTGTAAATTGGTTCCTGGTGGTACTCAGCCCAGACAAAGTACTCAGCCCAAGGTGGTACTCAGCTGTCAGGAACATGGCAGGACAGGGCAAGGCTGACAAGGAACTGAGAGGAGTGATGATTGTATTGGAAACAATAATTCACTTGAGGGATGGGACAGGTCCCCCATCCCCCTTTTATACCTTTTGAGAGTGTTCCTTGTCAAGACTCCAAGAAAGTTCCAGAAAGAGCAATTAGTAATGCAATGATACCAATGATACCAATGACAACAAGACAAGTCAGGAAAGCAAAGAAGGTTCCAGAAGGTTCCACAAGGTTCCATGAAGGAATGTTCTAGAAGGTTCCAGAAGGTTCCAGAAGGTTCCATGAAGGAATGTTCTAGAAGGTTCCAGAGGTTTCCAGAGGGTGATTCATAACATCATCTCCCCCTTTTAGGCCTCTTCTGCAACTTGGTGGGGTACCTGGTCTTGAACTCAAGCAGAAGGTCTTGGCAGTGAGTGAGGTTTGACTCAGGCTCCCAGGTGTTGTCAGCATCTGAGTAACCTTTCCACTTAACAAGGAACTTGAGTGTTCTTCCAAACCACTTGGCATCCAAGATTTGTTCAACCTCAAATTCCTCTTCACCTTCTACCTCAACTGGAGGAGGAGGAGGAACAACTCTGCCTGGAATGGAATTGGCCACAAACTTCTCTAAAAGGCTGACATGGAAAACTGGGTGGATCTTCATGGATGCAGGGAGATCCAGCTTGAAGGTGACTGGATTGATTTGCTCCAAGATCTTGAAAGGTCCCAACTTGAGGTTGTCTAGCTTGGGACTTGGTCTTTTGGTCTGCAAGTTCTTCCTCAGAAGCCAAACTTGCTGACCCACAGCAAGGTCATGGTCCATTCTGTGAGTGTTGGCAAATCTTGAGGCATCTTCTTGGGCTTGCTTCAGGGTGGAGTCCAGGAAGGAGTTGATGATCTTGAGCTTATGTAAGTGTGAAGCCGCAGCAGGAGCTTGGACATTGGATAGGGTCTCTTGTCCCAGAAGATCTCCTCTTGGATTGAAGCCATAGGTTGCAAAGAAAGGAGATAGCTGGGTGCTTGAGTGGAGAGAATTGTTGAGAGCAAATTCTGCCAGCGGAAGGAGGGTGGGCCAATCATCCTGTTGATAGCTGACATAGCACCTCAAATACTGCTCCAGAGTCTGGTTTGTTCTTTCTGTTTGTCCATCAGTCTGAGGGTGATAAGCAGTTGACAGTTGAGACTTGATTCCAAGGGCTGCTGTGAGTGCTTTCCAAAATTGAGATCTGAACTGAGGTCCTCTGTCACTGATGATTGACTGAGGCAGCCCATGGAGCCTGAATATGTGCTGCAAAAACAGGTCTGCTGTTCCTTGTGCATCTATATTCTCAGTGCAGGGGATAAAATGGGCCAACTTTGTCCTTCTGCAGATGACAACAAGGATAGAGTCAAATCCATGGGATGGGGGAAGTTTCACAATGAAGTCCATGGATATTGATGACCAAGGGCTGATGGCGATTGGGAGGGGCTCCAGAAGTCCATAGGGCTTGTGTCTGCTGGATTTGTTTCTTTGACAGGTTTCACAGCTGCTGACATAGTTCTTGATGTACTTCCTCATGCCCGGCCAGTAGAAGTCTCTGGAAACAAGCTCATATGTCTTGTGCTCTCCTGGGTGTCCAGCTGTTGCTGCATCATGCCTTGTCTTGAGTATCTCAAGTTTTTCCTCCTCTTGGCTGATTTGAATCTTGTGAGGCTTGGGGTCCTTGGAAATAGCATGGGCCCACACACTGTCAGGAAACAGTGAAAGGTGTGTCTTGGATGGTGGGGTGAAACCATCTCCCCCTTCAGGTGCAAGGTCTGTCCTTCTGTGCTCATCAGTGGGGGGGCTTGAATTCTTGACTGGGAACTGCAATTCTTGAATCTTTGACTGAGGGTTCTGTTCTTGGCAAAGACTGTGAGCTGTGGAGCTTGAATCTTGAATTTGGACTGTGAACTGTGGTACTTGAATCTTTGACTGTGGGTTCTGTGAACTACAGACTTGGCCATGACTGTGAGCTCTATGAGCTGTACTGGAATCTTGACTATGAACTGTGAACTGTGAAATTTGAATCTTGGCTGGGATCTGTGAGCTGCAGGCTGATACTGGAGCTGTCATTTGTGGTTGACCTTGGATACTAGGCTGAGAACCTTGAATCAGGGACTTGAGAGCATGAGACTTGGAGGCTTGACTTGAGTTTTGGGTGACTGTTCCAATTGGTGGAGGTTGGACTTGACCAGTGACCCAATCAATGTCAGGGTTCTGGGCTTGCAGCCATGGTAATCCCAGGATGACAGAGAATGTGGGTGAGCCAAGATCCAATACTTCCAGGTTGACCATGGATGGTGGAAAGTCTTGGATGTGGAGGTTTAGCTTGGTTTCATGGCTGATTTCCTTGAACAGAGCATGATTGGCAAAGTGGACCTTGAGGGGTGTGGATTTCTTGATGGTGGGAATGGCACAAGCCTTGGCAAGGGTGGCATCAATGATGTTGCAGGATGATCCAGAGTCGATAAGGGCCTTGGTTGTGATGGTTGACTTGGGTGAGAGTTGAATCTTGACACCCATGGTGAGTTGGTGGGGCTTGGAATCTGAGGTGTTTGTGGTGCTGGTGGTGGTGATGAAACAGGGGCAGCTTGGAGGAGGGTCCAGGGAATTGCCCCTCAGTGAGCCTGGACCTGGGAGTTTGGGTGCTTCTTCCTTGGGCAGTCCTTGACAGCATGCTCCTTGGAGCCACAGTAAAAACACAGTCCCTGCTGGGCCCTCCTTGTTTTCTCCTCTTGGCTCAGAGGACCCTTAGGAAGTGTCTCAACTGCATCCACTTGCATGGGTTCAGGAACTGTAAGAGCTTGAGGAACTGGGGTAGGTCTTGATGTAGTTCCTACTTGTCTTTGCTTCAGCCTCTTGGAGTAGAGTCTGTTGTCAATCTTGATGGCAAGGAGAATGTACTCTTCCAAGGTCTCAGGGATGTGCAGAGACTGGGAGAGCATGTCTTGGATAGACTCATGGAGACCATCATGGTACAGCTCCATCAGAGCTGCATCATTGTATCCAGAGTCTCTGGCTAGTTACTTGAATTGGTTGGTGTAGGCCACACAAGATTGCTTTCCTTGCTTGATATGCTTGAGCTTGGATCTTGCTGTCCAAGATGCGTAGGGGTCACCAAAGGTAGCCTCCAGCCCCTCCCAGAGCTCTTGCAGGGTGGTGGGTGTGCTTGGGAGAGATCTGTACCATGATTGAGCTTGACCAGACAGGAGGGTGCTTGTGAAAAGAACCTTGACTTGCTCACTGGGAAATCTTGAAGGTTGGAGAAGGATGACATTCTCCACAGTGGCCATGAAGTTCCTAAGGTCTTTGGCCAGCCCAGTGAACTTGTCAGGGCTGGGAACCTTGGGCTCTCTTGCTTGGTTGGCTTGAGGCAGGGGAAGAGCTTGATGTTCTTGTTGGTGAAGTTGTTGTTGAAGCTGGTGCTGCTGGTGAAGGACTTGTTCTTGAAGTTGGTGTGTCTGTCTTGAAAGGGCTTGTAATTGGTCCATCAAGGCTTGGAAGGCAGTTGCATCAGGGAAGGTGTTGTTTGGGTCAGACATGATGGCAGAGAGTAGTGGGGGAGGGTGAAGTGAATTATGATGTCAGGAACATGGCAGGACAGGGCAAGGCTGACAAGGAACTGAGAGGAGTGATGATTGTATTGGAAACAATAATTCACTTGAGGGATGGGACAGGTCCCCCATCCCCCTTTTATACCTTTTGAGAGTGTTCCTTGTCAAGACTCCAAGAAAGTTCCAGAAAGAGCAATTAGTAATGCAATGATACCAATGATACCAATGACAACAAGACAAGTCAGGAAAGCAAAGAAGGTTCCAGAAGGTTCCACAAGGTTCCATGAAGGAATGTTCTAGAAGGTTCCAGAAGGTTCCAGAAGGTTCCATGAAGGAATGTTCTAGAAGGTTCCAGAGGTTTCCAGAGGGTGATTCATAACATCAGCCCTGGCTGGTACTTAGCCCTGGATGGTGCACAGCCCAGGCTGGTACTCAGCCCTGGGTGGTGCTCAGCCCAGGCTGGTACTCAGCCCTGAGTGATGCCCAGCACTGGGTGGTGCTCAGCCCTGAATGGGGTACTTAGCCCAGGCTGGGGATTGGTGCTCAGCCTGTTTTATCTCATTTCTGTGGCCTGCTCTGCGCAGCCCACTGCTCCCTCTGTTTTCTGATGGCTCCAACCTGCAGGAGTATAAAAGCAGCAACCTCTCACAGAGATCAAACAAGGAATCCAACCCCCTCCTTGCTGCTTTGACAGAATCCAGTGCAAAACAAGCCAATCTCTCTTCCTCCATTTGCTCTCTCTTCCATCTCTGCCCACTCACTCCTCTCTCCTCTCTCCGTCCTCTCACTCCTATTCCTGTTCCATCATCACTGCTCTCTCTCTCTCTCTCTTCATCCCCACACACACCAAGTCCCTCCAGTCCTGGGTGGGATTTCATCACAAAGCTACCTACAAGTCGGCCACACTTGTACACTCGAACAGGGCCCTGCTGCTCTTACAAGAAAAGGGTTTCTGACTCTAAACAAGACCAACCTGTCTGTGAGCACCAGTTCACAGCTACTTTAAGGCAACAAAGGGCTCTTGGCTCTCTACAAGAAAAGGGCTACCGCTCTAAACAAGTCCACTGGTCCACCAAGCTGCTACCTAGCATGTCCTCTTCAACCCCAAGGCTGTCCGCTTTTCTTCTTACAGCTTCCAGGCTTGGGAACTGCATGTGGAAGAAGTCATCAAGCCGGTCATGGCATACAATCTTGTTGCCAGCTTCCTCAAGCCTGATTACTTTGGTACGTTCAGCGAGCACTGCATCAAGGTCGGCATTGGCGCTGCTCCTCCCAGCATTGGTTCTCCCCCTGAATCCTCTGCAACGGCGGAGGCAAGGCTGCGTACAGTGAGATGTACCGTCTGCACCACGCTGCCCTTGACAAGTACCACACTGGTATACACCAAGAACACAAGACCTACCCTACAGGGAGCTTGAGGCCCAACACGACAAGGCGGTTGCTACCCTCGACTCCTGCTCGCGCATTGAGGATGTGCGCTCCATGAATGCAGCAAACATCACCAACTGCACTGACTGGTAAAAGTGGCTCAATGACAAGTACGCCCTGCAGGACCACACTGGTTCACAGCAGGACAAGTGGCTTGCGACTTACAATCATTTGGCAAAACCCAGAGACTCTGGTCCAGCAGTGCAGGAGTGGTGCACCACTCTGACCACACTGGTCACGGATTGGCCGAAGAATTTCAAATGTACTGCCACCACTTGCAGGGGTGTGACAAACATCCTGCGTTCTGCCATCATCCACAAAGCAAGGGAAACGCTGCCTGGACATGAAATCTTCTCTGGCGTTTGTCAAATCTTCTCAAGGGGCTGTCAGGCTACGCCAACACCAGCGATCTCGTCAAGGAGTTGACAAACTGCCACACGCTGTACCAGCAAAGCAAAGAGAAGAACAGCAGACATTGTGCTCACCATGGCACTTCTGAGATGGAAACAGCTGCTTCCACCAAAAACCTCAGTGCAACCAAGAAGCGCAAGATCGGTGAGGCACTCAACGGCAAGCCTACTTGTGACCTTCATGGAATCTGGGTCTCGCACTCTTGTGAGGAATGCCTCAAGTTCCCTCACAGGAAGTCAGAGCCAGCTCGCCCTGCAAAGAAGGCCAAGGGCAAGCAGCCTGCACATGCCAAAGAAGCCAAGGCCACACCAGCTGATTCCAAGAAAGCTACTGAGACTGCCAAGATTGCACGTGAGGTGGCCGCTAAAGAACACCACCAAGCCTCTTGCGCAGCCTCTGAGGACTCTCCTCCCCACAAATGCTACAGGATGGATACTCCACCACCACCTCCTGAAGCAGAAGACGTCGAAATGTTGGAGTTCAGTACTGAGGGTGCTGCGCACCTTGCAGACTCTTCAGCTCTAGACGACTTCCTTTTAGTAGAAAGGGCACTTGCAGCACGGGAGTTTGAAATTGGAACATGCCAGGCCGTTGAGGTGGAGGAGGAATTTGAAGTGGAACTCACAGTTACACTTCTTGACAGCAGAACGGATCCAGACTGGATCACTGACAACATTGTCTCAAACATCGGCTACAAAGTGATGTACGAATCTGGGCGTTTCCTCTACCGCAACGTCACCTACCGCCGCATCTACGAGACTGCGCTGGCAAGACTTGCTGGCAGCAACCCACACCAGGTCATCCTTGACTCTGGGGCTTCCAGGACAATGTCGCCTTGTGAAGAGCACTTCACAAACTTGCAGCCCACCTCCCAGCAGATCAAAACAGCTGACGGCTTTGCAACTGCCACTGGAGTGGGCGACTTTACCCTGTTCGTTAACAGAAGAGCTCTCGTCATGAGGAACTTGCTCTATGTGCCAGAGTTCTCAGACACTCTACTCTCAGTTCAGCAAATCGTGCGGCAGACAGGTCACAACGTGACTTTCACAGAAGACACAGCCCTATTGCATCCTTGGGTACATGGTTCAGACTTTACCATTGCTCATAGGGACATAGGGAATGTCTATGTTGTGGACCCTTCTCTTCTGACGGGACATACTGGTCTCGACAGGGCAGAACTTGGAAGGGACGGGCCGACTCCTTCGGGGGACGCCCCAGGTGAGTTGCAACAGCAAACTGCTCCTTTGCAAACTGCAACCCCAACTTTAAGTCAAACTGACCCAGACCCTTTACCAAACCCTCAGAACATTGAAGCGGTCCAAGCTCTTCACAAGAAATTTGGTCACCTGTCTTTATCTTCTTTGAAGCGTACTTGGTCAAATCTGTATAAAGTTGGTCATTCATTTTTCCTCGTTCATGACATTCCTGTGTGACATGTGATGTTGGGAAATTGAAAGCTTCGCCTATCCACCCCACTTCCAGACCAAACACCACACCGCTTGGTCGTTTACACACTGATGCTGTCCCACTGCCCGCACGTGGACACCATGGTGAAAAACATTGGCAACTGGTTGTGGAAGAGTCAACCTGTTGGCTTGACATTGAGTTCCTCAGCTTGTTAGATTTTGGGTTTTTGCAGTAAGCAGTGTGCAGGAGCAACACCTCACACTGTGGTGCATGGGAGCACCAACTGTGATGAGGATTTGGTGCATTTTTTGTCACCTGGTCTTTGTCACAATTTTGTATAAAGCCAAACAGCATACATTGTACAACAGTCTCCCATCTCAGCTTCACCATCACAAGAGAGTAGTCCACCAGAGTAGTTCACCACCATCCACAAGCAGCAGCAGTCAATTCTTTCATACAAAATTGTGACCCATCCCAATCATCTGGAGTATAAACAACGTGCAGAACACAGCAACACACTTGAAAAGCGCACAGAACGAGCAAACAGAAGCAGTGCCACTTGCCATCACACTATCAACTTGCTCAGTTTTTGTACCCCCACCAGAGCGTGTAACAGCACTCATCCACAACATCAGCCACCTGATAACGTCGAATTTCGAGAGTTTACGTTTGCAACTTCTTTCAATCGCTTTAGGAATCGCTTACCACCATTTGAAAGTGCTCCTTTTGTTCTATCTACTCACGAAACGTCGCAATACTCGACTGCTTCCTTGCTGCATAGTAACTGTCCGCGTTTTGAACGAATTCAGTACTCAATTAGCACCAAATTTCACCCAAATCCGTCGAAATTTGTTGCCTGCAACTTCCCACATTCACAACTCGGCCAAAACCCAACCAAATCGCTTAAAACCAATTTCTCTGCATTCAGCAACTGCTGATCTACGTGGGGCAACTCAGTGATTCTCCAAATTCGTCCTTGGCCTCGTGGGATATTAAGTTGCAAGCTGCATCTGCATTTTGGCCCATCTGGTCACTCAATTTCGCTCCATAATCGTGACAAGTCTGCTTTTCTCAACACCAACTCATCACCAGCGTACCCCATTGAGAAAATAATCTACTCACACTTACAACTCCGCCCACAAGCGTCGTACTGCATTTGTTTACGGCTTCTTCTTAAATTTTGCACTTGAGTTCAGTGAGGGTCTTGAAGACAAGGTAGATGCTGCTAATCATTTGCTTGAGATTTTTGCCAACATGATTAAGAAAGTGCATCATGGCCAGCTTGTTTTGGGAGTAGGTTTCAGGGAAGACTGCCCCATTGTTGCTGAACGTACAGTAGCTGACATACTGCGGGTGGTTGGGTACATGCGCTGGGAGGATACACATGACATCAGGGGTGCTGCAGCTGCCCATTTTAGAAATTCTGCACCAGCAGCAGCAGGGCTGGCTCCTGCAGCAGCTCCAGCACCAGCTCCGGCATCAGCGCCTCCAATTCCAGCTCTGGCAGCGGCGCTGGCACAATGTGCTGCTTGAAGACTCACAGTTGACAGTGCATCTTTGTACTATGTGTCAAAGTAGATGGGGTTATTGAGAGCCTGGTAGACTAGTTTGACACTCATATTGTGTCCGGGCAAAGGTTTGTTAGGGGGGTTTTGAGGTAGGAGATACAGGGATCAGAACAAAATGGATACCGAGCAACTGAATTTTCGCCTTAGAACAGTCGTCGCAGCAGGTCACGTGATTGGCGACAAGGGATGGGTGCTAGTAGCTGCGTAGCTGACTAGTGAAGGCGATCGTTCGTTCGAAGCAGTAGATGGCTTCAGTTCGAGTCTGTGGTGGACAATCGCTTGAAGGTTGAGATGGATTGCTTGGCTGTGAGGACGGATTGCTTGATTGCTTGAGTTGATGGGGGTCAATCACGTCGAGTTCGCTGAATTAAACAAGACGCCAAATATGGACACGTTCTATGCCTGCATCACTTGGCTCTGCGCAAATACTCTACAAGTAACGCGGCGGGTTTCACTGGCAAAAATTGGTTGAAATCAGCAAACCCAATGATGTTCCAGATGAGATTGCGAAATGGTATGCATCTATTTCGTGCCTCGATCAGGACTATGATGCAGTATTCAGCTGTCACAATATTATTCAGAAGCAGGTGAAGCTGACCCTGCCTGCTAATGCTTGTGCCTGCTCAGACAATTTTCGGACCAGAACCACCTCCTCTCCAACCACCATGATGCATTCTATGGGGGTGAACCTGGACTGGATATGTCTTTTTCCTCATGGGCGCTGCTGTCACTTGGGTCTCACCCAAACAACATCGCATATCGGTATCCTCCATGGAAGCAGAATACTACTCACTTTCTGAAGCCTTCCAAGAAGCACAATGGCTCTTAGCCGTATTATCAGAGTTGCAACTCCCTGCACCGCAGCCACTTCCAATCCTTGAGGACGATCAATCTGCAGTCGCACTAGTGCTGAACCCTCTCACAAAACACATTGACATACATGCTCATTTCCGCTGACAAGGTGTAGCCACTGGAGAGATCACTGTACTCTACATACCAACCAGCGACCAGATCGCAGACATTCTCACAAAGCCACTCTCAAGGTCTCAGCACCAGCGACTGACCTCACTACTTGGCCTCCAACCCTGCTCCAATCTTTCGAACATCCTTTCAGTCGAAGCCTCAGACACTTACGCACGCTTTGCATAACAGCTGCTACACCCATGGCCATTGTACAGGAGGGTGTTAGGCGGAACCGACTGGTTAGCAGCAAGAGACACAAGACAGACCTGAACCTATTGTGACTGTCAGTTATCGTTCTCACAATGCCCATGGGAGAGCAAGCCACCACCAATGCAGACATGGGCGCTGGCTTGCACTGTTTACAAATACTCCAAGTATTTAGTGGAACTGAAACCCAGTGTCAACAGTTTTCCTCCTCCTCTGCTCAAGCAGATAATATAGGAGAGGTTTTCACCCTGTGCCAGTCACACTTGCCTAGCAACTAGTACAGCGTGCATATCATCATTATGTATCAATTATTCATAACAGAGTTTTTTCTCTTTCTCTCCAAGTTGGGAAGAAGGACCACCCACAAACACACGTCTCCAGTTCATTCACTCCTTCCACTCACTCAGTGTAGACTGTTTACAACGACGAGCAAGTCACTGATAAAGTCAGCACTGCCTCCCGATAATTGTTGCTGCAGCTGCTCCTGCTGCTGAGTCGCCAAGAAGTTTGCCATTTGCGGAGAGTGGCTGGTCAGCGTGGAATGCGCAATTTAGGCGGCAGAGCGGACACTTGTGCCGCAGCTCCATGACTACTAAGCTCTAGCAAGTTGATAGGAATGATTACGGGAGCTTGACAGGGAGCCTGACTTACTTCTTTGCACACATAACTCCATGGAAGTTCTGGCCAAATCAACATGATGCAACAATGATGTCATGCTTGCCTTCTGACTCCTGACTCCTCAAAGTCTGAACCTCCTCTCTCTTGAGACTGCAGTATAAAAGGGGGGGCTGCAGCAGCTCCAGAGATGCATCATCCCAGATCCTGTAGCAAGAAAAGGGTTCACGCTCTAAATAAGCTTTCAACGCGCCAGGCGCAATCGCTAACAAGATCCAGCCCAAACCAGTCCATACATGGCTGTGTGAATGGAGAGATGAAACAGGGTATCCATTTTTGATCAGTGATATGTTTCACTGAATCCAAACAACCTCTTGCACTCAGACAAGGCAATCGTTTCCTCTTAGCATTTTTGATTGCAAAGACCGATTTCATCAGAGCAGCGTTCTTCCTCCATGCAGTCACATGAATGAGGTACAGTAGTACACCATTCACAGCAGCGGCCTGTTGTTCCATGAACAGTGTCATACTGCCAGCGGCACGGTCTGTAGTTCGAAGGCCAGAATCTCCTTTTGAGAGGCATTTTTTCTTCTCTTTCGTTTTCGCGTTATGGACTGTTTTACTGGTCACAATAAACTGAATTCACTGTTTAAAGTTGTTGCTGGGCTGGGCCGGCTGGAACCGCCCCACCTGATTCGGCGGAAACCCTCCAAATCCTCGCTTTTCGGTCCCCAGATCCTGTAGCAAACATCCCACCAATAGCAGCGAGAGACACCGATATGACTGCGCAAGGAACAAACATGATTCAAGTAGATTAGCTGGTCTCAACTAACGAGCTGCATCCTCACTTGAATTCTTGTGGCCCTCCATCATGAACTGTGCAGCTGTGGTCAGGTCGGTTGTGTTCCCCCTTCCTCCTTGCTGTGGGGTGGATCGCGCATCCCAGAAAGTAACGGAGCGGTCTTTGCTGCCGGATACGACCCATTCCACCTCTGCCAACGCCTCGTTTCCAGCGGTGGAGACCGGTTCTCCACCATTCGCAACACGACCAAAAGACGCATTTGAGCCAGCGAATGCAACTGTGAGAACAAAATCTTTGTGACCGACGAAAGTATGCCTGCAACTAGTTGTCACGACATGTGGCGGACGAGATGGACTAGGATTGCCCGGGTAGACTGCCGGCTCGTGCTGCTGGGATGGTCGTGACAGTATCGAAATTGTAGTAGGGTGGAGGTCCCATATTTTAATGGTTTGATCAAGGGATCCGGATACGATTGAGCGACCGTCTGGAGAGAATGCCACTGAGTAAACTGAATCAACATGCCCTTCGAAACGTTCAAGAAGGCAACCGCTCCGCAGGTCCCAGATGCGAACCATATGGTCTAGTGATCCCTGAGACAAAAGTTGAGCCAACGAACTGCACATCGGTTTGACCAGACCGTCATGAGGCATTTTCCATCCAAAGGACTTAGCGCAATGCTTGTGACGCCTGACTCTCTGGGGGGCTGATCGTACACCGACCGAGCCTCTTCGTTCAGCAAAACCATTTTACAAAGTCCCGATTCTGAGTCCCACACTCGGCAGCTGCGGTCACCAGATCCACTAACAATTGTCGTACCATCACGTGACCAGTCCAAAGAATAAATTTCCATCTCGTGGCCTCGAAGACTGTGTAGAATGCCACCGCTGTGGATATCCCATATCCGAATTATTTGGTCCTCGCCGCCTGACGCAAGGCAGAGAGAGTTTGGAGAAAAACAAACCGATCGTACATATCGATCTTGTGGAGGCCCGGGCTCCGTCTCTGGAGCCATCAAATTCGCCACGATTTTACCTGTAAACACGTCATAAACCCTGACTGTTCTATTCGAACCGGTGGCCAAATAACGACTGTCAGCAGAGAACTTGACACAGCAAACGACGCTATTTGAACGTGTGTCGGCAGAGAGAACTGACTGAGCCACAGAATTACCTCGAATGCTCGAAGTTATGAAGCATATCAACATTTAGCCTCGCACGCTTCAGGCTCGCAGATTTAGGATTGCATACCGCGAACCAATCAGGTCCGTCCTTTCTCCAAGGTGGAGAAGTAATGAGACTGAGGTCGCAAATACCTGTCTCGGGCTGATGAGGGATGTTGCCAGGACCAAAAGATTGGGGTTGCACAGGCTGGGGTTCTGCTAGTATGAAACCGTTTGAATAACGCGAGGGGGAAAGGAAAGGGCGGCCGACTCAACGTTGCGAATGCTGGACTTCGGAATAAGGAGGTGGATGGTCATAAGGCGAATATCTTTGAGAAGGTTCCTTGAAGCGGCTTAGAATTATGAAAACTTGTGGTGAGTCTTAACCTGTCGGTAAAGATCAATTTCGTTCCGTACTGGGACACCTTGGGTGACTTGTGATGGCCGACCAGAGTCTTGCCCCAAACCATCACTTTGAGGCATTGGTCTGGTCGTATCTTCAACACGCTGGCGCTTCGGCGCGTTCCCGTTATCCCCGACTTCTTGGCCGTTGGGATGATGAAGAGATTTTTTATCATTCCCTGCGTTCCCGGGTTTCATTAATAGCTCAACGACCTTACGAAGTCCTTACCAATCAAAGCCCCAAACATTCCCGAGGTTGAATTGCCCCCTCCCGATAGGTCAGGCGGAGGTATACCATCAGGAAAACCAGGTCCAGCCCGATCTGATCCCGTCCCACCGGATGATCTTAGATCAATTTCTGTTCGCAACCGGGATATCTCATCTTCGTATCGCTTTTTCATTGCGCTCAATGAGTTTTGGAAGTCCAGCACGTACTTGTGAAATTGAGACAAATCGTTCAACACATGGTCGTTCACTGAATGCGAATCTCAGCATCTTATCCTGTTCAATATAATCCCTACATTTTGCTTCAAATTCATCGCGCTGCGCCCTCAGGGTTACTGCATCTTCAACAAGCACATCGAATTCATGGCGGAGAGATTCGACGACAGTGGGGAAGCGAATCGCACCAGCTTTGGTCTTCCCGATGAGTGCAGGTGCCGGAGGTTGACGACTTGAGCTACTGGAGCCAGATTGCGCAACAAACTGAGGGTTGGGAGGCAGCTGTGGCTGATACTGATCAAGAGTAGGATTGGAACCACCGCGAGGAACCGTGGCAGCAGACGATGGGAGGCCATGATACCCAACTGCCTCCCTTGTACCAGTTTGGCCGTTTCCAGATTTTCGCGTGTTGGATCCACCAGTGACTGGTCCTCCAGCGTGCGACGGGTACGGCGCGGGACTGCTGTTACCAAGGGCAAAGCTCCCACTGGCGTAATCGCCTGCGCCCCCAACACTCCCGGTTGTTTGCGAGCCAGGTCCAGTAGAAAAACTTGCAGATACGCCAGCAGCAGCCCCACCGACCACCCCTGGGGTTGCCCCGGAAACAGAAAGACCACCGCCGCCGATACTGCGTCCCTTCTTCTCTCTTGCCATATTGATGTAAAATTTCTTCTTTTTTTAAAACATCAGTTGAGAAATGAATTGATTCTCACGGCCACCAACCGACCACTTCCCCTCCCACCCTCACTCCTCCACTCACGGTCCAGGCCGTTGACCGTGTTCCTCCCGTAGTCGAAGATACTCTGACCACTTCCACTTCCACCGCCGCAGATTGGCAGTCGGCAGATATGGTCCCAAGAGTGCGTGGGGTTGGGTTGGGCGAGTTTTGACTCTTGGCCATCCATTGCAGCTCACCATCACTGCTTCCCCCCTCGACCACCCGCCGTTCTCCTTGCCCTACCCGCTGCCTGTGGCTCCTTTGAGGAGCGTCTCCGCTCCCTTCTGGTCCATCCCAAATCGGACCCCGCCCGCCCACGCAAGGCAAAGAAACAAAGAAAAACAAATGGAAAGGTTGGGGGCATAGTTCTCAAAGAGTACTTTTGAAGAGTTCAAGAAAGAGTAATAGTCAGAGGGGCAAGAGCCAGTGGGGAAATCAAGGACAAGAGTTGTTGTCAGAAGGGCAAGAGCCCAAATGGAAGTTCAAAAGGAAAGGTAAACAAATATGCCTTGTGATAGTTGTCAGAGTAGGCAAAGCCTAAGTCAGAGTTCCCAAAAGGGAAGGTTGGAGGAGCATCAAGGGTTATAGTCAGAGGGGCAACAGCCAGGTAATTGAATAAGTTGTAGTGAGGTTGCAAGGGATAGGAAGCGGCAAGTCAAGGGCTGTGAGAGCGGTGGACCCACAGGGGCAAAGTCGCCAGGCTATAATAGTTTTAGAGAAGGTGCAGCAAGTAGTCAATAATCGGTGGGAGGGGCAATAATTGCGATCTGGTTGGCGAAGTGACAGAGGGTGAGAGGTTGAGAGCAAAGGTTGTGATGGCGAATCAATACAACAAATGCGATAGAAAACAGCAGTTGGCAAGACAATCTAGTTGCAATGGTGAGGGTGACGATCGCAATCTGGCAGCAGCAGCAAATGGTCTGGAGTGTCAATTGACGCTGGTTGTGTAGGTGAGGGTGGTGGTTGCGATTGTGATCTTTTTTGAGGGTGTCAATCGAGATTAACACGACAATTGCAATCTGGGGGGGGATGATCGTGATCTGGCAGGCACAGCGGCAGAGGGCAAAAGGTTGAGAGCAAAGATTGGGATCCAGCAGATGAGGTGGCGGGGAGCAGTCAGGACTGGGGATCGGAATCGATCGATTGCAATCTGGTGGGGAAGTTGGCAGAGAGCAGTCAGTAACCAGCAGATGAAAGAATTCGCTATGTTGGCTGATTGATGGATTGGGCTACTGTGGTGTACGCTGCTGTAGGTGATGGTGGTGGGAGGTTGAGCTTGGCTTCTGTCAGTCTTGTGTTTGTCTTTATACAAAACTGTTACAAGGACCACCACTTGCAAAATGCTGCAAGTCATCCTTGCAGAGCAGAATTGCTGTTGCAGAAAATAATGTCGTCTTGCGATGGATGAAGCCATTGCGTGCGATGGATGAGAGCAACCAGTGTCTGTGAAAAGGCTGTCCCCAAAAACTTTTCCCATTTACTTATTGCCATTCATTGCCACTATCGTTTTGTTGTGAAACTGGAGGAGCAAAAAAAAAGAAGAAGTTTGCTTTGGTCTGTGACGATGGGCCTCCTGCAGGTTTCTTATTTTATTTTACTCCTGTTTTTTACATTTTCGTCTTTTTGATATTCAACAACGTTATTGTTGTCCTGTCAGACGGTCTGACGATGAATTTTGGCGATGATTTTTTTTCAAAGCTGAAACAACATTTTGGGCTGAAAGAGCAATATCAGGTCAAAGCTCCTGCACACTGCTTACACGAAAAGACCCAAAACTAACAAAAACCTGTGGCAGGAAGGAGTTGTGGGGGCTTGGGTGGAGTGGTCAAGGGGGTCAGTGATGGCGTTCCAGTCACCAAACTAGTAGGCTTCCTGGGGTGAGGTGGAGTCAGATGAGGCAAGAGAGTTGCACCATTTTTGCAAGTCAGGGAGTTCTTCAGATTGGGTCAGCAGGCTGGTAAATATTTTGCAGGAGGATGGAGCGTCGTGTTGAAGTTGCAGTGTAGAAGGCAACGTCGTTAGTAGAGCTGGAGTCGCAAGAAGGTGGAAGGGTCGAGGAACTGAGGCTTGAATCGAGAATGTGTGCAAGGGAGCGAGCAAAGCAAGCGACCAAGGGCAAGTGGGTAAAGAGAGCTTGTTTTAGACAGGGACTGGCAAATTGGAGTGAGAGTGCCTATTTTTCAATAAGAAAACTCTGCCCAATTTATACTCCTGCAGGGAGGTTGACCAGTTTTCCTGTTTTGCCAATCTGAACAAGTTGCAAACTGCTTCAGACAGGACTTTGCTCTGGAGAGGTGTTGTAAACCCCTTCCCACAGAGGGACGGTGATTTGAAATATTCAGAGCACTTCAAATCAACTAAGCTCTGTGTGAGGCCCTGTGTGCAAGCACTGGTCTCCCCACAGAGAGGGGAAAATGATTTGAAATCTTCAGGAGCATTTCAAATCAACCAAGGTCTGTCCAGAGGTCTGTGTCCAGTGACCAGTCTTCCCACAGAGGAAAGATGATTTGAAATCATCAGGGGCATTTCAAATCAACCAGTTCCTTCAACATTGGTTCAGACAACAGTCAGCTGACCTGGAGCTGCTGTGAGCTGCCCTGGTTCAACATTTCTCTGAACCCATTCAGTGTGATTCTAATCGCATTGTCCTCGCTGGCGAAGCCTAGGAAAGCAAAGCTAGAATCACCGCTGTCTTCACCTAACTCTTTTCGTTGGATTCAGATTAGGCCTTTCAGCTTACCTGAATTAGTGTAAGTTGCATCGGCAGTGGAGACAAGGCTGCCATCGACATAGGAAGCTGGCTTCCTAGGCTCAAGTCTCAACACACCCCCACAACAGAAAGAGGGTTAACTCTTCTCCCTGGGATACTCAGCTGTCAAACAATACCAGCTTTCGCAGTGGGCTCTGAACCCACCTGAGTACCCCCCTACGAACACGGAAACCTGCAGAAACCCATGAACGCAGCTGCGAGCGCCAGAGAGATTCTTCGGCAAAACGTTGTGCGGATTTTTGCACAGGTACTGCACTTTCACCTCTGAGGTCTGCAAGACTACACAATCCCATGAGTGATGCAAGTCTTGCATGTTGGGCTCCAGGGAGTGCCTTGGTCAAGAGGTTGGCAATCATCATTTCCGTTGGGCAGTAGATGAGTTGCACGTCCTTCCTTTCCAAGTGATCTTGCATGAATTCATAGCGTACCTCAAAGTGCTTGACCCATCCATGATGAATTGGGTTTGATGCAATTGCAATGGCTGACCTGTTATCTTCGTGGATAGTGGTTGGTTGACCAAGTTCAGTCCGACATACTCAGCCTCAGTTGAGGATAAAGCAACTATGCTCTGCTTCTTGCTGAGCCTAGTGATCTCACCTCTACAAAACATGAAAACATGCCCGGGTCGTGGCTTTCGCCCAAGTTCCTCAGCATTGCTGGCGTCAGCATAGCCAGCCGTGAGGCCCAATCACTGTCTGTTGGTATGTGATACCAGTGGCCTACTTGATTTCCAGTTGGGGCGCATTGGTGACAATGTTAAGCATGGCTTCACCCTTCTGGTAGAACAGTCCAAAGTCCCAAGTGCCTCAGACATACCAGAGCAGTTGATCGAGGGCAAGGGAGTCAGACGTGGTTGGTTTCGCTTGAAACTGAGCTAGAGTGTTGACTGTGTATGCAATATCTGGTTGAGTCAGATTTGCAAGGTAAGCGAGCTTCATGAGTGTGCTGCAGAAGTGTTCCGCTTTCTTCTGGTCTAGAAGTCCAGAATCCACATCATGCACCCAAGTTGTGGACATGGGTGTCGCTTTGGTGTGCGTGTAGGCATGCCATCTTTATCCAACCAGTACCCAACCTCTTCAAGAGTGTGCTGGGTGTAGTTTCTCTGTCCAATGAAGATCCCATCTTTGAGTTTCTCAACCTGAATGCCAACAGCAATCTTTGGGTCGAGATTTTCTCAGATGTTCAACTCCTTCTTGAACATGGTGAGAACCTCAGCAATCTCTTCCTTAGTGCAACTAAAGATGAGGACGTCGTTGACGTAGAGGGTGATGATGGTCTTTGGGCTCCTTTGAGGGTTCCGCATGATAAAAACGCAGTGGTCAGTTTTCAGTTGTTCAAACCTGCATCGGTTAAGGAAATCTCAAGCAGTTTTGTACCACTGTCTCCCAGACTGGTGCAGTCTGTCTCATTCGGAGTAAGACAGACTAAGAGGATGCTGTTGGTGCCAGGAATCTCGAATCCCTCTGACTGTTCCATTAAGTTTTCACGGCCAAGCTTGGCATTGAGATAGGCTGTTTCAACATCCAAGGAGGCAAGTTGGAAGTCAAAGAGAAGCGATAGGGAAAGGACTGCCCGGATTGATGCACTCTTCACAACAGGAAAAAAGGTTTTATCATAGTCCTGGCCATAGATCTGGGTGTAACCCCTTCCCACAAGTCTGGCCTTGAAGAGTTCCAAGAAGCCCTCGCTGTCCAACTTGTTGGCAAACCCCATTTGGATCTGAGAATTTTTTGACCTTTGGGTTTGGCACCAGGTCCCAGACGTGCTTAGATGTGATGGAGTTAATCTCAGCAATCTAGGCCGCTCCCCAGTACTTTGCAAACGGGGAGCGCATGGCTTCCTTATGAGAAGCAGGAGGCGGAGGTAAGTCCCTCTGGTGAATCTTTTCAGATGGGTAAGCTGTGACTCCTCAGGTTCCTTGGCCACATGGGCCTTCAGAGTCTGGTGAACTTGCCAGAACTGACTTCTGGAGATCTGCAGTTTCCGACTGATCTGTCAAACAGGAGTCTCAAACACAAAGAATGAACATTCAGAGGGACAATCCTCTGAGGGATTGGTGCTGGAACGCCGATTACTTGCGTGGCCTCAGGCCAATGCAAGGGGAAACGGAAGGACACTCCCAAGGGCGCAACACAACTGCAGAATAAAGAGAGAGAAGAGGGAAATGGGGGTTTTTTTCTCAGGAACCTAATCTCAAACACAACAGAAGCAGTTAATAGCGACAGGACGGACACGGCGCAACCTACGCGACCTAGTGCCTGTCGTCGCGGATGGTGCTGCGTGACGCCAATGCTGTCGCCTCTGCGGCGGGTGAGCGCCTGTGATCCTCATGGGACAGAGGCTTGAAAGGTGAGAAAAAGGGAAAATAAGAGAAAATGAGAAAAAATAAGAAGAAATAAGAAGAAATAAAGGGTGTGCCCATTGTGCTTTGGCCCATTCAGCACAAGGAACACCAGATGCTCTTTTTGATGCACTGAGTTACATTTGAAAGTAAGAATAAGTATTCAAACATAGGAATAGAGTGGTTGTTTGTGATTGATGGGGGGCCACAGGAATGAGATAAAACAGGCTGAGCTCCAACCCCCAGCCTGGGCTAAGTACCCATTCAGGGCTGAGTACCACCCAGGGCTGAGTACCAACCTGGGCTGTGCACCACCCAGGGCTAAGTACCAACCAGGCTGAGTACTGCCTTGGGCTGAGTACTTTGTCTGGGCTGAGTACCACCAAGAACCAATTTACAGCTTGTTTGAGAAACAGTTGCTTGTAAATTGGTTTGGTTGTTTCCAAATCAGGAAGCTTGTTTGGGAAACAAGCCGCTTTTTTCCTTGTTTTTAGAAATCCAATGATTGGTGCAATCTCTGGTGAGCTCAGTTTTTATCTCACTTTTAGAAATGCAGTGATTGGTGCAATCCCTGATTCTTAAATGCCTGTTGCATTGCTCAGATTGCACAGCACAGCAGGGAAGCTGGAATTCCAGATCAAAGAGCGGAATTCCAAAGCAGAGAGCGGAATTCCAGATCAGGGAGCGGAATTCCGATGCAGAGAGCGGAATTCTGGAGCATGGGGCAGTGGTACACTGCTTCTGCATGCTTGCTGTGCTGTGTTACATGTGCAGAGTGCGTAGTTTGAGCGTTTTTGTGCATGTTCTAATTGCATTGTTCCTACCGGTAGGATGAACAAAGCTGGAACAACAGCCGCCTTTGCCTATCTCTTTTTATTGAGAACAGATTAGCCCTTCCAAGCGCCCCATTCAAGTTTTGAATCTACTGAGCCCTTCAAACACCCCATCCAATGTGATTGGATGGAGTTCTCAAAGGGATCATCAGTAACGGGCGTAGTGTACCCCGTGGGTCGAATCTCAACATGCGCGCAAACACTTCTGTTGTAGCAGGATTTTGTCAGGCAAGAACTTTGAATTCCTTGATTCCATGCAGCTTGGTGTTAAGCTGGATAAATCTGTCTGCAATTGGACAGGAGATAGCAGATGGTTGAGGACAGGGTGGTATGGTTGCTGTTTGTACCACGACGTGTTCAAGGTCGCCAGCATTGACTCGATTGGGAGAAATCTCTGCAACAGGAGTGGCATCACAGTCAACATCCAAAGGAGTGGTGCAAGGGACGTTCACTGCTGTTGGGACAGCAGCAGGGAGGACAGAGGTCGGAGCTGCTGCGACAGGCACAACTGGCGCAGGGGTAGTGGCAGGAGTTGCGACTTGATGGGCACCAGCGCAGCGCACAGCTGTGCAAGCAGAGGCGCGTTGAGCTCGCTCACGTTGTTCTTCTCGTTCTTGTTCACAACGAACCCTTATCTCCGTTGCTACACAGGCGTATTCGGCAGCACGCTGCTGAAGACTGTAGTACTGCTGATTAACAGCACAGTTGTTGGCAATGACACCTTGTTGTTGGAGCTGTTGATGGACTTTGGCATGCGTAAATCGAACAGGTGTGAAGGTGAGGTTTGCTCCATAAAGAGAATGGGGGGAGCACTGCAGGCTGGCAGGGGACACGGCACAATTGTACTGCTGCGCCCCTCGGGAGCGGTTGACTGATGCGTCAGGGTTCCAGCTGTTGCAAAAGCGGAGGTGGGTGATGTGTTTCCAGGGGCCAGTTGGGGGAGCTGTGGAAGTGTGAACCAGCTGCCTAGTCGCAGTCGCAGGAGTTGGCGCGACAGAACTCAAGGAACCACCGCTGGCCTCAGGGAGCCGGTGGTAAGGTGGTTCCTAAAGTGGATGCATGAAGCAAGTGTTGATGCAGGGGATCCAGCGAAAACTAACCAGGATATCTGCCCCTGTGAGGGGCCCTGACAGCAGGCTGCTTTCCTTTGTTGTTCGTCATGGCGCAGGTGCAGACAGGAACGAGTGTCTGTTTGTGAAAAACTTTTCTTCTTTCATTGTTTTTCTTGTACAAATTTGTATTGTAAAATTTTTGAAACAGTTTAATGCAGATGTGCCACACCTTCACATAGCAGGGTGGTTGCGGTTGCTATTAGGACACGTAACTGGAAAATAATTCAAAATTATGAACATTCATATGCAGATAGGACTCAGCGAGCTCAATCTGCTGGTGTTAGAGAATCATCGATTTTCCAAAATTTCGCAGAGTGCCAAGCAAAAAACACTATCTTGGGATAGGGGAAATAAGGTGACCCGCGGTTTTTGGGAGCGTCTAGATATTGCCGTGATGAAACTATTTACCAAGTTTAATCATTTTACCGCTTGTAACGGCGGAGTTACAAGGGGATAAAGGTTTTTCACACCAAAGCGCACAACACATTTTTCTTAACTTTGTTAGGAGAAAAATTACCCTGGTACACAGGAACCAAGTAGTCAAGTAGAACTAAGAGTTATTCAACTTTTCAGCTCAAAATGAGCGTTCCCGGACCTCTGCGTGGTCAGTGGCAGGTTGGTGCAGGGTTTAGGGCCGAGTACTGCAAGGTGGTATGCCTCAAGTACGCATTTCTGGCCATCACAGCAGTACAAGACACAAAAGAAGAGTTGCTTTCAACTCTTTTTCCAGGAGAAATTGCTGACTTCGCTTGATACTCTTGAGGGTTAGGTCTGGTGCCATCACAACTCAGCTCTGTATAGTGCTGAGTGTAAATTTGCTTGTTACGGATGGTTGGGGAGCACAGCACGCTCCAAAACCTTTCCTATAGCAAGAGCAAGGTACTGCAAACCTTTTTAGCTCTGAGGGGTTCGAGGTTTAGGGTATTTCCGCGAATTTTACTGGAAGCGTACAGTTTAATTAAGGAAACTGCTTTTTACAAAATTCAGCGTGTTTTGCAAAACAAGCATGCAGAGTCTTGATCATGAATAGTAAGAGACAGCCTAGAGTATCTTTTAAGCATGCCCGTGGGGTGGGTATGCTCTTTAGTGAAAGTTAGCTTAGTGGGCAAAGTAGCAGATCAAAATCTGGCTCTAACACCTGATTCTACATCTTAACTTTGTATGAAAAAAATATATTCGTGATGCTGAAAGCGAGCTCTACAAACGTAGGGGTACGGTAGGTTAGGAAGGCCTCCACAAAAAGTCGATTTCCGAACCTAACTCTGTGGATTTTGAACATGTCAAAAGCGTAACTATTTCGTTCAATAGCACTTGGCGAGGTCTTTCCAACGCACTATCACGAAAGTCTCTAGCTAGAGTCCGCACAGAGTTACGATGTTGGGGCATTGAACCCTGTTGGATGCGAATTAACTTTTGCGATTTTTTCTTATTTTATTTTATAACTTAAAAGCTCCTAACTTTTGCAGATCCATACGCAAATTTGACAGAACTTTCAAACGCGCTATCAAGATGGGAAAATGTTGGGTTTTGGGGTCACGTTACTAAGTGGTAACGTCAAAAACAAGGTCCTGTCTCGGAGGTTGGGTCGAAAGCAGGGTGCCACTGACTTTCTCTTCGACGATTTTCGTCCCGATTGTGAAAAATACGTTCAAAATTCAATTGCGCGAGCCGTACAGCGGCCACCATTGACAGAAGCCCCCCCCCCCCCCCCCCCCCCCCTGTGAGACTCTGGCAGTGGCACGGATGCTCTGGCCTGTTGCCTGGTGATGTGATCTGTGTCTCTACTGGCACTCCACTGCCTAACCGACTATACTCCTTTGACTGTTGAACTCCTTTGTGTAGGATGGACTAGGTTTGAGAGTGATGGGAGGGTGCGGAGTGTCAGCCCAGGTCTGGAAAACCCTGATTTGTTTTCGGTCACTTCGAACACCAACCACATGTGCATTGTGATGCTGTTTGAATCGC
This sequence comes from Zopfochytrium polystomum, assembly GCA_025765615.1. Lineage (NCBI taxonomy): Eukaryota > Fungi > Chytridiomycota > Chytridiomycetes > Chytridiales > Chytridiaceae > Zopfochytrium > Zopfochytrium polystomum. The sequence continues at coordinate 77,203 of JAIVFJ010000056.1, forward strand.
TCAATTGTGGATCGGAAGCAATCTGGAGCTTGGCCAGCGAGTGCAAGAACTGGATGTCGATCCAGCGTGTTGACTCTTCAACAACTAATTGCCAATGCTTTTCACTGTGCCTTCCTTGTGTGGGCAGGGGTACAGCATCAGTGTGTAAATGACCCAGGAGCTGGGTGTTTGGCCTATCAGTTGAGTAAATGAGTCTGGCCCTCATCTTCCTAAGGTCACACATCACGCAAGGTGTGCTTGTGGTCATGTCAGAAAATGATTTTCCATCTTTATTGAGATTTTCCCATGGCTTTTTCAATAAAGTCAAAGAGATATGTCCAAACTTCTTGTGAAGAACTTTGAATGCCTCAATGGCCTGTTGGGGTGAAGATGAGTCAGTGTGACCTAAAGATGGAGGTGCAGTTTGCGCAGCTGCCGTGGGCAGATCCGACTTACCGGAGGCGTCCCCCTGGCTCATTGGAGTGTCTCTTCTGCTGTTCGCCCTGTCGGGTGCAGTGTGCACTGCTGAACTGGGGAAGTCCACCAGGTAGATGTTATCATTACTGCGGTGGGCAAAGACGTGGTCTGTGCTGCTTGCCCACAGGTGAATGAGAGCAACTTCTGGTGTGAAGGTCACATGGTGACCTGTTTGCCACACAATCTGATGCACCGAAAGCAGAGTGTCGGTGAATTCAGGCACGTACAGCAACTTTCGCAGTACAAGTGTTACGCTGTTGACTGTGAGGGTGAAGTCCGCCATGTATGTGCCCACCACAATGCGACTGTTGGCAGTTGTGATGGTACGCTTGGTTTGATGTGTGTTTGAGAAGTGTTCCCAAAGTGGTTATACAAGAGGACAAGAATCCAAGAGGACTTGGTGCTGTGAGCCCCCGTTCAATCACGCGAACTTGGCATATTCGGAGCCGTCTTTCCATGTGACTATGCAGCTGTACCCAAAGTAAAAGCTCTTGCACATTTCCAAGTAGCCAATGTTGGTGGCGATGTTGTCAGTGGCCCAGCATGAGTCCGGTCTGTTGGTGATTGCGCCTGGCGTGTCAGAAGGGCACCAACAGACTTGAGTCAGCGAGGAGTGATAAAGCTTGTTTAGAGCATGAGCCCATTTCTTGTTAAGAGTGAAGCGCCCTTTGTTGCCAAAGTAGATGGAGAGCTGATGCTCTCAGACAGATTGGTCTTATTTAGAGAGAAGAACACACCCTTTTCTTGTAAGAGCGAAGCACCCTGTACGAACAAGGTATCGACCTGAGGTAGAACTTGAAGAGTTTCGCAGGTCAAGGTAGAGGGTATGGTGACTCAGATAAGAATAATGGTTTTTGTTTGTTGTATTTGAGGGTAGAGAGAGAGAGCAGGCAGATGTGATCAGGATCTGGGATGATGCTTCTCTGGAGCTGCTGAGGCTCCCCCTTTTATACTGCAGGTGGTCTCAGGAATCAGACTTTGGTGATAGCCTTTTAGCTCTGAGAGATAGAGTTTACACTTTGAGGAGTCAGGAGGCAGGCATGACATCATTGTTGCATCACGCTGATTTGGCCAGAACTTCTATGGAGTTATGTGTGCAAAGAAGTAAGTCAGGCTCCCTGTCAAGCTCCTGTAATCATTCCTATCAAATTGCTAGACTCAAGCACACTGATGTGGTCTACCCAGACTGGGGATTGAAACCACCTCTAAGCACTCGTACAGTGTCCGAGATTTGGATAAGTGTAGATAACACTGGGACCAGCCCTTATGCCATCTTAACTCATCTTTACTGTTGAAGACAGGTCAGAGGATCTTAAAAGGTGTAGGTCAAGTGTGCAAACTCCAACAATGGAGACCATCATGGTACATTTCCATCAGAGCTGCATCATTGTATCCAGAGTCTCTGACTAGTTGCTTGAATTGGTTGGTGTAGGCCACACAAGATTGCTTTCCTTGCTTGATATGCTTGAGCTTGGATCTTGCTGTCCAAGATGCGTAGGGGTCACCAAAGGTAGCTTCCAGCCCCTCCCAGAGCTCTTGCAGGGTGGTGGGTGTGCTTGGGAGAGATCTGTACCATGATTGAGCTTGACCAGACAGGAGAGCGCTTGTGAAACGAACCTTGACTTGCTCACTGGGAAATCTTGAAGGTTGGAGAAGGATGACATTCTCCACAATTTCGTTCAACAGGCACCTCTGCACATTGTGTCTGGCCTTTGCCTCTCCAACCCCCTCCTACTCACAGTTTGACTTGTTGTGGCTTGCTGCTTCCCTCATGTTATGAATCACTCTCTGGAAACCTCTGGAAGCTTCTAGAACATTCCTTCATGGAACCTTGTGGAACCTTCTGAAACCTTCTTTGCTTTCCCCTCTCCTACTACTCTCTGCCATCATGTCTGACCCAAACAACACCTTCCCTGATGCAACTGCCTTCCAAGCCTTGATGGACCAATTTCAAGCCCTTTCAAGACAGACACACCAACTTCAAGAACAAGTCCTCCAGCAGCAGCACCAGCTTCAACAACAACTTCACCAACAATAACATCAAGCTCTTCCCCTGCCCCAAGCCAACCAAGCAAGAGAGCCCAAGGTCCCCAGCCCTGACAAGTCCACTTAACGGAACCTGACATGTCTCACTCCAAGGAGAGCGTCCCAACTCATTCCAAGGAAGAGGGTGCAACCAGGGTGGGACTCTTCTTGTTCCATACTACTGTAAACAGTCTGCTCTGACTGAGTGAGTGGAAGGAGTGAATGAAGTGGAGATGTGTGTTTTTGGGTGGTCCTTATCCCAACTTGGAGAGAAAGAGAAAAACTCTTTTATAAATTACTGATACATAATGATTGATATACACACTGAAATAGTTGCTAGGCAAGTGTGACTGGGATAGGGTAAAAACATCTCCTATATTATCTGCTTGACTAGAAAATCTCTTTACACCAGGTTTCTGTTCCACTTAATACTTGAAGTATTTGTCAACAGCACAAGCCAGCACCTGGGTCTGCATTGGCACTGGCTCACTCTCCCATGGGCGTCATGAGAACGATAACTGACAGTCACAACAGGTTCGGGTCTGTCTTGTGCCTCTTGCTGCTAACCAGTCAGTTCTGCCTAACACCCCCACGCACAATGGCCGTGGGTGCAGCAGCTGTTATGCAAAGGGTGTGTAAGCATCTGAGGCTTCAACCAACAGGGTGTTCGAAAGGTCCGAGAGGGGTCAAAGGCCAAGTAGTGATGTCAGTCACTGGTGCTGAGACGTCAAGAGTGGTTTTGTGAGAATGTCTGCAATCTGGTCGCTGGTTGGTATTTTGCGTTCAGTGATCTCTCCAGTGGCTACGCCTCGTCAGAGGAAATGAGCGAGTATGTCAATGTGTTTTGTGCGAGCATGTGCGAGAGGGTTGAGCAATAGTGCGATTGCAGATTGATTGTCTTCAAGGATTGGAAGTGGCCACTGTGCAGGGAGTTGCAACTCTGATAATATGGCTAGGAGCCATTGCCCTTCTTGGAAGGCATCAGGTATTCTGCTTCTGTGGAGGATAGCAATATGTGACGTTATTTGGAGGATCCCAGTAGCTCAGTGGTTAACACCTCTGAGTTTGCTGGTAGGGGGCGCCCATTCGATCCCAGCGAAGGTAATAGGGGAAGCATGGGCTTAAAATCCATCCGAAAAGGACACCCTGGCCCTCCTCTGTTCGCCCCCTGGTGGTTAGTACAGCGAAAGCTGTGCAAGGTAGCTCAAATAATGGGAAGGTACCTGGTACGCTCCACACGTACTGGGCCATCGCAGTTCAGTTGAGTGACGTCCTCCAATGACTCTCCCCATAAGGGCAGCTAAGGAAGGCTATTCTGACCAGTGCAACTGATGAGAGCGGCTACCGGTGTGCTAAGCATGCTCAAGGTTTCACAGTGCCTAGTGAAGAAAGTTGAGACCCCGTTGGGGGCTGAGGGCTCGACTCCCTCCTAGGTACGCACACCTTTGAGAAACCCTTCCCCTCAAACTCCTTTAGTCCCCATCCGCACAGGAAGCTCAACACACCTCCTCCCTCTGATTCCCTCCATTGTTATTTGCACACAACTTCCCCTCCCACTCTTTGGGCATGTGTTGCAGCCACTCTACAGTCTTGGATTGGTTCCCCTCCACAAGTTTCCTGGGTTTGTGAACACAACAGCAACACTGGCAATGAACGAGCAGACAAGCTGGCATCATCTGTACCCTCAACTTCCAACCCAACCTCTGTACCAATCCTCTCACAACAGATCCTCCTAGCCTTCATCTCAAATACCCCTGTCTTGGGCCAACTTCAACAACAACTGCATCTCCTCACAGGTCTCTCTCATCATTTTACTCTTCTGACCACTTCAGCCTTTGCCCACATTGCCCACAACCCTGACCTAGTTCATTGGGAAGCCACATTTTTTGTTCTCCACTCTGGTATTAAATCCTCTTCCCTCTTTGGCATCCTCCCTGGCTCTGCTCATCCCAAGTATCAACTTCAAATCCTCAGCAACACTTTGCCCACCCAAAAAGTTCTACACCAACAACACCCTCAAGTCTACCCTGATGGCTCTGTCGTCGATGCCAAAACGCTTTCACTGCAAAAAAGGAAGATTTTCTTGCCACATCTGTCGGACGCCCCTGTCCAAATTGTGTCAATTCCTTTATTTTCCCCGCCTTGCCCGATTCGCTAGTGGAGGCAGGCTCAGTCCGCGGTCGACAGATTCTTCTGGGACAGCGCCGAGATCGTGGTGGTCACAATCGCACGTGCTTTCCCTTTCTGAGCGCTAGTGAAAGCAACACGCCTTATTTCGGAGTGCTCGATCGCTGCGACTCGCAACCAATCAGGGACCATATCGTCCACAGTCACGACCGGCACAAATGGAGCCTTAGACGGCTGCCCTTCCCTCCGATCGCCGTCTTCGCGTTCGTCCACATCGTCTTGCGGCATTGGGCGGATTTCCAAAGATCTACGAAAATGCCGAAGGAGAACGGTATTAAAACGGTCCGGAAACTGAACGGCGAGCCCATGGCCTCCGCCAACAAACAGCTCCAATCGAGCGCGGAGAATCCTGGCAAGGTAGATTGAGTTCGAGGGACGCACTACAACGTCTCCGTCGCCGGTAATGACCAATGTTGGTATGCCGTAGCCGGAAAGCTTTCGCAAGCGCGTCCCACTGACATGGTGGGTGTATACTGCCGCACGTTGGCCTCGAAGTCCATCGACTGTGGGTTGCGGTATTCGATGCTGGCGGTCTTCCCACCACTTCGATTGGAGTTCAGTTTAAGGCAACAGTGCGTTTCAAAAGGCTGGCAGACCTTGCGGAGGTAATCTGTGTTTGTCCGGCATCCAGTGCTCGAAGGGGCTTCTGCCTCAAGCCACCACTTAATTTCAAGGAAGGCAGCACGTGTGAGTGCGAGTCACCAACGAGTCTGAGTACCTTTGGGTATACTAAACGAAGCATAAGTTTAAAGTCTTGCTCGGCCGGCAATGTGCCCGGGGTGTGCCTCATTGTCCACAGCGTTTGAAACTGGTGACGACACGGAGATTGTCGTATCAATTTGTGACAAGAAGGACGCACACGAACCGGAGGAACGGTGCGACCGGCTGTCGTTGACACCAGTGTCAAAGATAGGAGAGCATCCGGCACGTGCAATGCGAGCTCTTGCGCAATCATTCCACCCATAGACAAGCCAACAACGTGAACTCGTTTCCATCCAAGATGTTGCAGCAGCTCCCATGTGTCCAGGGCCATCATCTGAGTCGTGTAACGTCCTTTTGGGCTGGATGACTACTTATTGGTCAGCGAAGCCAAACGTTGTTAGAATCAGAAATTAAAACAAAGAGTTTTTACGAACAAATCCGACTCCTCTATTGTCAAATACGCAAACTTCGTACTCCGGAATTTGTGAGAAAAAATTGCGCTATGCATTTTTAAGGGGAAAGGCGACGGGGAGCAAGGGGGGCTGTGAGTTAGTTGCAAGCAGACAGTCGGCGCCCGCCCACGAGCCTGAAAATCCCATCGACTGTGATCGGCAGTAAGACCTGATTGAATGGGTTCGAAGAACAGTCAGTAACGAAGAACAGTCAGTAACCGTCGCTTGGAATGCATACACTCCCATCGTCAAGGAAGGGACCATAAAAAAATTTGACAATCACCCATGATGAAGATAATCTTCTGCGGCCCAGAACCGTGCGTCTCATAGAAGATTCGGACTGGCTCGTTCGAGCCGGACACTGAGCCCACACTGCAGTAGGGCATCAATGCTGGGTGTATAGGGGTGAACTCAAGAGATCAGGGTTGGAAGGAAAGCTTCTTCGTTGGAGGGATCCAAACACAGGAGGATGCTCAATCAAACAGCCGCTCTTCGATCGATGAGGCCTTGGTTGCGGCGCGAGCAGGGCCAAGCGTTGCTCAGATTTTGTTCTCTATAAGGAAACGCATTCTCCGCTCCGGGGACTGGCCGTGGCTTGGACGCTACTGCTTGGTCTTGTGAGCACGCGAGCGTTTCAAATTCATTGTTTGGTGGACAAAGAGGTCGGGTTGGACAAGTCAAATAATAACAAAGCGCCAAGGAAAGCCACGCTTGCACAACAAAATAGGCGCCAGTGATCCTCCGGCTTAGTAGCCGCCACCGTAACCACCGCCAGTGCTGTTGCCGTATCCGCCGCCATACCCACCTTGACCACTGTTCCTCTGCTGAACCTTCTTCTACTACTGTCCCAGCTCAATCAGTTGTCACCACACGCTCAACTCACACTGGTCTTGCCCTAGCCAACAACTCCAGTGGATCATCCACTCCCCCCAACAAAACTGCCCCAAACCCTGCCCCAAAACCTGCCCCAAAACCCGTCCCAAAAACTGCCTCAAAACCCAGGACTGCTGCCTCAACTTGACCAATATCCTTATTCATTCTTTTGTGAAAGCCCCTTGCTATTGATATCACTCTTATTTCTCCAAAAAAAAAACAAAAACAGATTATTAGCAGGACTGCCTGCACCCCTTAGTCAGCTATGTGAGGACAACAGGCCGTCAAGCCTGTGACCTCAAATAAAAGAGTGTATACCCACTTTTTCACTGATAATTGTGAGGATTATCCACCCATCTCGAAGCGCGTTATACACGATTCGGCTTGGACTCTGTTGTATATATTATTATTTTTTTATTATTGGCTGTCCACATAAGCCACCGACTGACACTTGTTGTTGCGCCTACGTCACCTGCCACTATTATTAATTGTGCTATTATTATTATTATTCTGTACAACAGCTGCAGACTGAGTGACTCAGTGTTTGCTCAACTGCTGGCATAGGGCTTCCTTGTCAGTGGTTAGAGCACTTCCTTCAATTGGGAAGGTGCCAAGTTCAAGACATGCTGACTGTTGGGCTGCAAAGTCCACCATGCCCAGCTAATAACCCCTCACTTTTGGAATGACTAAGGACTGAACCACTTCTGTGGGAGAGGTGCAAAGTCCAGATGCCCAGCTACCATGATGTAATGCCTAATATGAGTGGTATGAGAAGACAGGGCTTTTCTTTCTCTTTCTGTTGATGATTTTTACTTATTTTTTCAATTAGTATTTTCCTTTGTTTTGGCTCTTTTTCTTGTTTTATCTTTTATTTAATTGTTTGTTTACTGTCTCTCTTTGTGTGTCTTCCTTTCTTTCTGTGGCTGTGGTGACTGTCTTCTTGCCTGCACCAATCATTTCTTGCCAGTTCCTCCACCCACCCTCCACTCTGCTCTAGTGGCTGTCTGCCAAGAAATCGCCCCATGATTCTCTGAGCGTCTCTCCTTCTTGATGGCTCAGCCCCATTTGGTGAATCACCCACCCATTCTGTTCTTTACTGTTTTATTTATTGTTTTGTTGTTTTGTATGTGTTTTCCCTCCTTTTTCCTCTCCTCCCTGTGATTCCAACCCTCTCCTATTTAAACTGCTGCCCCCCCTTCTTGTTGACTGTGAGAACTGTACCTGAAGCTGCCTTGCCTGCCCTTTTCTTCCTGACTGTATGTAGAGCTGGGGGTTGCAGTCCCCTGGTGTGTGACAGGAGGTTGAAGTCCTCTTGGCCATCATGGCAGTGTGCTGGGTTCAAGCCCCAGTGCACCTCACCATTTCTGCATGCTGCTTAGGTTGAACTGGGTAGGAGTCACTTGGTGATGGAAGGATGGAGGGTAAATCTGTGGTGGTGCCTCTAGGTTCCTGTCAATACATCTAGTCAAATCCAGGTCTCTCAAGGTGATATGAATGAGCTGGCTGGTCAGGTACTGCTGTAGGAATGGTCTCTCAGGTATGCCCCCATCTCCCTGTGTGTTGGCTCCTGTGGCCTCTGGTAGGCCTGGTCTTCACTGGGTTCAGACCCTCTTTCTCTCAGATTAATGCCTGTGATGTCATGGTGCCACACTTGTGTGTGGGAGTGGGTTTTAACCTTCCTGCTTCTAAGATAGGGGATTCCTCTGGCCTGGTGAGGCAGATGTCTGTGTCCTAGTAGGATGAAGCAAGAAGAGTCCCACTGTCTCCCACCCCGTGTGCCCCCTCCTTGGATTGAGTTGGAACCTCTCTTGGGAGTGAGACAAGATGTGTCTGGTTCTGTTAAGTGGAAAACAGTTCTGGTTTGATCCAACAGGCACCTCTGCACACTAACTGTTCCTTGTGTTTGCCCTTTGTGTCCAACCCCCTCCAACTTAGGGCTTGTCTTTGGCAGAGAGGGAGCTGGTGCTCCAAGGTGGCGGCTCCAACAGGTTGGGACCTGGCCACTTTCCTCCCCACTCTCTTGCCTTTCCCCTTGGCTTCTGCCTTGGGAAGGAGCTGGCACAGATTGGTTGGTGCTGCCTTAGGCGCCCCCTTTGTTGCCCTAAGTCTCATTCCTTACCGAGTGATTTGGTCCCTTTGGCTTTGTCATTGAGGTTTCTCTGTGTCTTGGACCAGAGGCATTTTGCACTTTCTTTTGTGATTGTGCCACCTTTGTCACACTTTTCCTATGTCTCGCTTTTAGGTGTGTGATAGCTGCTCTTTTTTGTGTTTAAAGAGTTTCTTTTGTGTTTGATGATGGGCCTTAGTAGACTCAAAAATACATTTTCCTGTCTGGTGACCCCTAGACACCTTATTTTGCCCTTTTCATTAGATAGGATTGGTATTTAGGCCATTGCTCTATTTCCACCTCCAGCCCAGGGTGAGGAGATTTAGAGAGCACAGTCTCACAGCTATGTCAACTAGCCCTGTGTCCAGCACACCACCACCCCTCCCTCGCTTTGTAACTTGGAACATCCGTCGTGCCTTCCCCTCCAAGGCTGCATCTATCTCCCACTGGCTTGATCACACAAAAACCATCATCCTTGCCATTCAAGAAACTGGCTGCTCTGACACAGAGGCCACCCACTCCATTCGTTGCATCACTAGGAATTACAAAGGTTTCTTCCTATCCTCCACCCCCTCCCGTCATGCTGGCATTGGTTTCATCATTTCATCTTCCCTGGCACCACACTTCTCTGACGTCTCCCACTTTGGAACTCGTGCTATTGCCCTCACCTTATCTTTTGCTCGACACTCCATCCTGCTGCAAATATTTACTGGCCTGCTGACCCCCAATATGAGGAACTCCCTGGCTTGCAAAAATGGTGCAACTCTCGTTTGGATCATTCTCCTGCCCTGGAACATTTCATGTCAATAAGCTGAACTGAAAACAACTTTTACAGACAGATGAACTCACAGAAGCCACAGATGCATCCCTAGCCCAACCCCTCACCCTTTTTCTCAGTCTCCAACTCTGAGGCAGAGGTTTCCCCTTGGGCTCCAATTCGCTCCTTTGGAATATTTGTTCAAGGACCTTCTTCTGAAAGTTGACTTTAGAAGTACAGCTCCAGGAAGTCTTTCAATTCAAGGATCGTTACTCACCATCATAACCTGTGATAGACTATGTCCAGGTATCACCTCAGCAAACCCACCCCATGCGTTATGGACTTCCAGGGTCGCCAGGCATCTCCACTGCACATAAAGCCACAATGATCAAAGGAGAAGGGAACAAGCAGATACAAGAAAATAGAGAATTAAGTATGAGGGAGGTCAGAGTAAGAGAGGGGAACAGCTGTGAATAAAGTCAGAGGGTTGGGATAAATCAGATTAGGCTACTGCCCAAGTCAAAATTGTGAAAAGCAAGAGCAGGCTCAGTGAACGTCTGGTTGCTCAGTTGGAGATGGGTGACGAGTGGCTCTTGCTTGTTGGCATGAGGGAAGCTCTATTGCGTGGTGAAGCCAGATAATTCCTGCAACAAGTTTTATGCAGCTGAGGTTGTGGTCAATCCATCTGGAGGAAGCCTTGGTGTGAAAAAGCCAGATGTCTGGGCAAGTGTCGTGGAGTGCTGGCAACTACATGTGGTGCAGCAAGGTTGAGAGGGTTGTGGAGGGCTGTTACGAGTTCTGTGGGATGATGAAGTTGGTGAGGGGCCCGGGAATTTGGTGGAGGGGATCTGCGGGGCTTGGACCACTTGTCTCATACATGCACCCCACCAGGCTGCGTTGGCATGATCACTCAACCAACAGGCTTTATCGCATTGCACTTGTTCTCACACATCTCACTCTCACAGCAATAGGACTGAGGCTGGCACTTGTAGATCCAACTCTCAGGTGTTGGTGGCAGCGCTCTGTGGTGCCCCCAACACCTCACAGCGACAGGAAGATTGGGGACGATGACACTGTCGTTGTCGCCACAGCCACCACTGGGGATCCTCACTCCAACACAGAGCTGGCAATGTCACACAGTCGCTGGTGGGGCTGGCTGTCCCCACCCATGCCCCTTAAGAGGAGCCCCACTTAGGGACCATGTACACACCTCAGTGTGTACCAACTCTCACTGCCCTCACCTTGTGAGCCAGATGGATTTGAAGGGACTCTGTATTGGTGCCAAAGGACAGAAATCAGATTGAAGAAAAAAGGAAAATGAGAAATGGCCCAAAAACAGAGAGAGAGAAAATTGACAAGTCAACCCCCCCTGACTTGGAGCATCCACCACAAATGCTCAAGTCCCCCCAACCCTATGCGTGTATGTACAAGTGCCGAAAATAAATAATAAATTAGGCGGGCTTGGGGTACAGCCTGTCAGGCACCCCATCCCTAGGCAGTCAGACAGTCTCTGTTAGTCACCAAAAAAGAAAATATGTTGAGAAAACCCTGGTGCAACAGAAACTGTTAAGACCAAAGTAGTAAAAGCAGGCCCAATAATAAAGGTAGGTTAGCTGAAAATACACTCTGAAAACGATTTGGAGACTAAAGAACCAGGAACACTAATAGGGATCCTGATCCTTGCAGTTTTATGACAGGTACGCTTGTTTTTGCGAATAAATCCCTGGACTTATCATTGAGACCCCAGTTTGGCCTTCCACTCCTTTTAGGCGTTTTCTTGTTTTGTTGCATCCTCCATGATCACATCAGAGAATAATTGGCCATCACAGTCAACATCCCTAATAATGAATCAAGTTTTGTGAAACTTGATCCACCACAATCATTCAAAAATGACAGCAGCCTCACCTGACAACTTTTTTTGGCAAAAGGTCGAACAGGTTGAACAGGTTGGCACGCAAAAAGTCCTTTTTCAAGCTAGCCAGAGATATGTGGCCTTTTTTTGGCCCTACAAACCAGATCCTCAATCTGCTCTTCCTTGTCTTTCGCAGCTGCATGTGGTGCTGGCTCACAAGTCTCCTTCATTCTAGAGCGGTGTGTAGTCGAGGAACGCTTCCCATTGGAAAGAGAAATCACATGAATTGCCCGATGGTTGGCGTTTTTCTTTATCGCAATGGAACCAGGGACGAATCCTCCAATTCCACTATAGACCTTGCCGATTTCAGCGTGCTCAGATGGCGAAAATTGAAGCATTTTGAAGGTTTTAGGGGTTCAGTGGTTTCACCACTTGCAGCCATTTTGGCCTCAGCTGAATTTGACAACTCCCCATCAAAAAAGTCCAAACCCTTCAAAACCTTGATCACACTGGGAACAGGCAATTTCTGTAATAGGCGGAACTGACTGGTTAGCAGCAAGAGGCACAAGACAGACCCGAACCTATTGTGACTGTCAGTTATCGTTCTCACAATGCCCATGGGAGAGAAAGCCACCACCAATGCAGACATGGGCGCTGGCTTGCGCTGTTTAAAAATACTCCAAGTATTTAGTGGAACTGAAACCCAGTGTCAACAGTTTTCCTCCTCCTCTGCTCAAGCAGATAATATAGGAGAGATTTTTACCCTGTGCTGGTCATGATTGCGTAGCAACTATTACAGCGTGCATATCATCATTATGTATCAATTTTTCATAACAGAGTTTTTCTCTTTCTCTCCAAGTTGGGGAGAAGGACCACCACAAACTCACATCTCCACTTCATTCACTCCTTCCACTCACTCACTCAGAGTAGACTGTTTACACTCAAGACAAGGCATGATGCAGCAACAGCTTGACACCCAGGAGAGCACAAGACCGCTGCTGGCTGCGTCGGCCTGATCGTGGTCGTCAAGGCGCCGTTCGCAAACGTCAAAAAGGTGTGCCCCGCCAGCATCAAGAACAATGTGTACGGCCCGCACCACTACAACTGGCGGTTCATCCTCGACCCGCTTGAGACGCAGCTGCGCTACTGGCTGCGGGAGGGTGGCCTGATCAACCCAGTCAAGGCGTTCGCCAATGATGCACCACTCTACCTTTTTCCACAACACCACCAAAACTTCGATTTTTGGTCTGAAATTCGGCACACGGCCTCTCCTTGATGGTGCCAACCTGCTATGCCAATTTCAAAATTTTTTCGTCCATCAACCAGCTTGCAACAAGAATTGTGTGCAATACATATTTCTATCCTGGACCATTTCTCCATCAAGTAGACTCACTATTTGTCACTTCTGCACTGTTGAGCAACTCCTCCAAAGTTTCCAGCTACTGGTATCTCCTGCAACAGGATCATCACTACACACAACGCAATGTCTATCACCTTTGTGCATGACAAAACGTCAATCAAACTCAGTGAGAGCGACTCAAGCTGGTATCAATCCACACTTGATGAAATCCCGCCCAGGACTGGAGGGACTTGGTGTGTGTGGAGAGGAAGAGAACGAGAGAGAGCAGTGATAATGGAAAAGGGAGAGGAGTGAGAGGATGGAGAGAGGAGAGAGGAGTGAGTGGGCAGAGAGTGATGTGCCACGTCTGGATCAGTGGACATAGCACGGGTATGCAACGAGGAGGAAAGGGATTGGAAATCCTGAGTTGTGGGCTGGACTGGTCCCCATTCCTTCAAGCAGGAGTCATGAAGGAACTGTCTCCAGTTCTGCACAATGCCAGGAAAAACATTTTCATGAAAGGAGACATGGAAGTGTTTCAATATCCTCTGGGCTTTCAAGTCGTAGACTACTGGAAGAGTGTTTCCTTTCCCTAAGAATATGCCAGGTACCCCTTTATCAGGATGTTTAAGCATTTGCTTTTCCTTTGGGATATGGTGGATAACCAAACAACCAAAGGTGCATATGTGATCAACATTTGGCTTTTCACCGTACCAAGCTTCATAAGGTGTTTTCTTAGTGTAAGAGTGGTAAACCCTGTTCTTGATGTATGCTGCGTAGCAGACTGCATACACAAAGAAAGAGTGGGGCAATCGTGACTCTAAGAGCATGCAGTGTGCCATGTCTTTGAGAGTGTTGACCTGACGTTCTACCAGCCCATTGAATTCCTTGTTGAATGCAGGACTAGGTTCTCAAAAAATAGGAGGATGCCAAGTATTGGCCTACGTTTTGAATTCTCCTCCACCACACACACCAGAGCTCAACGGCAAAAGCAGAACATGCAGTTAGGACAGTCATGGATGTAACATGTTCACTCCTTCAGCATTGCTGGCTCACCTTGGTCTTGGTGGGGTTATGCTATTCGACATGCCATGGACATCATCAACACACTGCCTGTTGAGATTCGACCCACAGGGTACACTACGCCCGTTACTGATGATCCCTTTGAGTAGTACTCCATCCAATCACATTGGATGGGTATTTGAAGGGCTCAGTAGATTCAAAACTTGAATGGGGCGCTTGGAAGGGCTAATCTGTTCTCAATAAAAAGAGATAGGCAAAGGCGGCTGTTGTTCCAGCTTTGTTCATCCTACCGGTAGGAACAATGCAATTAGAACATGCACAAAAACGCTCAAACTACGCACTCTGCACATGTAACACAGCACAGCAAGCATGCAGAAGCAGTGTACCACTGCCCCATGCTCCAGAATTCCGCTCTCTGCATCGGAATTCCGCTCCCTGATCTGGAATTCCGCTCTCTGCTTTGGAATTCCGCTCTTTGATCTGGAATTCCAGCTTCCCTGCTGTGCTGTGCAATCTGAGCAATGCAACAGGCATTTAAGAATCAGGGATTGCACCAATCACTGCATTTCTAAAAGTGAGATAAAAACTGAGCTCACCAGAGATTGCACCAATCATTGGATTTCTAAAAACAAGGAAAAAAGCGGCTTGTTTCCCAAACAAGCTTCCTGATTTGGAAACAACCAAACCAATTTACAAGCAACTGTTTCTCAAACAAGCTGTAAATTGGTTCTTGGTGGTACTCAGCCCAGACAAAGTACTCAGCCCAAGGCAGTACTCAGCCTGGTTGGTACTTAGCCCTGGGTGGTGCACAGCCCAGGTTGGTACTCAGCCCTGGGTGGTACTCAGCCCTGAATGGGTACTTAGCCCAGGCTGGGGGTTGGAGCTCAGCCTGTTTTATCTCATTCCTGTGGCCCCCCATCAATCACAAACAACCACTCTATTCCTATGTTTGAATACTTATTCTTACTTTCAAATGTAACTCAGTGCATCAAAAAGAGCATCTGGTGTTCCTTGTGCTGAATGGGCCAAAGCACAATGGGCACACCCTTTATTTCTTCTTATTTCTTCTTATTTTTTCTCATTTTCTCTTATTTACAATTTTCCCACCTTTCAAGCTTCTGTCCCTGCACTGATGTGGCCTCCTAGCCCTCAATTTCAGCCCATCTCAAATTTGAGGCAGGAGAGACACTGGGTGGAGGGGGGTGTGGCTGAAAGATGATTTATTCTTAAAAATTGTTCTTTTCTTTCATTTTCTCCTTTTTACTATCTTTTGTCTTTTTCTCCTTTTTCTTCCTCCTTCTTTCTTTCTCTCTCTGATCCCCATAAATACTGCCCCTCTCCCCCTTCTTCTCTTCAATAATAACTCTCAACTCAAAAACAATCAATAAGACTACCCCTTGGGCAGCCCCTGTTTGACTAGTTGTGACCCTCATATCTCCTTTCAGGGTGTTGTAAGGTGAGTGCCTCCCCAAAAGACCATGTGTGTGGTGGATAGGAGACCTTCCCTGACAAAGTGCAGAGTGGGCCAAGCAGGGAAGATGGAATCCTCTTTTGGTGTAGGAGATCCCCCTGGCAAGTGCAGAGTAGGCCGAGCAGGGTGGATTAGAAGTCCTCTTTGGCCAGAGTCCCCAGACCAAGCAAGTAGAGGGAGCATTCCCCCAGACAAGTGCAGAGTAGGCCAAGCTGTGTGAGTGCACCCTTCCCTTAGCAAGAGTGTGTGAAGACCAAGTTGGGTTGGGTCTACTGATATGAGAACTTAGAGTGGCTAGTGCAGAGTGGGCCAAGCTTTCTTTGTTACTTACAGTAATCTGCCATTGCACCCCTCTTTTGAGCACAACTTCACCATCAGGTTCTTCCCTCTTCAAGTCAAGCCTGTCTCATCTTCCACATCAAGTTGGTATGTCGGATACCATCCCGTCCTGTATGGGCGCTCCAGGGCTTAACCCTGTCATCTCATGCCTATGGCACCCATGATTCATTCATGGGGAGACTTGTCTCTGTATGTTTGTCCATGGCTCTTATGGCACTCATGAGTCAGCAATGACTCATGACATTTATTGATTGGTATATCTGTGCTTTCAGAGCATACATAGAGAGTAGTATTAACACCAACACCAGGGTACTGGCCCTTAGAACCAGGAGTTCCCCATCATTGATGACTTGTCCTTTCCCCACATATCCACAAGACTATGGGATGAGCCTTCAGAGATGTAGAGGATCTCATAAGACCTTGCACCTGAAGGGGGAGATGGTTTCACCCCATCATCCAAGACACACCTTTCATTGCTTCCTGACAGTGTGTGGGCCAATGCTATTTCCAAGGACCCCAAGCCTCACAAGATTCAAATCAGCGAAGAAGAGGAAAAACTTGAGATACTCAAGGCAAGGCATGATGCAGCAACAGCTGGACACCCAGGAGAGCACAAGACATATGAGCTTGTTTCCAGAGACTTCTACTGGCCAGGCATGAGGAAGTACATCAAGAACTATGTCAGCAGCTGTGAAACCTGTCAAAGAAACAAATCCAGCAGACATAAGCCCTATGGACTTCTGGAGCCCCTCCCAATTGCCATCAGCCCTTGGTCATCAATATCCATGGACTTCATTGTGAAACTGCCGCCATCCCATGGATTTGACTCTATCCTTGTTGTCATCTGCAGAAGGACAAAGTTGGCCCATTTCATCCCCTGCACTGAGAATATAGATGCACAAGGACCAGCAGACCAGTTTTTGCAGCACATATTGAGGCTCCAAGATCATCAGCACCTTCCTGGACTCCACCCTGAAGAGAGCCCAAGAGGATGCATCAAGATTGCCAACACTCACAGAATGGGCCATGACCTTGCGCTCAGCAGGGGATAGCACACAAACAGCGATCCAAATTATAAGATCCCTCCACGTCTGTTCGTTCTGGTTTAACGTTTGACTGATTGTCAAAAGTGAGCCAACCAAGTCGTCCAAGTCAAAACGGGACCTGTCATGGGTGGTGATGACGATCTGGTGTATGATGATCTCAACGTTGATGAGGATGACGACGCGGGCGACTATGGGGATATCGATGCGGGATCTCGTTCCGCCGGTGAGTGGGGAGCCGATGTCGTTCTTCGGCCTGTCCGCTTACGGCTGTTGACGCAGACCAAGGGACCGGCGATGCGGAGGATGATGAGGACGACATCCTCCTTGGGATCAATTATGCCGACATAGCTCAGGGATTCTTCAAGCATACAGGTAATTGTCCTTCCTTTTCTGACCTGGTAATGAAGCTTCGGTTTTCAAGAGCCCGTGTTCACAGTTGGCATTAATCCATCACGCGAAAACGTAATCGTCTCTGGTGGAGGGGACGGCCAATCGTTCTTGTGGGATGCAGAGTCCGGCGACGTTATTGAAAAACTGACCAGTTAGGTTCCATTCGATTGTCGTTTGTGTAAGCTGACGACGGGACTCTGTTAACCCTGCTCAAGGCCATTCCGATTCCGTTGTTGCATCAAGCTTCAGTTATGATGGCCAGTTTGTCGCCGTTGGGTCGATGGACGGGTGTGTCTCAGTGTCGGATGCGACAACCGGCAAGTTCGTCGTTATGCTTGAAGGACCTTCGGAAGTTGTGGTGAGTGGTAATTCCGTCGAGAGCCTGCGATGTCCGATTCATACTCCACGTAGTGGCTCTCATGGCACCCGCGAGGTAACGTGCTGGTGGCCGGGTCAGAGGATGGCACGATGTGGATGTGGCAGGTTCCTTCCGGCAGTTGCATGAACGTATTCAGCGGCCACGTTGGAAGCGTTACAAGCGGATCGTTCACTCCTGATGGTGGAGTTTTCCCTTTCGTGTTTCGGATCCTCGGAAGACCGACGCTTTTATTTCATCGCAGGCCGATCCATTATATCTGGAGGACAAGATGGGAACGGTTTCGTTTGGGATCCCAAAGCAGCAACGATAAGGACTCGGTTTCAGTCAGGCCACGCCCGTTTTCTTGATTCTCCCATAACATCGACGGCCACCCATCACGATAGTCAGATTGTTCTATACGGCGGAGAAGATGGTAGTGCGTCTCTTGTTCACATCGGCAGCGGCAAGGTGCGCGATTCGTTATGGGGGCCGTATTTGTTGGCATTGACCGTACCTGCTTTCTGTCGCGAAGGTCCTCGGTTCAGCGTCAAAAGCGAGCGATTCGATTGAAACCGTCGGTTTTTGCCTTTCGTGAG
This sequence comes from Zopfochytrium polystomum, assembly GCA_025765615.1. Lineage (NCBI taxonomy): Eukaryota > Fungi > Chytridiomycota > Chytridiomycetes > Chytridiales > Chytridiaceae > Zopfochytrium > Zopfochytrium polystomum. The sequence goes on from JAIVFJ010000056.1 coordinate 95,176, forward strand.
TCTACCGTCGCCTCTTCCAACCTTTCGTGAGCTCACCAATGCTGCATTCCAGAATGCCCTTGGGGAGTGTTGGCTCAGTTGATGGGACAATAGCTATTTGGGACTTGGGGACCATGGTGGTCAGGGACACCTACCGACACATGGTAAGAAAATTGTTTAGCATGCACTGCTTTGACTTTCTGCTCCGTAGGAGGGTGTCACAAAGGTCGTTTGGCAGGAGAATGCCGCCCTCCTCACGTCCTGCTCCTTGGATCAAACTGTGCGCGTATGGGACTCGAGAACTGGATCGTGCGAGCGATCCTATATAGGCCACACGGGCGCCATTTTCGATATGGCCTGTTCAAAAGACGGAGGGTGGTGTGTGACAGGGGGCGACGACAAGTCTGCGCTTATTTTTCAACATGGGTGAAAAGATTCTAATGGCTGATTTGAGCATCATTCTCCACTTTATTGGCCGCAGCAGCCAGACTGAGGCTTTGCCGCGTCATTGTTTAACACAACAGTTGCAGGCTTATCCCTCTTCTCGTCTGCTGTGTCGATCAGTCTCTTCTTGATGTCGCGAGCGAGCGAAAAGAAACTCTCCTCAACACCTTCAAGAGCGATTTGTCAGAAGCCACGAAATTGGAGGGACCAGCCACTCACCGATGTTGGACTTCGCGCTTGTCTCCAAATATTTGATGCCATACTCATCAGCAAGGGCCTGACCTTGCTCTTTGCTGATGACCTGTGTCCAACAGGATAAATAGACAAGGCTTGGGATTCACTACGTCCACGCTTATACACACGAACCTTCTTTTCCAACATGTCGCACTTGTTGCCAAGAAGGATCTTATTTACGCCGTCGCTGGCATGCTGCTCAATGTTGCGTATCCAGTTGCGAATGTTGTTGAAGGAGCGCTCGTCTGTAACGTCGTAAACAAGGAGGATTCCCATGGCGCCCCGGTAGTATGCTTTAAAGGAAAAGAGACGACGCCGGTCAGGTGGTTGCGTGTTAGACCCGAAGTGACACTTGCCAGTTGTGATTGTGCGGAAACGTTCTTGACCGGCAGTGTCCCAAATCTGCAGTTTGATGCGCTTCCCATCAAGCTCGATCGTTCGAATTTTGAAATCGATTCCAATGGTCGTGATAAATGAAGGGGTGAAGGAGTCGTCGGAAAACCGCAGAAGCAGGCACGACTTTCCAACTCCTACTTTCAGTGCCAAAATAAATCGAGTTCCCTTTTGAATAACGAACGAGGCAATCTTTACCGCTGTCACCAATCAAGAGGAGCTTGATCAAGTAGTCGTAGCTTGCATTTTTGGATCCCATAGCGAAGAGTGGAGAATGCGCTGTGCCAAATTCGTAAAAAAGGGTAGTTAGAAACGGATCGTGCTGAGGGCGGCACAGCTGCCCACGAAAATAGCGGGATTCGCCTACAAGCCCCAAAAGTAGCCGAGGTGAAGGTCAGCTACCATAGAAGCTTCCGTTCCAACTTCCAGATCCCACGAGACATCGGTCCGCAGAAGGTAAGAGGGGGGGGTGGGTTGGGGGGGTAGGAGAAGGGTGTGTTCAATCGGGATTGTGTAGGATCCGAATGCTTGAAGTTTGCAGAGGCTTTGGGCAGGCAAGGAGGGGGTAGGCCCGTTGGCGCCAACCGGTTGGTTTTGCCGCTCAGCAACAGTCTTACCTTGCCTGAAGTGTCACTGAGGTGCCAGAGAGAGACCACCCAATTGTGGAGGGGCGCAAGAAGAAAATGCAGCTGCTCTTTTTAAGAAAAATTGAAGCGGACACAGTGTGGGATACCCCAAATTCCCCTCCCCCTGCACGGCTGTCGCACTGGTTCTTTGACCGCGTTGGCTGGTTGGCTGGTATGGGAGGGCGATATCAAAGGGTGCTTGGCCCCGGCAACGCCCCTCTGCCTTATCGTTTGAAATTTCATTCGAGCGAGGGTTTGAAAGAACAGAGCAAACGTTTCACTCCAGCCAGCGCTCTGAAGTCCAAAACTGAAAATTTGCGAGAGTAGAGGTATATAAATGAAGAGAGATCGAGAGTGATAGCGAGAATAAGCGCGTGTGTGCGTGAGTGTGTGTGTGTGTGTGCGTGGTGTGTCAAGGGGTGATTTGGCGAAAATTCTGCGCACGTGACAGACGACGATGGTTCGTGTCCACCCCCATCACTCGTTCCCACCACCTTCGCACGATCCCACCCATCCCATCCCATCCCGCCCATCCCGTTCACCCGATCCTATCCTGGAACGACCAAATCGCATCCTCTAGCATGCTGGAGCGTACGTGGATCTGGAGTAGGACCAGCAGCTGGACGATCGGAGATACGATGGACCGAAGCGACTCAGCCCTTTCATGATGTGGATATGATTCTCCCATTGCCCACCTCTTACACTTGAGCAGATGCATTTACATCGTCAGTAACGATGGAAACTCTCTCTAGGTGAACATTCCAAAATCCCGAAACACTTACTGCAAGGGAAAGAAGTGCCGGAAGCACACGCCCCACAGAGTCTTCCAGTACAAGACTGGAAAGGCTTCTCTGTTCGCTCAGGGTAGGTCCCGGATGAATTCCTTGCTTCTCCACATGCGCTCACACTTCGCGCATTATGTTAGGTAAGAGGCGTTACGACCGGAAACAGAGCGGTTACGGCGGTCAGACGAAGCCTGTCTTCCACAAGAAGGCAAAGACCACCAAGAAAATCGTGCTCCGTCTCGAATGCACTGTCTGCAAGTACAAGCACCAGATTGCCATCAAGCGGTGCAAGCACTTCGAGCTCGGCGGTGACAAGAAAACGAAGGGCCAGGCCCTCCAGTTCTAAGCAAGCGTGCGGTCGCTTTGCAGTGGGTTGCGGGGAGGTTGATGGGCGGCGGGGGTCATGATGAAAATATATTTGCTTCTTTCTCCGATCGGATACAATCAACCTACAAGATGGCGCAGGATCCGCAAACCCTGCCGCGCGACTCCAACCGTTGGATTTCGTCTGCCTTTTTTGCCGCGATAGCCTGCATACTGCGCAGGGCGATGTCCTCCAAAGGTGGCTGACCAGCGCGCCGTCTCCTCATCACGATGGTGTGTTCGACTGTAGCACCTCCTGTGAACGACGCGCGGCTAGGCTGATCATGCCCAAAGCAGCCACAGTCCCAGTATAGCCTCTGCCCATTCCGACCCCAGCGCACGCGGCCTTCACTTACCCATACCTCGACTTCGTCCGAGGACGGGTAGTGCATTCTTGGAACGAAAATCTCGACTTCCGTCGCCAAACTCTCGTTGAGGGACCCATTCAAATGGGTCGACGCCGCCGCCGCCTCGGCCGAGGCGCGTTTCGGCGGGCTTAAGTCGTCCGCATCGCCGTCGGCGGCTTGCAGCGTAAGAGGGTGGCGCGGACGTGGGAGAAACTTGGAAAATTTGTAAGCTTGCGATGGCGCGACGGACCGAGGCTCGTCGGCCCAAAGAATGACAGAGGCTGCGCCGGGTCCCGGGTGGGAGAAGCTGTAAGTAAAGAGCGAAGAGGCCATGTCGAAGGACAAAAATGCCGGGGTTCCTGGCGTCAACACGGGGTAGGGCCTCGCAAAGGCAGGCACGGCCCGGCCGCCAAGGTCCAGGCTGCTGTCGTCCTCCGCGAACGGCGGGTTGATGGTGAGCACCGAGTCGCCGCTGTAGTCAGACAGCGCTGCAAAAGTCGCTTCTGTTTCGGAAGGTGGATGAGAGTCCTCGGCTATGGGGGCCGCACCGCGAACAAGCAGGGCGGACTCCACTGATGGGATGCGCGTGCTGCGCAAACTTCGTGCATCGGAGGAGTCAGGGGGCAGACGGCAGAAAATGCTCAGGTCCTCCCCGTTCCAGCCGTCTCCCCAAGTGTTGTTGTTGTCGGCAACGTATGTCCAAATAGTGTAGTTGACGAGGTTCGCCTCGAGAGCTCGCATGTTTGCATCCATGGCCCACTCTTGGGTTGAGTAGTTTCCCGTTTTGTAGGAGGCTTTGTCGTCCAAATCGTAGGGAAGGCCAATCTCTCCAAAGACACAAGGATGCTGGCCTGGAAAAGGACGGGGAAGTTGGTTAATGGCAAGGGTAGGAAAGACCTGAAGGAAACGAACTGTAACCTAGGTAAAAAAAGCCTTCACGCCGAACAGCCTCAATTTGTTCACGGAAGACTTCACGCACACCGCTTTCGCCGAATCGCAACGCGAACGGAACCGCGAAATATTGTCCGCGCTTGTATCCAATAACATCGACATTGTACCAGCGGCTAAAGTGTTTGTTCATCAACGTAAGGCCATCGTACCAGTGCGGTGCATAGGCGATGCGGTCTGTTGGGTCCCCGTTTGTTGCATCCCAAACAGGCGGAGGGATGTTCACCGGCGGCTCAACGAATATGAAGGCATTTTCGTGAACGGATCGAATGGCCCTTGTAACACGGTGTACAAATAGTCGCCAGCAGTCTTTCAAGTAGTCGACAGGAGCACCCGTTACGGGGTGCCTCGTGAAATAGTCCTTTCTCAGCAATCTCCTCGTAGCGGGATCCCACACTCCGTGCTGCGCCCAAACACAGGGCCACTTGTCATCCGCGGAGGCTGGAAGCCATGCTGACACTCCTTTCGGGTCCAAGCGAGTGGTACCAGACTTTGCTGGGCCCAGCCAGGTCATATTCCAGGTTTCCACGTCCGTGGCAAACCCCATTCCAAGCTGCATCGCTTGGAACGGCGTTGGTACATATCCCTTCTTGAGGTCTTGCTCTTCCGGAAGGGCATTCAGGTCGCGTGCGCCAATCCAGCCGGGTGAAGGTTCATTTAAAGTGTCGTATCCAATGACGACGTCGTCCTCAAGCCCGGGCGTCATTTTGATGCGCTTGGCAAGCTCAGCCAGGGCGTTGCAGTAATGATCCTGGAGATAGTCCTGGATGCTGACGGTTCGTCCGTCGGTTTCAGTGACCATGAGGTTCGGTGCGAAAATAGATCCACCAAAGAAGAGGGTGAACATTGTCGCGGCAGCGAGCTTGTGGTAGTTGGTTGGCCAGATCATCTTTGGGAAGCTCGGCTCGTCGTACGTGTTGTGAACAATCGCCGCATGGGTCTCCTTGAATTTGGTGATGTCCAGTCCGGCGACTCGGAAAGTCCAGCCGGGGGCACCAGAACCGCCCGAAAAACGAGACCACTGAAAGCGAAAGGAAGAGGTTGAATAATTTGATTGCTGGGAATGGATGATGCGTGCGTACCACGTCCTGGTGTGCGTCAATGAAGACCCTGAAGCCGTACTCCTTCGCCTTGAGAAGAACCTGCACAACATAGTCCATGTACTCGTAGTCGTAGATTCCACTGTTTGCGGAACGCGGGGAAAGCGGAGACGGAGGTTGAAAAAAAAAGGCAGGTATATGTAAAAACGAAAAACGGAGGGAAACCGAGAGCGACAGACAAGGGGGGGGGGTGTTTCTCCTTACGGGCCGCCGTGCTCGAGAGCCTCCCAGGTCGTGTTGAAGCGGAGGAAGTTGAAGCCCCAACGACGGAGTCGGCCAAAGTGCTCGTCGGCTTCATGCAGCGGGAACGGTCTACCCACAAAGGACACCGCGGTATCATTGAAAAAGCCATCCCGAACGTGCGATGGCATGTACGGCTGGAACGGCAACTTGCCCGAGCCGGAGAGGTTCACTCCGCGCAGGAGCAGGGTTCGCCCGCTCGGATCAGTCCACCACGGTCCGTCATTGCTCAGCATTCCGCCGCTTCTCGCCGCCGTCAAGCCTTTCTGTTCGCGCGCTCGTGTTTCATTCTGTTTTCGAAGGGGGGTCGCGACCAACCCGGGACCACGTGCTCCCACTGGTCGCGGATGAAGAGATAGGGTGGTCGCGGAAGCTGGCGGTGGGCGACGACGATGAGGACGGGGTTGACGAGAAGGACGTGTTCTCACTCCGGTCGGGAATGCTGCTGCCGCTAGTGCTGCTGGTGGGTGGATGCATGGGTGTGTGGCGGGCAGTGCTCTCGTCGAGGTCAGTCAGGGGAATTTCGCGAGCAGAGTGGAATTGCGGCGGGGCTCCAGAGGGGGAGGTGGCGCCAAAGACGGCATGGACGGCGGACGATGCAGAGTCCACTCCAAAAGCAATGAGCGAAGACGCTGCCGCCGCCGCTGCCGCCGCAGCAGCAGCAGTACCCGATGGCGAGACTGCCACCGGCACGGCAGGGGTGGGGAGAGCAGCGGGAGGGGGAGAGGGGGTTTTCGGAGGAGTCATTACAAAGATGATGATTTGCAGGGAACGGTCCTGTTGTGGTAGGCTGTTTTATTTTATTTTATTTTTTTTTTTTTTAGGATAGTATATAGTTGTTGTGGGGTGTTCGGAAAAGGCTGCTCCGTGGATCCCACGAAACCGGCCGAAAATGCGGAAATGACACAAGAGCAAACCAAGGTGTGATAAAGCGACCGGCCCGCGCAAATGTCCGTCCGATTTGTTGATTATAAATACTCGGCTTGGTAGAAAAGCTTAACAGACATAAAAAAGGCCAAACAACAAAAAATCCTCACGCTTTGTCCTCGGATTCCAGTACCCAGCACAGTGCACCCTGGCCCGAGGGGTCTTGGAAATACTCCGAGTATTAAGTGGAACAGAAACCTGGTGGTAACAGTTTTCCTCCTCCTCTGCTCAAGCAGATAATATAAGAGAGGTTTTTACCCTGTGCCAGTCACACTTGCCCAGCAACTAGTACAGCATGTATATCATCATCGTGTATCAATAATTCATAACAGAGTTTTTTCTCTTTCTCTCTAAGTTGGGGAGAAGGACCACCCAAAAACACATACCTCCACTTCATTCACTCCTTCCACTCACTCACTCAGAGTGGACTGTTTACAAAAGGTCAAGGTTGTAGACATAAACCCATTTACAGAACATTGCATGTTCACCAGGAAGAGGAACTGCCCATTCCCAGACCTTGTGCTTATCCATGAGAGAGTGAAGTTCCTCAAGCTCAGATGCAGTCCACTCTTTGTGGTAGTCTGATGTGTGGGTTTCCTTGTGAAAACGTGGCACAGGTGGGAGTTGTGCTTGGTGGATTGGTTCTTTAGGAAAGCGTGGTTCTGGCTTGGCTGATCCACGGTAGAGTTGCAAGAGATGGTGAGTGATTGTTCGATTAAAGTCCAGTTGGTGCATCTTTGATGTTGACAATAACAGATGGTGGAAGTGATGATTCAATAACAGGTTCCAGTTCAGTGTTGATGGATGCCGCTTCGCAGTCTGCTGTTGGAGCTAGGCTCTCTTCGGGTTCAACTTTGTCTTTGACAAGGATGATAGCAAATGTGTCAGGTTCCAACCATAGTCATCATTGTCATCATCCTCTTCCATATCTTGGGGAAGAGCTGGAGGTTGATCTGAAGTGTTTGTCGATGATGAGGGCTTTCCCCCCTGGAAGCCTGGTGCAGTTGCTGGCAAGTACAAGAGGAGGGAGCACTGTCAGGAGGAGAGTTGGATAATCGGTGGTAAGAGTCAAGTGGTGCCTCAACAGGCTCAAAAGAAGGAGAGTTGTCAGTTTCAGGAAAATCTGTAAAATCATCAGAGCGAGAAGTTAAGAAATCAGAATTAAAAGATTGAAGCTCAGAGTTGCTGCCGACAAGCCCAGGAAAGACATACTCATGCAAATTGTAGTGGCGTATCTGAAGAATACTCTGTCCAGCAAAGTCGTCACTGAGGGCAATAGGCTTGCAGTCTGTGTCGAAAACCAAGAAGTGTCCAAGTGAGGCCCATGGCGAGAACTTGGTTTCGCGTGAGTTTGCAGGTTCTTGCTGCATACAAGCCCAGAAAAGACATGCTCATGAAAGTTATAGTGGCATGTCTGAAGAATGGTCTGTGCAGCAAAGTCGTAGCTAAGGGCAATAGACTCACTGTCTGTGTCGAAACCCAAGAAAAGTCCAAGTGAGGCCCGAGGAGAGAACTTGGTCTTGTGTGAGTTTGCAGGTTCTGTATACTCATTGTTGAGTGTGACAATGAGGCAGACAAAAATTCCGAGGTGGCGGAGGTTAGGTTTTCAGCCTTGGTAATATGCATGGGATTTTACCAGTGGTGCGAGTGTGTTGCACACAATTGCACAGGAACGAAACATGGGGTATTGCATAGGACCCGAAGAACTGTGGAAGCTGGGCTTCAATCAGGAGGCAGGAAGCAAAGTTTTTTTTATTTTTATTATTGTTCTGGCCCCGAAGGGGCTGGTGGGAAGAGAAAGAGCCATCAACGGTTAAACGTAATAGACTACATCATATCACCTCAGCAAACCCTCCCCATGCGTTACAGACTTACAGGGTCGTCAGGCATCTCCACTGCACATAAAGTCACAATGATCAAAGGAGAAAGTGACAAGCTCAGAAACAAGAAAGTAGAGAATTAAGTCTGAGGGAGGTCAGAGTAAGTGAGGGGAACAGCTGTGAATAAAGTCAGAGGGTGGGGATAAGTCAGGAGGAAACCTTGTCAAGAGACACTCAAGACTGCACCCTCCACCTTGCCACTGCCCTCCACCGCCTTCCCACTGCCAGATCGACGTCAGATCGTTGTCAGATCGTCAGATCATCATCAGATCGACTTCAGATTGACTCCAGAACTCTCCACCACCACCCTCCACCGCCTTGACACCGCCAGATTGACGTCAGATCTTCATCAGATTGTCGATTCATCGTCAGGTCAATGCCAGATTGACTCCAGATCATCAGATTGACATCAGATCTTTGTCAGATTGTCAGATCATTGTCAGGTCAATGTCAGATTTTCGTCAGATTGTCTCCAGATCATCAGATCATCGCCAGATTGACTCCAGATCGTCACCAGAACTCCTGATTATTGTCAGATTGCCAGATCATCATCTGATTGTTGTCAGATTTTCTTCCAATCATCAGATCATCGTCAGATTGACTCCAGATTGCTGCCAGTTCGCCTCCAGCAATCGCTGTCCTCGCCCCCCAAACCAGACTGCATCACCCCCTTCACCACCACAACCACATTGCAACCACATCACAACCTTTGTGCTGAATTGGGATTGGTACCCTCCTATTTCATAAGCAGCCCACCTCCCTCCATGTTCTTCGGCACCCACGCTGATCAACACATATTGACAATCACCACTCAGCCAGACCCCACTATTGCCCCACTCACTGAACTTGACATCCTACGCTTCACCTCCACTTGCAACCTCACCATCTGACAGCGGCCCTTGCTCTCAAAGGACCAGACTTCTTACTCGCTCCACCTTCTGCATCCTTTGTCGGACAAACAGGCTGCCCATCTTCAGAACACATCCCCACACATTAAAATTACACGCAGCAACTCTAGCATCAACCACATTCGCTATACTACTGCCAAAGGTCCCTCAATCACCCACAATCCTGACCTTGTCCCTGGTATCTGCCAACAACAGGTTGAACACTGGTTTCGCCCTCGTACCCTCACTCCCTTCCCACCATCCTCTCCATTTCACTCTGAGATGCAACCCCGTCCCCACATCCCCCCAGATCTTTTCTCCAAGGTTATGCTGCCCCCTTCTGCCAACAATGTCAAAAACGCTCTCACATCTCTTGCCTCAAACAAAGCCCCAGGCCCCTCCCAAATCTCCAGAGAGCTTCTCTCACAGCTGGTCCTGATGCTCTTGAATTCTTCTCCTCCCTCATCATTCGCTCTTTTCTCTTCCTTGACGTCCTGGACTCGTGGGCATCTTCCTCCATCTTCCCCATACCCAAGAAAGCTGCGTGGGGTGGTGACATCACTAACCTCCATCCACTCAGCCTCTGCGAACTTGCTGCCAAAGTTGTTCAATCCATCTGTCTTTCTCGTATCTCTTCCATCCTCTCTTCTCACAATGTACTCCTTGGTCACAACTTCTCTGCCCTACCTGGCTCTTCTCCTGACCCACCTCTCCACCTTGTACACTATGCCCTTGACCTTGCCCATTCCACTAAACAGCCCTTATACCTTCTCCTCAATGACATTGAGAAAGCTTTTGACAGTGCCCCTGTTGCTGGCCTCATTGCCTCCTGGGAACGCATTCACCTCCCTCTTCTTATGTTCACATGCATGTCAATTCCCAACATCGTTTTCATTCCTCTGTCATCACAGCTTTTGGCCCATCCCCTTCCTTCCCCATTGGCACTATGATTCAGCAAGGCTCCCTTGAGGGGCCCCTTGATTGGTGTATCTTTTGGGACCCTGTTCTTTGTGTTCTTGATTGTTGTACCACTGGTTTCATTTTCTCAGTTCCCACCCCTCGTAACTTCCCTGTCCAATTCTTCAACCCCCACCCCCTGTTTCTGTTACTGGCTTTGCCCTTGTTGACGACACCAACACCCTCTCCAGCACCTTGGAGGATCTGCAGCTTCAGGCCAACCTCCTCTTTGAGTACCAGTCACATAACGACATCAAGTCTAACACCAAGAAAAATCTTCATCTCCGCTGTCAACACCCTGCAATCAGCACCTACCACCATCAACTGGGGCACCACAGTCCTTCCCATCCGCCCCCCAAACACCACCTTTCGACACCTAGGCAACTACTTCACAGCAGACGGTATGAGCCCAGCAAGACAGCAGCAAATCCTTTCCACCACCACCAATTTCCTCGACATTATCAAACACAAAAAGATGGGTGACAAAATTGCTTCTTACCTCATCCGTAAGGGTTAGGCAAGCACATCTCTCCCTACAATCCAACTTCCCTTGCACACTCCACCTACACAGTCCCCATCAGCAGCCACACAACTGCTACTGCAACTCGACCCTCCCAGCCCATCTTCTTTGTTAACTTGCCTTCCCCAACCACTGTTTCACACCCACACCTTTCCCACTCCTCACCTCCCACCACTCCACTTTCAATCCAGCTCCCTTCACGAATCCCTGCTTTCAACCAATGGACGTGCCCCTCCTCCCTGCTGACCTTGCTCATACCCACCCATCCTTGACCTTTGACACTGATGGCTCCCTTTGCAAGGAGGGCTTCATGGCTGGCTCTGTTGTTTGCCTTGAGCTTAACTTTGAATTTTCTTTTGCCCTCCCTCCACTCACTGCCTCTTCCACAACTGCTGAAATTGCTGCTCTCCTTGCTGCCCTCACCATCACTGCAAAGCTTTCCCTGCCCCTCACTTTTCGACTTGACAATCTTGGAGTGGTGCACACCTTTGAGAAACTCTTTCCCTCAAACTCCTTTAGTCCCCATCCGCACAGCAAGCTCAACACACCTCCTCTCTCTGTTTCCCTCCATCGTCTTTTGCACACCACTTCCCACCCCACCCTTTGGGCATGCGTTGCAGCCACTCTACAGTCTTGGATTGGCCCCCCTCCACAAGTTTCCTGGGTTTGTGGACACTACAGCGACACTGGCAACGAACGAGCAGACAAGCTGGCATCATCTGTACCCTCAACTTCTGACCCAACTTTGTACCAATCCTCTCACAACAGATCCTCCCAGCCACTGCCTTCATCTCAAATACCCCAGTCTTGGGCCAACTTCAACAACAACTGTGACTCCTCACAGGTCTCTCTCACCATTTTGCACTTCTGAACACCTCAGCCTTTGCCCACATCACCCACAACCCTGACCTAGTTCATTGGGAAGCCACATTTCTTGTTCTCCACTCTGGAATTAAACCCTCTTCCCTCTTTGGCACCCTCCCTGGCTCTGCTCGTCGCAAGTATTGACTTCAAATCCTCAGCAACACTTTGCCCACCCAAAAAGTTCTACACCAACGACACCCTCAAATCTACCCTGATGGGCTCTGTTGTCGATGCCAAAACGCTCTGGAAACCACAGAGCATGTCTGGCAATGCCCTGCAGCTGCTGACGCCATTGCCATGATTCACAACACCCTTGCTGAAACTCTTTCCTCCTCTGTTCCTCCTGCACCTCATGGTCGCTCTCCTCCCCAAGCCCATCCCATTTACTGGCTCTTCTGCCCTGAATTTCTCTTTGATCATCAATCTTGTATCAATTTTTCCTCCCTCCTTCGTGGCTTCATCCCTCAATCCATTTATGGCTCCTTATTCTCACGTGATAACCCTGCCGCCTCTGTCCTTAAAACCCTTGCCACTGCTTTCCATCAGCTCCTTCTTGACGCCCATCGACTTATTTGGATTCCCTGTTGCAATGACACTATCTCTTGGGAGAAGTCAAAGTCCATCAAGCCCTCTGACAAGCGCTCCAAGCCCCACAGATCCCCTCCACCAAATTCCCAGGCCTCTCACCCTTGTTCTGCAGCCTCTCACCCACTGTCTTCTCCAAACATCAACTCTTCCCTCCCTCCCACTCCATCATCCCATAGAACTCGTAACAGCTCTTCACAACCCTCTCAACCTTGCTGCACCACGTGTAGTCGCCAGCACTCCACTGACACTTGCCCAGGCATCTGGCTTTTGCGCACCAAAGTGGAAGGAGTGAATGAAGTGGAGATGTGTGTTTGTGGGTGGTCCTTCTCCCCAACTTGGAGAGAAAGAGAAAAAAAACTCTGTTATGAATTATTGATACACGATGATGATATGCACACTGTAATAGTTGCTAGGTAAGCGTGACCAGCACAGGGTGAAAACCTCTCCTATATTATCTGCTTGAGCAGAGGAGGAGGAAAACTGTTTCCACCAGGTTTCTGTTCCACTTAATACTCAGAGTATTAGTCATCATCGCAAGCCAGCACCCATGTCTGCATGGGTGGCGGCCCACTTTCCCATGGGCATTGTGAGAATGATAACTGACAGTCACAATTGGTTCGGATCCATCTTGTGCCTCTTGCGGCTAACCATTCCGTTCCACCTAACAAACGACAGTCAGCACATCTAGAACTTGGCACCTCTCCCGTTTAAAGGAGCGCTCTACACCACTGAGCTGTAGCGCCTCTTGCGTGTACCTTGGAGCAGCTTCACACATTAGGCCTGCAACTTAGTGCGCAATATTGATAATGATAAATTGAATAATATACATGGTCATGACTTAGAGACAGTCCAAATCTCAGTAGTTCAGTTTGCAGGGACAGTAATAACCAATGAAAATAATAAGAAACGAGGTCCGACTGTTACGGCAATTTTGTGGAACATTGTTTGGCTGAGTGAAATGGATAATCCTCAAAAGTTATCAATTAAAAAGCAGGATATTCTTTAATTTGAGGTCGCAGGCTCAACAGCCTGTTGTCCCCAAAAACAGCCTTCCAAGTAGCCCATCCCTATGAGTCAAGCAGTCTCTGTTGGTCACTGGAAAAGAAAATATGCTGGGAAAACCCAAGTGCAATTGAAACTGTAAAGGCGAAGGAAGTAAAAACGGTCCAATAATATAGAGAGGTTAAGCCACAAATACACTTTGATAATGCATTGGAAACTAAAGAACCAGGAATAATAGTAGTGGTCCTGTTCCTTGCAGTTTATGACAGGTATGCTTGTTTTTGTGAATAAAATCCCTAGACACGCTGATTTGGCCAGAACTTCAAGAAATTATGTGCGTAAAGGAGTAAGAATGATATGGGCAGTGTGCACAAACTCCAAGATGACACTCTTGCTGGACAAGGAGTTACCAGCCTGCACTGACTGAGAACACCTCCTCATGTAATATATGTCCTTTTGAAGGAGAACGAGCTGGAAAATTCTGCGTTTTTGTCTTTTTTCATCGCTTTGCTGCCGTCATGTTATTGACTCACCCTCTTGAAACCTCTGGAACCTTCTAGAACATTCCTTCATGGAATCTTGTGGAACCTTCTGGAACCTTCTTTGCTTTCCTGACTTGTCTTGTTGTCATTGGTATCATTGGTATCATTGTATTACTAATTGGTCTTTCTGGAACTTTCTTTGAGTCTTGACAAGGAAGGCTCTCAAAAGGTATAAAAGGGGGATGGGGGACCTGTCCCATCCCTCAAGTGAATTATTGTTTCCAATACAATCATCACTCCTCTCAGTTCCTTGTCTGCCTTGCATTGCCTTGTCCTGCCATGTTCCTGACACGTCAGAACAAAGATGCAGACAAATGAATATGCCTGAAAACACAATTCTTTGGTGTCTTCATAGGAAACGCATTCAAGAAGCTTCAGCAATTATTTCTCTCCCAAAATTCTGATGAGTATCCCAATGGAACACTCCTGACAGAAATGGTTGGGATGTTAGTATGTTTGACAAATGGTGCACATAATGTCAGAATCCTCCCACATGTAAGCGTGGTAAAGGTTAGCAATAGCAAAGTATTTCCTCTTTGAGTCCACACGGACGCTTGTTTTGGCCAAATTAGGCCAATAGAAATGACAGAGTGGTGGTGAATCAGCCAAGTGAACGAGTGAAGGCGAGGGCATGAGTTTGCAATGCGGCCACCCAAAACGTCATTTTTCAGCATCAAAGGGTTGGTGGTCGTTCTCCTGTTTGTCTCTCCAGCACATTCCTGATTGGGGGTTTCTCCGGCGGCCAACAAAAGCTTCTCTCTTCTCTGAACAGTCGAGGGATCGCACTGCTGCCCCTCGTGGCTCGCTCCGCTTGCCCAGGTAGGTTCTTCTCTTTACTACCACCATCGATGCCGTCCCTCACTTCATCCAGCAGCATTGCATAAACCACAACTTCCCTCTTCTCTTCTTCGCCTCTCGCTCTTCCTCTCTTCTCCTAATCCCGCTTCTTATTTTTCCAGGGCCCTTTTGAGCAAGGGGTAAGACAAACGGACACTATCGGCGGAGCTTCCGTTCACAGACCCGGTCACTCTCTGTTCATCCATCTTCCCATCCCCGACCCATTCGCTAGCCTCCTGTATCGTGGATCTCCAACGCCATCGGACTTTCGCTTCTTCTGTACGGATCGGTTTTATGTCCAACCCTGAAAACGACGATGCTGGTCTCATGGCCGGCGAAGGGATGATGGTGGGAATCGGTGACCCTTCCTTAGGAGGAGGCAATGGCCTTGTCGGTTCAATGGCACAATCGGAGCTAGACGAGCCCATAGATTACAGTCTGGTCTACGCGCTCCACACTTTTGTCGCAAACTTGGAGGGTCAAGTATGCGTGCTGAAGGGTGATGCCCTCGACCTGATGGATGACTCCAATTCATACTGGTGGCTAGTCAAGTGCATCAAGACCGAAGAAGTGGGCATCTTTTTTTTCCTGCCTCCGCCGCTAACCAGAGCCATTGTCATTGCGATCTTAACGAATACGTAGATCGGATACATACCTGCTGAGAATATCGAGACTCCGTACGAACGCCTTGCTCGTCTAAACAAGATTCGAAACGTCCAACTCGCCCTCATCACGCTCCAGGATGCACAAGAGGCTGACAAACCTACTCTTGGGGAGAGACGAGGCATCTCCTTTTCACAAACCAATCAAGTGATGAGCTTCGAAGTGGACGACGAAGAGGAAGACGGCGAGTATTATGAGTGGGAGGAGGCGATGGAGCCCGTTGACGAACCAAACGAGATGGCAGCAGTTGGTCAGGCAGCCCCGCACGCAGCACAGCCAGCAGGAAAGCAAAAGGCCGGTCGTGTGAGCGTCAGTCTTGGTGGGAACTTCTTCAAGGTGGGTGGATTGTTGGCCTTGAGAAGATTTGTTGACGATTCCTGCTTGTTACAGAAAATACTTGGACGGCGGAAAAGTGGGGAGAAGGTTGGAGTGGAATGGGACAGTGCAAACGCCGCGAATCGTCCCCAATTGGTAGCAGAGCGCAGGCAGGACGGAGGGGAACTGGAAGAGCCAAGAGTAAGCAGCGGTGGTATTTAGTTGTACTTACGAAGTATCGAATCAACCCTGCAGATCGCCCAGGTGTCGCAAACTTTGACACAGCAGCCAATCGCTCCCACCCAACAGCTTGAGCCAATCAATGTTTTGAGAATCTACGCAGGAAACGTTGACCTCAAAGCAACATTTAAAACCGTCGCTATTAACAAAAACATGACTGTTGGAGATCTTTTGGAGGCGTCACTGAAGCGCTTCAGGGTACCCAACGCATCTGCCGGCGAATACTACCTAAGTGTATTGCACTTTGATTCCCGTAAGTCCATAGGCACGCCTCGTAGAAAGTCTCTGTTAAAACTGTACCAGAGGAAAGGCCCCTTCCCGAGGGTGATAATGTTCTAGATGACCTTGATTCTTTGCGCCGGAAAAATCTTCCAGGAATTAGTGCAGACAGAGTGTCCCGCGCTGTCAACCATAGTGGAAAAGTGTCATCGGTTCTCATGAATGACGACAATATCATCAAGGTCATAATCAACAAGAAGTTGAACATGTTCGAAAAGAATTACCGCCTCATTCGTATATTTATGTACGACGAGGCTGACCAGACGAACAGTGTGCGGACGTACAAGACCATCGCAGTAAACGAAGACCTGCCGGTGGCGGAGATTGTGGATATGGCATTGAAGAAATTTAAACTCGTTCCTCAGCCGAGCTCCTCCTACTTTTTATGCACATCGATAGACGGACAAGGTACGCTTAAGTAGTTGGTATGTGTTTAACTGAAAGGACGGAACAGAACGAATTCGGGAAGGCCATGAGAGAATAATGCCAATATTGGAGCAGGAAAACGAACTAGGGAGAATGGAGTTCGTACTGCGGAAGACTCAAAGAGGTGGACCTTCGGCCTCACCCGATCCTAATTTGGTAGTGGCCCAGTCTGATCTTACAACCGCGAAGGAGAATCCAATTGCGGAAAAGCCGTCCTTCCTTGAAGAGCTGCCACTAAGCCCTGCGGCGTTCCGAACCGGCGCCGTGATGTCGCCAACAACCTTTTCCGACGCAACTGAGCCATCTCTTTCAAAGTTTGAAAGTCCACATTCCAGTGTTATATATCCGATATCCCCCGCGCAGAACCCCGCTCCACCTGGCATGATGCCCCCTTTCAGTGGTGCGACATCGCAAACCGGCGACAACCATCAACACTTGTACAGCCAGCAAGGGATTGTTCCAGCATTTCCACCTCAGGCACTACAGGAGACGCTACAACATCTAGAATTCCGTCCCGGAGACCTGGAAAAATCTGGGCAATCATTGATGGACGAATACCTGGAGGAAATCATGCGACCCAACATTGATAATCACCGACTGGAGGTTCTTGAAATTCTGCTTCGACGTCTATCACCGGAAGAAGCCATCCTTGAAGCTGAAGACAGCGATGGGGGATACCCGTCTTCCGTGTCACAGCAATCTCGCGGATCTTTTGCAGTCCGTCCAGTGAGCTTTGCTGGTACTTCAGATCTGCAACCACCGTTGCGGAAAAGCAGCCTCGGGAACAAGAATCTGCTGGGAATGCTTGAGAGTATGGAGCGCGACCTGGACCATCTTGCCAACAGTAGTGGTATGATGTCAATACCCTCTACAGTGGGACCGTCGAGTCGTGGTGACATGGACGGATGGTCACGGAATAGCCAAGGTTCGTCTCCATTCGCGGAAGTCCAAGCGGGAAAGCAGCGTGGGTTCTCCCTTGGTTCGACTAACGCTCCGACTTCGATGGGCGGTGGCGTAGGGTTTGTTACGCCCACTGCCGGCGGTATTCAGCACAGCAAGAGTGCAGAGTTTGTTTTGAACTCGATGCAGAGGGTGGGTGTTTAATTACTGTTCGCTTTTCAATTTCGATGCGCCCTTCGGCCGTCTCGTGTCATGTCTGCCTTTCCATCTCCCAGACCTTGATTTGTTCTGTGGTCTTGACTATTTCTTGCCTTCTGCTGGAAAATTCATTACCAATACTGATTTTGATCTCCATTCCTTCCTACTTTGTTAAGCAGAACTTGGACCATCTGGTTTTGTCGGCTGTGACTGTTTACAAGCAATAAACCCTCAATACTGCTATCCAATGAATCCAGCCAATTGCCCGAGGTAGAAGTTTCAAGGACGGGGATCTTGTGACATGCCCATTTTTGAGATGTTTTTTGTGTTGCCTTTTTTCTCCATTTGGGGACTGAAAAGAAATGATTTCTAAGCTGCTCCTCCTCGCGTACGCCGTCTCGTCTCTCCTCGTTTCATCGGGGGTGAGAGCCTCCAATGTTGTGGCTCTCAGTCCCTCCGATTTCGATTCGGTGTGTTCATAACCAATGTCGATCCTCATCGTCGAGAGGGATTCCGCTGGGACTAAATGAATGGAACGATTCGCGTTAGGTCATCGATGGATCGAAACCGGCCCTTGTGGAGTTCTACGCGCCGGTTCGCACCCGAACGCTTATTTCTGCTCCACACTTGCTAACAGTGAATTTCTACTTTGCAATTTTCATGGCTTCCAGTGGTAAGTGCAAGAAAACTCGGCCGATCAGGTTCTGACTGGTTCATTTTCTGTAGGTGCGGCCACTGCAAGGTAACCCACTCGCTTCTTCCCTCTCACCACTAAAAATCATGGATTTGGACAACTCAATGACTGCTGCAGAGTCTTGCACCGGTATGCCACATCCACGCGAGGTGCGCCTTTTATCTATTACTCTTTCCAGGTTTACGAGGAGCTAGCGGACGCTTTTTCCCACCACAAAGATGTTGTCATCGCCAAAGTGGATGCAGATGCTCACAGAGACCTTGGCGGTCGCTTTGATGTGAAGGGTTTTCCAACTTTGAAGTGGTCGGTTTTCAGTGGTTGAACCGATAGCGTCGCGAATGCTTATATGTTGAACCCTGAAGGTTTCCGAAAGGGTCTACGAAGCCCGAGGACTACTCGGGAGGGCGCGACATCGACGCCTTGGTCAAGTTCGTGACTGACAAGACAGGTGAGAGCGAAAGAGCAGCAAGTTGGTCGTTGTGTAAGAAATCTTTTGGCAGGTTTGAAGTCGACCTACAAGAAGGCACCAACCTACGTCAAGGAGCTGGATGCTTCTAACTTCGAGTCTGTCGTCGGAAAGAAGAACGCCCTGGTTGAATTTTATGCTCCCTGGTAAGATGCATGCTTGGTCCGACGCTTCTCATCCAGTTTTCAGGTGCGGTCATTGCAAGAATCTTGCACCGACGTACGAGAAAGTTGCGCGAGACTTCTCCATCGAGCCCAACGTATGGAGCGGTTTCAACCATTGCCCTTAGCAGCTAATGCTATTGCGTTCCAGTGTGTTGTTGCTAACATCGACGCGACTGCCAGCCAGGATGTCGCAACCGCTTTCGATGTTACTGGTTACCCCACCATTAAGGTTGACTGCTTTTGTTTTGCGCTGGTCTTTGCATAGCTTACCTCGAATTTGCATTCCAGTTTTTCCCTGCAGGTTCCAAGGAGCCTCTCAGTTACGAAGGCGGCCGCACCGAAGCCGACTTTGTCGACTTTTTGAACGAGCACTGCGGGACTCAAAGACTGGTTGGAGGGGACCTGAATGAAAAGGTGATATTGCTGGAGTGTGGAAGCGCGATTATATTGAAAAGAGACCTATTCCCCACGTGTCGCGTAATAAGGCCGGAAAGATCCCGGAACTGGACGACGTTGCCTCTAAGTTTATCTCGGGCCAGCAGGACGCGGCGACGGAGGAAGCGAAGAAGATTGCCGCATCGAATACCTCCAAGTATGTTGCGCCTGCTGGACCTCTTCCTTGACACTTATGATTTATTGACTCTAACGTGCTCTCCCTCGTGTACATTCAGGTACGCGAACTACTATGTCAAGGTCATGGAAAAGATCCAGAAGGACGGCAAAGAATATGTTGCGAAGGAGATTGGACGGCTCACTAAGATTTCTCAGTCAGGAACGACCAGCCTTGAGAAGAAGGACGACTTTACCATCCGCAAGAACATTCTGCAGAGCTTCACCGCCGCTGAGGGTGGACACAGTGAACTCTGAGCGAGTTAGTTGAAAATACAGAATTGGCACGAAGGGTGCCCACCTTTCCAGTGTTTTTTGTGCTTCTTTTCTGCCCGCCAATCAGAAAAACGAGAGTGGAAAACGGCCGCAACGTAAAGAACGAAAAGGAAGATGGAGGAAACCGTCACGTGCTCCTTATAGCGTGCGACAAGCTGATTGGCTGCTGCATAATCAATAAGAGCTGAGTCGGAATTCTTGCCATTCGCAGTGAAACTTCCTGGGTCCAACAATGAACGTGCGCCGCATCCTCCTCGCCGCCTTCCTCTCGGTCGCTCCAGCGCTCGTCAGCGCCAAGACCTACTTCACGGAAACGTTCGACAGTACGTTCCAGGAGGGGCCTGCTTTCTTCGACCGCTGCATTTTAAGTCTTTGCATGGACGTAATGGCTGCACAGGCGACTCGGTCCCTGCACGCTGGGTTCAGTCCCTGGCAAAAGACGACTACGGTGTTTTCGACATTACCGCCGGCAAGTTTTTTGCCGATGCCCAAACCAGCCGGGGCTTGAGGACCTCCCAAGATGCGAAGTTCTATGCTATCTCTGCTCCACTGGACGAGGCGTTCGATAACAAGGACAAGGACCTCGTCATTCAGTTTACGGCGAAGTTTGAGCAGAACATCGGTAAAATTTCGCGAATTCCGTTCACCTTGTACCCTGCATTCAACTATGATCCCCCGGCCAGACTGCGGTGGTGGTTACATCAAGCTACTTCCCAAGATCGACCCGGAGAAGTTCAACGGAGACACCGAATACAGCATCATGTTCGGTCCCGACATCTGCGGTTACGACAAGAAAGTTCATGCCATCATTTCGTACAAGGGGAAGAACCACCTGATCAAGAAAAAGATTACCCCTGGCAGCGACGAACTGACGCGTGAGAATCAGAGCACACTCACGAGACGCTATATTAACTCTCTTCCATTCAGACTTGTACACCTTCGTGATTCACCCAGACCAGACCTACGAGATCTTAGTCGACAACAAGGAGGAAGCAAAGGGCTCCATCACTGAGGACTGGGACGTCCTTCCCCCAAAAACGATCAAAGACCCTGAGGCCAAGAAGGTTTGGACCTTGAATTGGTATAAATGGCGCTGACCTGCGTATCCAAGCCAGCAGACTGGGTGGACAAGGCCATGATCGACGACCCGCAGGACGTGAAGCCATCTGACTGGGATGATGTGCCAGAATACATTGTTGATCCCGAGGCCACAAAGCCGGAGGACTGGGACGACGACATGGACGGAGACTGGGAAGCCCCGAAGATCAAGAACCCTGACTGGAAGGGAGAATGGAAGCCGAAGGTGAGGGAAGAAAAAGAAAATCGCATGGCTGACACTTGTCGTCTTCTCAGCAAATCAAAAACCCGGACTATGTCGGCCCATGGGTTCACCCCGACGTTCCAAACCCTGAGTACTGTGAGTTTCTGCCCACCATGGTTTGAAATGAGATGCTGAATGCATGTTTCTACCAGACGAGGACCTTGAAATCTACCACTTCAACAACGCCTACGTCGGTTTTGACCTGTGGCAAGTCAAGTCTGGAACAATCTTCGACAGCATCATAGTGACCGACTCAGTCGAAGAAGCCAAGGCCTTTGCCGAGAAGACATTCGAGGACATCAAAGATGCTGAGAAAAAGGCTAAGGACGTGCTCGATGAGCAAGAAAAGAAGGAGATCGAAGCGCGTCTCGCCGCGGAGAAGGCTGCGAAAGAGGCCGAGGAGGCTGCGAAGAAATCTGAGGAGCCCGAAACCGCCGCCGAGCCTGAAGCTGAGAAGGCAGCAGACTCAACCACGTCCCCGGACGACGATGAGGACGAAGACGACCACGATCACAGTGGGCACAGTCATGACCATGAGGAGCTGTGAGTTCATCATCAAAACGGTTGTGGGCTGGGCGTGGTTGTTGTTCGTGCAACTTTGTGCACAAATTCGCAAAAATAAATTGATTGTGGGTTGTAGAAAAAAAGAAAGGAAGCACCGAAAGCGACACTGCCTGCCATGAGCTCGTGGGACGACGAGGAAGAAGATGCACCGTCTCCCGCCGTCCGCGGCATTCCGCTGAAAGTTAAAAGCCAGTGGGAAGATGAAGAGGAGGATGACAGCAACGTTAAGGTGAGGAAGATGTTGGATGTTCTGTTCGGCGATCGTGCGCGCAGACCCTTTGGGCTGCCGTCGAAAGAGCCTCTTTCTTGCACTAACAGAATCCCGCGATAACAGGATTCTTGGGATGCGGACGATGATGACGAAGCGAGGCCAGCAGCGGCTCCAGCCACTTCACCAAAACCAGCGACTGCAGCACTACCACCGAAGAAGAAAAAGGGGTCGTTGAAGGAGAAGATTCTGGAAAAAGAGAAGAAGAAGGCAGAGTTGGCTGCCCGGCTGGTATGGCTCACTTCGTAAGACTCGCTCAACGGCTGAATCTGACAGATCTGCTTTTGAAATCCATGTGCAACCGTTTTGGTGTGGAGGCGGAGGAGGTGATCGAAGAGAGTCCAGAGGAACGGAAGCGGCGTGAGGAGAGAAGCATTCGAGAATCTGATGAGCAGAACGCGAAGGATCTTTTTGGGGTCTCAGATCCTCTACCAGGTGGGATTGATATCTAGGTGCTTGTAGTCCCCTAACCACTCCCTTTCAGTGGAGACCTCTTCTTTCTTGGACACGATGAAGCCCTCAACAAAGGAGGAGTTTGACAAGTTCAACCGTCTGCTAGTCGAGAAGCTTTCCTCTTTCGAGGTGGGTTCGGTTCTCGGTTTGACATAACCGACGCCAATCTCAACGTATGACGCATTGCAGAAAAGCATCCATTTCTCCTACTTCGTCGAGAACCTCACTAGAGATTTGGCGGTTTCGCTGACCGTGGACGACGTGAAAAGGATTGGTTCTTCCCTTACCATTCTTGCAAACGAGAAACAAAAGGCGAGTAAGCCTAGCGCGGCGAAAAAGAAAGGAGGCGTCGCTGTGAAGAAATCTTTGCCGGCCAAAGCGTCCAGCGGGATCGACACAACGAACTATGATGATGGTAGGCACAGCAGTTTTTCCCTGAATGTCTCTCTCTGCTTATAAATGCTTTGCAGTGTACGATGACTTTAACGACTTTATGTGAAGAAATGCTCCCAACTTACTCCATCTTGAGAAGATGGCCTAGCGTTCAATACAAAATGTCAGGCTCCTACCAGGTCCTGCAGTTGATTGCTCCAAAGCTGAGTTTCTTTTTTGGGTCCAGAGAAACATGGTGGTCGTTATTGTGGTGTCTTTGCTGGTACGAAATCAAAGAAGCAAATGATGGCAGCAGCGCATCAGCAATCCCCACCTTTCCCTCTCCCTCGGCGCATCGAGTACAAGAGCGACCGAGGCACGCTTCGCTTCATCGGACGCATTTTAACCGCCTCCACCGCCGAGCCAGGCGCGGTATGCAATGCGCGTTTGGTTTGTGTTGAAACGTTTCCTCATAGCTCTGCACACAAGGCTTCAACTGCATCGGAGCCTTTCTGGCTTGGCATCGAGTGGGACGATCCCAGCAGGGGAAAGCACTCAGGCGGCCATCCTAAAGACCCAACACTTCCACCGCTCTTTAAGGTCACGGTGGAGAACTCGGGTTCGTTCCTCAAGGTGACGCCTACCACTGCATCAAAGCGGCTTATCGAATGCCTCAACGCTGAGCAACTTGAGAAGAAAACACGCAGCGCCAAATCTCCTCCTGCCACGCGTAAGAAGACGAGTACTGTGGACCGTGTTCGCTTTCCTCGCACGTTTCTCGCTGCGTTGAGGGATAAGTATGAGGATGCGCTGGGCGAAGACGAGTCCTCCGTCATGGAAGTTGGCGAGAACGGGACAGTCGCGATCCGTGAAGTCAACTTTGGGACTAAAACTGTGGACACCGTTGGATGGAGGAAGATCGCGCGGAAGCTTGGCAAGCTGGAGACTTTACGAGAAGTCAGTTTAGCTTGGATGCGCGTTGGCTGGTTGAACGGGCTCTTTTTGGAAGATGGCGAAGAGGAAGATCCGATCGTATGCGGTCACGATGAGGACGACGGGCGAATACGGGCGACTTGCCCGAACATTGTCGACCTCAACCTCGGCCAAAACCTTTTGGCCACTTGGGAAGAAGTCGCAAACATCACCAGACAACTGGAGCACCTCGAAACTCTTCGACTGAACCGCAATCGATTTTTGGGCATTGGAAACCGGACAAAGTTAGAAGATGCATTCTTGAACTTGAGGACCCTCGCGTTGAACGTTACAATGTTGCAGTGGACTGACGTTACAGAACTTGCGTGTTACTTTCCGCAAGTAAACGAACTACACCTGGGACATAATGATATATCGACTTTGGATATATCCAATAGCTCTTTGGAGCCGTGCTTCCCCTTTTTGCGAGTTTTGAATCTCGAAGCCAATCGGATTTCTTCGTGGGTGACAGTCCAGAACGCCGTTGCCCGGTCGATGCCGCTGCTTGAAAGTCTTTATATAAATGATAATCATATTGACGAAGTCAACATACCCGAACCACGAGAGCCGCTTGTATTATTCACAAACCTGAGGCAACTGAACATGTCTGCAAACAAAATCTCGGGGTGGAAATCTGTCCACGCCTTTAACCACGTTCCCCGTCTTCGGGAACTACGCCTTAAGGACAATCCGGTTCTTGCATCGTCAGGATCGACTGGGCTCGCTGCCACCGACTTGCTCATTGCTCGCATTGGTCAAGTGACGTTTATCAACGGCTCGGCCGTCACTGCACGAACGAGACTCGATGCTGAGCTCTACTACCTCAACTACGTCGTTAGACTTCATCCAGACCTCGCCTCAGAGACCCCCTCTGATAAAAGCCTTAAATCAGTTGAACTCGACCATCCAAGATTCCCCGCGTTGGTGAAGCTCCACGGTATGCCGGAGGCACCTGCAGCAGGTGTTGCTAAGACGGCATTGAAGGACCGACTGGTGGAACTGTGCATCGTCCTTGCCCATTCCGCTGAGTGGAACCATGAATGTCCCTGCCCGGCCATAACTCGCCGAAAGCAAGTAAAGAAGCGCGTTCCCACTGCCATGACCATACGTGCCCTCCGAGCTCTCGCAACTCGGCTGATGGGTGTGAGCCAGCAGACTGTCCGCCTTTATTTGGGGCATGTTGCAGACGGGCGCTTGGAGGAAGCCGACGAGGAAATGCGAGACATTGCATTTTACGATCTAGAAACGGGTGACGAACTTCTCGTGATTCTTTCTTAGCTATATTTCTTTGATCATTGAAAGGAGAGACATCCCGCCTTGTTGCACCGACTAGTGCACTAACGCCGAAGGATCTTGGTGAAGTGCCATCCCAAATGATTATGCCAATAGTACATATAGTCGACCATATCACTTTTATATGAAGCATCTGGCCTGTGGATTCTCCGCCAGTCAGACCTATTAGACAAGGGCAAATGTTCGCCAAGGATTGGTCGAACAGCCCACAAATTTAATGGGGAGATCTCCGTCCACATCAGAGTCTGCGTTGCAAACTACGGTGACTTTTCCTGCACAAAGGTGTTAACGATTCACAGAACCCTGCATTGGCCAAGATGATCGAGTCTGCGGTGCCTGGAAGGGCGGCTCTCGCTGGTGCTCGCCACAGATAAACCTTCATGGGCGGAAGCCGTGCCACAAAAGAAAAAAAAATATGCATTGTAAAAAATAAAAATATAATAGTGCAAGTGGCTCTGTCCTCACCTCACAGCTCACTCTCATTTCAGCGAAGTCATTCTTATTGCCCATGCAGGATTCCAGTTCAGGGCCAGTCCTTCAGATTGCTGAGCCTTCAACTGCCATTTCCAAAGGATGCACTTGGGGGTTGAACCATCTCTGTACAAATTTGGTACCCAGACTTGAACTTGGAAATATTGACCCACTATCGTGGAACACCCCTAATTAGTGAAACTCCGTCTAAATAAGTAATCACTGGGAATCTGGGATCTCCAGATCCCCAGCAGGTGGTTTAAGTTCTCGTCAAACCTCTTACATGAGTCCTCCACCAATACTCGTTTCAACTTTCAAGTAACAAGTTCAGTTTTGGGGTTGAAACTGGCATACTGGAATTTTACTCACAAGACAGGACGATGCTTGTCCGATACTTGTGAACAAAGATTTTGATCCCGCACTTTGTCTTAGTGTTTGGATTTGGAACGCAACAAGAGGCAGTGAGTAACTTCGTCTTTTGTGCAAAGTGCAAGGCAATTTACCAATGTTCAAGTTGGGATATTTATGCCTGCTGGATTTGTCTTATGACACCATGAAGGGGCAACGTTGGTGACTGGGTTGTAGACAGAGTGGTCGTCAGTGTGGTCCCGCGCCTTGGTGGTGGAAGTGACTGTGGTGGACAGGTGCTCCAGAACTCTCTTGCCCATTTGCTGTGCCACTGGCCCCCATGAAGGGGATGAAGTCTGTCTATGGTGGAGACAAGCGTGCAACACCTAATAAATGCCATTTCCAAAGAATTAGATTTGTATCACTACTATTAGCACCCCTCCAAACCTTTCTTTAGCCTCTTTTTGAAGGAAGCCTGTGTGCTCCTCTCCAAACAGCTGTAACAGGCTTGATAAGAATTCACACGAGCTACGCTCGCTGTGAGAAACGCTCAAGGAGAACCTCTGACCGTCCATGACACACCGCAATATGGCAGCGAGATAGAACCCCGTTACTGATGGAGGCAAGAACGGACAAAACAACAGGTGTGCGATATAACGCTGATGTCACGTAGCGACATCAATTGTAGATGTGTTAGGCAGAACTGACTGGTTAGAAGCAAGAGGCACAAGACAGACCCGAACCTATTGTGACTGTCAGTTATTGTTCTCACAATGCCCATGGGAGAGCAAGCCACTGCCAATGCAGATCTGGGCACTGGCTTGCGCTGTTGTTCCTATTCCAATTTCAGAATTTTCCGTCCATCAATCAGTTTGCAACAAGCTTTGTGTGCAACACACATATCCTATTCTGGACCATTTCTCCGTCAAGTACAGCATCAAACAACTCCTAATTTCGCTATTTGTCACTGCCAGAAGGTCAAGCAACTCCTCCAAATTTTCCAGCTACTGGTTTCTACGCGCAACACAATGTCGTCCAACCCAAACTATTTTGTTGGCATGTTCACTGGCTAGACGCTGACGGAATTCAATGACTTTATTAGCAACCTTCAGATCAAGGTGATTGGTGAAAGGGAATTTAGGACCTAACGCGGACAGACCTATCCCTCTATCCCTCTTGAGAGACCATTCTGCAACAAGGAGGCCTACGATACATACATCACACACCTACCCAAGGAGCTACACACAGACACTCAAAGCCCCTTGTGTTACCAAGATCTGAATTCTTATGTGTGTGAGATTGAGTGAGTTCAGCGACTATTCATCCAAGGTCATGGCCAGAACTGATTTGATGAGTTTGTGGGCAAACTGGAGAGCAAACTACAGACAGACCTTGCGCGTGGTTCAGCTCATAGCCGTTTTGGACAATTTGTGGCAGTACTTTGAAACAATGACACCTGCTTTGACAATCTACAGAACATCATGGATGAGCTTACTGCTGACTTGACTGCCCTTGAGGCAGATGAAGACGAAGACTGCAGAAACCGCTGCAACAACCGCAACTGGCGTCAAAAGAGCAACAAACACCATGATAACAATGACGATCGCGATGATAGATGCCACCAAAGTGACTATAACCAAGGAGGTCCCAATGACCTTGAGCGAGCAAAACAAAACAACCGCCAAGGAAGCAACTACAGGAACAACGACAACAGAGGTTGCAACACCCACAACAACCAAAACTGCTCTTGCTCCCCTCGTCGTGGGGATAGGCCATGCTACTGGTGTGGTTACCACAAGGCATACGTTCACCACATGGAAAGGGACTGTTGTGACTGCTGCAAGCCAGGAGTCACCCATAGGCCAGAGCCAAAGGCTACCTCAATCCATCAATGTCTTGGAAGAGTTGAAGGCACTGGGTTCGAGTTCTGTGCAGAGATTCCAAGCTTGGCCACCAATGCGCACACGCACAAGTCTGAGCACTGCCTGCACATGCGCCGAGCCAATGCCACTCAGCCAGGCTCCAAATGCAGCACTTCACACCAGCTCAACCAAACCATGCTTCAGCCTCAGCAACTGTGGCTGTACCACAAGCAACTTTTGTTCCTTTCTCTGGATTCCACCCTCATCAACCAACGCCACCTTGGAATTTTCGGCTGCCTCATTGTCACACTCAACAATGAGTATACAGAACCTGCAAACTCACACAAGACCAAGTTCTCTCCTTGGGCCGCACTTGGACTTTTCTTGGGTTTCGACACAGACAGTGAGTCTATTGCCCTTAGCTACGACTTTGCTGCACGGACCATTCTTCAGACACGCCACTATAACTTGCATGAGCATGTCTTTCCTGGGCTTGTCTGCAGCAACACTAAGCTTCAATCTCTTAATTCTGATTTCTTAACTTCTCTCTCTGATGATTTTACAGATTTTCCTGAAACTGACAACTCTCTTTCTTTTGAGACTGTCAAGCCACCACTTGACTCTTACCATCGATTATCCAACTCTCCTCCTGACAGTTCTCCCTCCACTCGTACTCGCCAGCAACTGCACCAGGCTTCCAGGGGGGAGACAGCCACCATCATCATCAACAAACACCTCAGATCAACCTCCAACTCTTCCCCAAGATATGGAAGATGATAATGACGATGACGACTATGGTTGGAACCCTGACACATTTGCTGTCGTCCTGGGTGAAGATGAAGACAAACCTAAAGAGAGCCTAGCTCCACCAGCAGACTGCGAAGCGGCATCCATCAACACTGAACTGGAACCTGTTATTGAATCACCACTTCCACCATCTGTTATTGTCAACATCAAAGATTCACCAACTGGACTTTGCAAACTACTTGCAAATCGAACAATCACTCACCATCTCTTGCAACTCTACCGTGGATCAGCCAAGCCAGAACCACTCTTCCCTAAAGAACCAATCCACCAACCACAACTCCCACCTGTGCCACGTTTTCACAAGGAAACCCACACATCAGACTACCACAAAGAATGGACTGCATCTGAGCTTGAGGAACTTCTGTCATGAAAAACAAGTGCAAAACATGTGTGCGGCGCTGCGAAAACTCTCAGGATATTGCTGTTTCAGAGAATTTTGCTGTCTGGCGATGGCTTGATCCATCACCGCGATGGATGAAAAGTATCAGGGTCCTGTGAAATCTGTCCCAAAATCCTTTGATCGATTCTTTAATTCAACATTGTCGTAAATTTGTTGGCCCAATACTGCCTGTAATGTGGTTAGGTGGCTTCCTTCTCCCCATCCTTCCTGCAAGGTTACTCAAACTGTCGCTTTTGCCATTTGTGGTGGCTGAGCCATTACTCTAATTCTGTTTGAAACAATGGGAAAGAAAAGGATAAAAGTGTGCTTTGCGCAGCCTGCTGATGAAGTATTTCTCTTTCCCATCCATTTTCCCTGTTACTACTCCGGTCGTTCGCTTGCGAAGCACAACGCCGGGTAGTAGCTTCAATCAATGTGATGTTGAGAAAAACCTGGTTTGGTAAGTGAGACTTGACCTTATTCCCCATTCCACTGGAGCAGCGACTTCGACACATTCTTCTTCATTTTCGTAAAAGACAGCCCTGATACTCGAAATTGAAACAAATCCCTCCATCCTGCGAGGCGTCGTCTTTCAAAATTCCGCACTTTGCATGAAAACTCAGGTCTCGCTCTACCTTTTGCTATCTCCATAATGGTTTACTTATCCTGGGCTGGTGGAATTCTAAAGTGTGCTTGTATCTACAGATTTGACTGAACTGACCGCCATCAGAAAGTCTATGTAAGCCCCCAATACGTTCTGTTCTGTCCCTTTCCGCTGGGAGGGCGGGACCTGAAAACTAGGTGCAGGAGAATTGAGGTTGGGCCGATTGCAGCTTACGCAAAATGGCTTTTTTCTGTGGGGATTGTTTGATTCACTCCATGTTCAACACATTTTTTTTCACGTTAGGCGCAGATGGTTCAACATCGAGCCTAAATATGGACTACAGGTTTTGACTCGTCAAAATTTTTTTGAATCCTCACACTGCAAACGTTATGCCTTCTACCGGACAAGCACTTGTCCAAAAAGGGCCACGCAAATCGGGTGGGATCTGGAAGTAGACAAACTACATGCGACAGCCGACAGAGGCGGTCAGAAGCCGCACGCTTTCCGGAGAGATCTTTCTTCTTTTGGAACTGCCGAAGGTGGCGCGGTGCGCGTGAGACAGGGGAGGGCCAGAAAGAGAAACGCAGCGAGGCCACGTTTGTTTCCTGTTTTGGAAGTGCGCATGTTCCTATCGGCCTCTTATCATCGTCTTCGCCTTATGCGGCCGGCCAACCCTTCAAACATCCACGTGAACGCACTCTGCTCTGCCTTCAACGATAAAGAAAACGTAGAAGAAAAAAAAAAAAAAAAGACTTCGCCACCACCCTATAAAACAGGCGAGAAGCGGTCACACGGAGACCTGTCTTGCCACCCACACACCCACTCGCTCTCGCTCTCGCACTCGCTCGCTCACTCGTCTCCCCTCCCCTCCTCTCCTAATCCTGCCCCTTTCGCCCCCCGCCTTGCCAGAACAACCCAGCGTCCCAGCCAGCCAGCCCACTGCGCGGAAAGATGGCGGCAGGTAAACCCACCTTCTCGCTCGCAACAGCCATTTTCCTTTTTTTGGGCTGCTCCTTAACAAATGATCTCTCAACGTGCTTCGTTGTGACTTCAACAACAGAGCCGCAAGCCCTTTCTGAGGGAGAACTAGAACTTGCCGTCGAACGCAAGCTCGAGGGTGAAAAACTCGGCGAGCTCGACGAGGAGGCTGCTCAGTATATCGATGAAATTTACGACATCGTCGATGCTGTCGTCTCGCGCACGGACGACCCCACGCTTCCAGCCCTGACCATCAGGGTGTGGCTCCTCGGAACTTTCTTCGGATTTATGCTTGCCCTAGTGAACACGCTCTTCACGTTTCGAACGAACTCACTGGTATGGAAAGGTTTGAAGCTATGCGAAAGTCATGTCTAAGGCCTTTTTCCTTCCAAAATATGCTATCATATCATTGCCTAAGACGGTCAACCCGTTCATCGCTGTTCTGTTGGCGTACCCTCTCGGCATCGGCATGGCTACGTTTCTCCCAAAGATTTCCATCTTCGGAGTCTCTCTTAACCCGGGCAAATTCAACTTCAAAGAGCACGCGCTCATCTACGTGTTTGCGTCCACGTGCACCGTCCCAGCCTACGCCTTGGACAACATCATTGGTCAGCGCTACATCCTGTACCAAGAGGACCTCACCGTTGCCGCTTGCGTTTTCTTTGGAATTGTAACCCAATGCTTTGGTTACGGTCTCGCCGGTCTCTGCCGTCGCTACCTCGTCCGCCCCGCCGCGATGCTTTGGCCTAGCAACTTGTCCACCATCGCTATGCTGAACTCTCTTCACCAGGCCGACGTTGACCCGGCGCTTCCCCTTAGTCGCTTCAACTTTTTCTGGATCGTGACAGGCGTTGTGTTCTTGTGGCAATGGATTCCAGGACTGATTGCTCCAATTTTCGCCACTATTTCCATTCTTTGCTACGTCGCACCAAAGACCGGTGACCGTGGCCAAATGATGAGACTGATGGGCTCGGCGTACAACGGCATGGGACTCCTCTCTTTCTCTTTCGACTGGTCGCTCATGTCGTACCTCGCCCCAATCACCACTCCGCTGTGGGCTCTTGTAAACCAAGTTCTTGGGCTTTGGGTCTTCCTCTGGGTCCTTACTCCCATTTTGTGGGTGAACAACACTTTCGGCATTGACTTCAAACTCGGCTCGGCACCGCAGGACACTGCCAACGGGTCCGGCCGATTCCCCCTTGGCCAGGCACTCAATACTCCTTCCCTGTTCACCAAGGAAGGAGTTCGAATCGCAGCACCGGCCTTCGTCGTTCAGTCCGACCTGTCGCTTGACGTTGACGTTTACAACGCCAACGCTCCCATCTACATCACCACTTACTTTGCCCTGCTCTACACGTCATCTTTCATCGTCTTCGCGTCCTGCCTTGTCCACGTTGGTCTCTGGTACGGCAAGGACATTTGGCACCGCTTTCGCACCGCCATGCGTGACCTCGACACGGCCGATGTCCACGCAAAGATGATGGACGTCTACCCAGAGGTCCCAGATTTGTGGTACATTGGCCTATTGGTCACCAATTTGATCACTGCAATCGCTGTCTGCCAATGGGGTGGTTTCCAGCTGCCGTGGTGGGGTGTCATTCTTGGCTTCCTGCTCGCGCTCGTCTCGATGATTCCCATTGGCACCATCCAAGCCATTTCTGGCCAGCAAATCGGTCTCAACGTCATGTCCGAGTTCCTGATTGGATTGATTCTTCCGGGTCGCATTGCGGCCGTGATGGCTTTCAAGACGTTCTCGTACATGGCCATGTCCCAGGGTCTTCTGCTTGTGTCTGACCTCAAGCTCGGCCACTACATCAAGATTCCTCCCAGGTCAATGTTCATTGTGCAGCTCTTTTCGACCATAATGGCCGTCATTGTCAACATTTTCACCTCGTTCTTCATCTACGAGCACTTTGGCAAGGTCGACGTTCCCATCGATGACGCGGACCCGCAAGGCCCAACAAAGAGCGTCTGGGCGCTGCAGGCCCCGGAGCCTCCCGTCGGCTGGAACGCGAACGGATACACGGTCTTCCTCAACGCCGGCGCCATCTGGGGAGCCATCGGCCCCGCCCGCTTCTTCGGCCCGGGATCTCCTTACGTCAACACCCTCTACGGCTTCCTTATCGGCGCCGTCCTGCCAGTGTTCCCGTGGATCATGCACCGCTTCTTCCCCAACGGTTACTGGCACCTGGTCAACATCCCTGTCATCATGACGGTCCCGCTCGACCCGGGCTCGACGCTCTCCATCCTCATCACCCCGCTGCTCCTAGGTTTCATCGTCAACTACGTCATCAAAAAGTACCACCACGCCTGGTGGAAGAAGTACGCGTACGTCATGTCTGCGGCGTTCGACTGCGGCACCGCGATCGCGTTGACCATTATCTTCTTCATCTTTGTGTTTGGCGACAACGCCCCGCACATGCCGCGATACGCGCTGAACCGGTACGACCCCGAGCTGTGCGTGCCCGACTTTTACCAGACCTGCAATGAGCGTGCGGAGGACCCTAACTACAGTGCAGCGACCGACCCGGACTGCATGTACTTTGGTCTTGCCGCCTGAGGTCCACTCTGCCCTCTCGCAAACAAACAGTCTATTCGTCCCTCTTGTGCCTTCATTTTCTTGTGCTCTTTCCCCCTTTTTCCTTTCTAACCAACCCCGACGGTCCTCCCTGTCGTTTGGGATATGTCCGTCCCCGACCGTGACTGATCTCGTATTCCTCTTGCGTCGAGCCAATTGCAATGGCCTCCTCCCTGCCCCTCGTGCTTCTGTCAACCCCCAGCCGACAGCGGCCTCTTTCGCTGGGAACTTTTAATTTGTTACTCCACCCCCCGGCTAATGTGGCAAAATCCCTCCGGGTGGTGTGCTCCAAGCGAGTGGCGAAAAAAGAAAGATTTGTATTTCCTCATCGAAGTGACGAAAGGGCCTAGTGAAATTTGAAACAAGGAGCAAATATTGTGCGTTTCACAGAAAATTGGAGAAACGTACTCCTTTTTTGGTTCAGAAAAATTTCGGCACAATTATCGGCTCATCCGCCAGACTGACTTGTCAGACTATGTCTCTTATCATTCAAGCTGTGAAGCACGAGCACCCATCAACCAACACCATCTACCACTGCCTATACGGCTACTACTTTAAAGGCCTCTCAAAGGCCCACCTCTCACGTCTCTATGGAAAGTCCCCATCCACCATCGCAAACTGGATAAACAAGTTTGAGGAGAATGGAGAGGTCGATCGAGCAAAAACTGCGAGGATTTATAGGAAATACAACGGGGAAAAGCGGGCCTGGCTCCTTCAACTATATGAAAAGGGGCCGATACTCCATTTGGACGAGGCGGTGAAGCGATTCCAGGAGAGGTTTGGGGTTCTCATTAGCGTCTCGTCTGTCTGCCGGATCTTGCACGAGAGCGGGCTCACGTGGAAAGTTTTGGAGAGGCGGGCAATTCAGATCAACGTCGTCGAAATCGCTTGATTTTGTCAAGAGCTGACGGAGTTTCCATGGGCTCTAACCAATCTTGTGTTTCTTGATGAATGCAGTTTTGACAACCGGGACATGTTGAGACGGCGTGGATATGGCCGTGTCAGCCAACGTCTTGTGTACCGTGGCGAATTTGTCCGAAAGCCTCGCATTTCAGTTCTTTGCTTTGTTGGATTTGATGGCCTGGTTGACGCCTGCATGACTGAAGGAACCTTCACGCGACAAAAATTCCTGGAGTGCCTTTCTGAAGTTGCAACAAAAAACAAGTCAGTTCATCAGTACCCTGGTCGCCACTCTGTTTGGATTATGGATGGAGCCGCAATCCATTGCCACCCAAATATTGTCCATTATTTACGCAGCCTTGGGATTATTCCGCTGTTTCTTCCAGCGTATTGCCCATTTTTCAATCCCATTGAAGTTCTGTTCAACCTCATCAAGAAGAAGTTGGAGCGGACCTACACAGAAAAGGCAAAACCTGACTATACCATCGAAATAGCGACGGTTCTAGCTGAATTTGCAACCTACTCGATGAAAAAGATCTTTTCAAAGTGCGGGTTCATCCAAAACAGTATGTTTGATCCACACAGGGGATTAAGTCAGGACTTGAGTGAGCTTGGGTTCGAAGAAACCACTGAATCCAAACGAGAATGAAGGGTGTGTGAACGTTTTATTCGATGTTGTTGTGTTCCACTTACGGAAATCTGATTGGAACATCAGGTATGGTTTGGGTTGTTTCAAAGGGCTTGTGTGAGATTAAATGGGGCGTTCCTGGGGAGCAGAGTGTTAAGACGAGGGACAAACATTCAACTAAACAAAGATTAGCCCTGCCACGTCCGTAATTAGGAAACCGAAAGAAAGTCGAATACTGCATGCGATAAGTACTGCAAGAAAGAGTACTGAAATGGGTCCGGCGTATTGACGAGTATGGAGAGGAAGTCAAATCGTGCGTGAGTCAGCCATAGTACTGAAAAGGAGTGGCAGGGGAAATCACATCTCGTTGGAAAAAATTAAGATGAGAGTCGAACGAACGGAATATTACTTCATGACTCAAGCAACAAACGTCAAGAATGATCAGTGTCCTCCCTATCTTCAGTGTTTAGACGAACTCCTTGACTAAACTCGTCCTCGGCGGGATTCTGTCAGGAACAGGGCAGGACAGGACAAGGCAGACAAGGAACTGAGAGGAGTGATGATTGTATTGGAAACAATAATTCACTTGAGGGATGGGACAGGTCCCCCATCCCCCTTTTATACCTTTTGAGAGTCTTCCTTGTCAAGACTCAAAGAAGGTTCCAGAAAGAGCAATTAGTAATACAATGATACCAATGATACCAATGACAACAAGACAAGTCAGGAAAGCAAAGAAGGTTCCAGAAGGTTCCACAAGGTTCCATGAAGGAATGTTCTAGAAGGTTCCAGAAGGTTCCAGAAGGTTCCACAAGGTTCCATGAAGGAATGTTCTAGAAGGTTCCAGAGGTTTCCAGAGGGTGATTCATAACATCATCTCCCCCTTTTAGGCCTCTTCTGCAACTTGGTGGGGTACCTGGTCTTGAACTTGAGTAGAAGGTCTTGGCAGTGAGTGAGGTTTGACTCAGGTTCCCAGGTGTTTTCAGCATCTGAGTAACCTTTCCACTTAACAAGGAACTTGAGTGTCCTTCCAAACCACTTGGCATCCAAGATTTGTTCAACCTCAAATTCCTCTTCACCTTCTACCACAACTGGAGGAGGAGGAGGAACAACTCTGCCTGGAATGGAATTGGCCACAAACTTCTCCAAAAGGCTGACATGGAAAACTGGGTGGATCTTCATGGATGCAGGGAGATCCAGCTTGAAGGTGACTGGATTGATTTGCTCCAAGATCTTGAAAGGTCCCAACTTGAGGTTGTCCAGCTTGGGACTTGGTCTTTTGGTCTGCAAGTTCTTCCTCATGCCTCGCCAGTAAAAGTCCCTGGAAACAAGCTTATATGTCTTGTGCTCTCCTGGGTGTCCAGCTGTTGCTGCATCATGCCTTGTCTTGAGTATCTCAAGTTTTTCCTCTTCTTGGCTGATTTGAATCTTGTGAGGCTTGGGGTCCTTGGAAATAGCATAGGCCCACACACTCTCAGGAAGCAGTGAAAGGTGTGTCTTGGATGGTGGGGTGAAACCATCTCCCCCTTCAGGTGCAAGGTCTGTCCTTCTGTGCTCATCAGCAGTGGGGCTTGAATTGTTGACTGGGAACTGTGATTCTTGAATCTTTGACTGAGGGTTCTGTTCTTGGCAAAGACTGTGAGCTGTGGAGCTTGAATCTTGAATTTGGACTGTGAACTGTGGTACTTGAATCTTTGACTGTGGGTTCTGTGAACTACAGACTTGGCCATGACTGTGAGCTCTATGAGCTGTCCTGGAATCTTGACTATGAACTGTGAACTGTGAAACTTGAATCTTGGCTGGGATCTGTGAGCTGTAGGCTGATACTGGAGCTGTCATTTGTCTTTGACCTTGGATACTAGGCTGAGAACCTTGAATCAGGGACTTGAGAGAATGAGACTTGGAGGCTTCACTTGAGTTTTGGGTGACTGTTCCAATTGGTGGAGGTTGGACTTGACCAGTGACCCAATCAATGGCAGGGTTCTGGGCTTGCAGCCATGGTAATCCCAGGATGACAGAGAATGTGGGTGAGCCAAGATCCAATACTTCCAGGTTGACCATGGATGGTGGAAAGTCTTGGATGTGGAGGTTTAGCTTGGTTTCATGGCTGATTTCCTTGAACAGAGCATGATTGGCAAAGTGGACCTTGAGGGGTGTGGATTTCTTGATGGTGGGAATGGCACAAGACTTGGCAAGGGTGGCATCAATGATGTTGCAGGATGATCCAGACTCTATAAGGGCCTTGGTTGTGATGGTTGACTTGGGTGAGAGTTGAATCTTGACATCCATGGTGAGTTGGTGGGGCTTGGAATCTGAGGTGTTTGTGGTGCTGGTGGTGGTGATGAAACAGGGGCAGCTTGGAAGGGGGTCCAGGGAATTGCCCCTCAGTGAGCCTGGACCTGGGAGTTTGGGTGCTTCTTCCTTGGGCAGTCCTTGACAGCATGCTCCTTGGAGCCACAGTAGAAACACAGTCCCTGCTGGGCCCTCCTTGTTTTCTCCTCTTGGCTCAGAGGACCCTTAGGAAGTGTCTCAACTGCATCCACTTGCATGGGTTCAGGAACTGTAAGAGCTTGAGGGACTGGGGTAGGTCTTGATGTAGTTCCTACTTGTCTTTGCTTCAGCCTCTTGGAGTAGAGTCTGTTGTCAATCTTGATGGCAAGGAGAATGTACTCTTCCAAGGTCTCAGGGATGTGCAGAGACTGGGAGAGCATGTCTTGGATAGACTCATGGAGACCATCATGGTACAGCTCCATCAGAGCTGCATCATTGTATCCAGAGTCTCTGGCTAGTTGCTTGAATTGGTTGGTGTAGGCCACACAAGATTGCTTTCCTTGCTTGATATGCTTGAGCTTGGATCTTGCTGTCCAAGATGCGTAGGGGTCACCAAAGGTAGCCTCCAGCCCCTCCCAGAGCTCTTGCAGGGTGGTGGGTGTGCTTGGGAGAGATCTGTACCATGATTGAGCTTGACCAGACAGGAGGGTGCTTGTGAAAAGAACCTTGACTTGCTCACTGGGAAATCTTGAAGGTTGGAGAAGGATGACATTCTCCACAGTGGCCATGAAGTTCCTAAGGTCTTTGGCCAGCCCAGTGAACTTGTCAGGGCTGGGAACCTTGGGCTCTCTTGCTTGGTTGGCTTGAGGCAGGGGAAGAGCTTGATGTTCTTGTTGGTGAAGTTGTTGTTGAAGCTGGTGCTGCTGGTGAAGGACTTGTTCTTGAAGTTGGTGTGTCTGTCTTGAAAGGGCTTGTAATTGGTCCATCAAGGCTTGGAAGGCAGTTGCATCAGGGAAGGTGTTGTTTGGGTCAGACATGATGGCAGAGAGTAGTGGGAGAGGGTGAAGTGAATTATGATGTCAGGAACAGGGCAGGACAGGACAAGGCAGACAAGGAACTGAGAGGAGTGATGATTGTATTGGAAACAATAATTCACTTGAGGGATGGGACAGGTCCCCCATCCCCCTTTTATACCTTTTGAGAGTCTTCCTTGTCAAGACTCAAAGAAGGTTCCAGAAAGAGCAATTAGTAATACAATGATACCAATGATACCAATGACAACAAGACAAGTCAGGAAAGCAAAGAAGGTTCCAGAAGGTTCCACAAGGTTCCATGAAGGAATGTTCTAGAAGGTTCCAGAAGGTTCCAGAAGGTTCCACAAGGTTCCATGAAGGAATGTTCTAGAAGGTTCCAGAGGTTTCCAGAGGGTGATTCATAACAGATTCAGAGAAGTGCTGAAGGCTGCGAGCAAACCGCCAGTTCCTTCTCCACCTTTCTCCATTGCGGCAATTCGATTGTCTAAATCGCGGAATTTCGTTAGGACAGTTTGAGTTTGGACGAATTTTTCTGCAAGGGCAGCTATTTCCGACCTCAAAGCGTCGACGGCCAGTCGCAAGTCCGCTGTTTGCGACTGAACCCTCGAGCTGATGGTCTGCGCAACTGCTACGTCGTCCAAGGTTCTCCTCAGCCTTTGGTCGCTCGAATCTGCGCACCGTCGGTAAAGATGAATTGAATGACTCGGTGGTGCCTCGTTCAATACCCTATCGCGATCCCCAGCATGCTGCATTGCGATGTAATTTGCCCATAAATACCAATCAATATCGTGGGCAGTGTAGTGGCTACCATGGATTCGTTTCAGTTGAGTCTTGTAAGCCAAAACAGCTGCGTTATTGGCCGCGCCCGACCGGTCCTTCACGGTGGGTGTCAGGAGTGTGCGCTCCATCAGGCTCCACAAAGATGCGTTTGACACTGCATTGGAATGGACATGAACGAAGGTAACAATTGAGAGGTCTTTCCAGTTATGGAGAACAGCTACTGTGATTTCCGATAGCGAGAGCTGTTTCTTTCGTGCAGTCACGTTGTTGAATAGAATGAAGCGACCCAAATGCTCCTTTGTTGGGACCAAGTCTCGCGCCCAAACCAGCGTATTCACCACCGTTGCATTTCCTGCACTGGGTCCACTCGTGCCTTTTCGGTCAGTTTCCTTGACTGGCGAGCTTGGATCGTTGATTGTTGTTGAAGCACATTCCTGTGCATCTTCCACTGTAGAGTTTGGATTGGTCATCAAAGCGGGTGAAGATCCCACTGTGGATGACGTTGCTGTGGCCGTTGCACGAGGTTTGATGGCGGGTGCAGTTCCACGACGGAGAGCTGGTGTACACGAAATGGAAGCAGTTTCCGTTGACGGGTTCAACACAGCCTCACGCTTCAACTTTGATCCAACTGCGTTCCAAAGGATATCAACGAACTCGTCCACTTCCGAGCACTCAATGTGAACTGTGAGAGTGGGCTAGACCGAGCTCTGACGAATAAACAGGCGGAACGCAATCTGCAAGTCGAACTCAAAGAGATGAGGGCCGCGATTTTGGGGAGCGTCTGCTGACGTCTCTGTGCTAGCAGAAGATGAGGCTGGCTGTTTTCCCTTCATCCTCTTCGTTATGTTGGTGGTCTCTCCTCGTTCAGCATCCTTTCGCTTGTTGGTGGCCACCGAAGAACCAACGTCCGCCAGAACTGGCATTGATGTTTCGACTGGTTTCGCCTGAAGTCCAGAGAGGCATGAGGTACAAAGGTTGCCAACGCTGAATCCTTCTTGTAGAGTATGCACGCGAGTGAGTCCCTTGGAAGCTAAGATCTCGTCCGTGGGGCAGTATGCATGCAGAGTGGCGTGGCAAAGGGGGCAACAGTGGTTGGGGGCAATGGGGTCCTTGTCATCACAATCAACACACCCTTCCATAGTGGTGTCGGGGAAAAATAATATCCACGTTGAAGCTGGTCTGCAGCGAAGCCTCATTTCTTCCAGTTCAAATGAGTCTTTGCACAGTGAGTTGAATGCAATTTGTCGCCGGTCAATGAGCTACGAGGTTGGAATGCGTGTTTTGAGTATCTTTATTGTAAAAGTATGTGGTCAAGCAATATTCTTCAATTGATATTCAGAATGTTGACTTCCCAAAATCCCCACTTTATAAATTAACTCAGATCAATTTGAGGCAAGCTGCAGCTTATGAGAGAATCCCTCCTTATATTGATGAGACCAACATCTTCACATGGATGAAAACGGCTTTGCTATCTCATTCCCTGGTTCCAAGCTCAAAGCAGATCAGCTTTCTCTTGAACTTTATGGGTACACTTGCCTCTCTCCCAGCAGAAGTACCATGGCGAAGCTTCTCGTATCCAGAATCTCGAAGCAACCGAGAAACCTGGAAGAGTGTTTTTGGCATTGATGCTCATGTACGGAAGCCAATGATCGCTCAAATAATGAGCAGTCCATCAAAGGTTAGTTGCTGCAACTTGAGTCGCATGCCAAATAACCCAAATAATAGAAAGGACTTCTAAGTTATTTCAAACGAAGCACAGTAACATCAATTGAGTCGAAAACTTTTGTTGATAGGCTCCAGCTCTGTGATGACGACATTGAAATCCATTTTTCAATATCATCCAATGAGATTCGCCTTCTTCGGAATATTCTAATTCAGCAGAGATCCGTCGATGCACCATGGAAGGAAAGTATCTACGTCACCACTGTTATGTTCAATTCTGTGGTGAGAGCGTCACTGGAAAGTGATCAGACTTTGGACTTGAAGCCTCGCAGCCCAAGCTTTATTGAGTCTGCAATCACCAAATGGTCTCTTCTCGAAGTCTCTGAGAGAATGCATGAGTCTATCAATCTCTTTCATATCCCATTTCCAAAGCTTGGACGGATTCCCGCTGATTGGACTGATGATGAGAAATACTTGCTGGATGTTTTTGCAAAGCTTGTGCCAACTCCCAGGGAATTTCGATCTCTTTGGGCTTTTGCAGCGGACATGTGCCAAAAAGTCTATCAAAGAACTGACACTGAGCTGAGCAAGAAGTGGGAGAACACACGGAAGAAACTTCGAAGGAAAGAGGCCAAAAATTCTCAGTCAGCAGGAGTTGTTGACGTTTGCGCAGAGACTGCAATTGTTGACAGTGGACCCACAATTGCGCCACTTGATGGAAGAGCAGAAAATGCAATGGTGGAAGGCGGAGGAGAAACTGCTAGGCCCCAAAACCCAAGCATAGACCCACATGAAGTCGAAACAAGTCAGTTGCAGGCCTGTGGGGAAATGGCGTCTGATGCCAGTCTGCTGGAAAAACCCACATCAGTTGAAGATAACAGTCTCCAATGTCACAGTGTACAGATTTCGGATGAAGATATGAACAGGATTGTGGCATTTGCAGACAAACACAAAAATGGACAGAGATTTGACTGGCAGAGAGTTCGGCTGTATTCACTTGAGTTAGGTTCTATCTACTCAAACCTCACACCTGATGCACTTCGTCAAAGAGTCGACTACTTTCGAAATCGCAAAAAGCGGTCAAACACTTCGTCGTCAACTGCAAAACCCTATAGCTCTTCTGCCCCCAATCACTCTCGTGGGTCAGTGATAGAGCCACCTCCTTCTGCCTCAGTTGAAGCACAATCAAACGGAGATACAAATTCTTTGGGGGATCCAAGCGCAGAACTGAGGGCCCCCGAACCAACTGTGGAGCATTCAGCAACAACTTGCAATATGTTCCCCATACATCCTTCAGCCCCAGTGGAAACACCTTTCCAATCGGCAAAGGCAACTCTTGATTCGTCAACCCTAAAATTCAAGCCTCAATTTGGAGAAAAGCTGCCACCAGCAACAAACAAGGCATGTGACAATTGCAGGAAGAGAAAAAAGGGATGTGATGGCACAGATCGTGAGTGTGCTAAGAAGAAAGCTCGTGCAAACTGCCAAACGATCACAAATTTCTTCAGGCAGCACAAATGAATTGTGTAGGGGGCTAGTCCTATGGTGCAGAGAAAAAGAGAGTAAAGCAATAAACCTAAGTTCATACTATCTGAGTGATTCAGCAGTTCTCTTTTCGACTAAGAATTAAAAAAGTGACGCAGGAAGAAACGACAATTAGACGGCCTCTTGTGTGATGCTGAAGGCAGCGGATGAACGAGAAAATGATGGGACAGCTGCTCCAACGCCGCCTGCGGCGGCGTCGGAGCCCCCGTCGGAGCGTCGGAGCTCCCAGTGTCGGCGTCGGAGCGCCGCCGACCTTCGGTCGGCGGCATCCGCCATAGGCCTCGGGGGGGGCCCTGGGGGATTCTGCCGATTGTCCGCGGACACTGATTGACCGGTCATGACCGGTCAGTCAACACGTGACTTGTCCGTGACTTGTCACTGACCGGTTCCTGCCGCCGCCGCCCGCTTCCGAAAAACGTGAGATCTGCCACTGCCGTTGCGTCGATCGAGTGAAACAGTGTGCACTGCGGTGATCTACGCCCGCGGGGCTTTATCCATTCCTGGACCATTCCCCACTCGTTCCCACCTATCCAGCAGGTTCGATAGCTTGCAACCGTGATGCCTAACATGCTCATATTTTCCTTCCAGGCGCCACTCCCGCCGCCTGCCAACAGGATTCCCGTCTTTGCTGTCGCTTTGAAAAACGCTGCTGCCGGCTGCTTTTGCCGTGATCCTACCCTCCGACTTCTGTTGCAGCTCTCACTCTCCGACTGCCGAGTCATTAGGTTGCTGCTGTTTCTTTGGTCCGCAGCAGACTCAACGGTTGGTTGCGACAAGTGGGGCGTATGCGTGCTGAGCTCAGCCACCTTTGACGACACTGAAGTTCTCCGGCTCGTGACCCTTGCCAGAGGCGCAAACATCAACACTTCCAAACTGTCACCAGTGCCCGCGGTCAAGATCGGTACCACCTCCTGCAGAAAGAGATCCATCCCCGCAATTCCCCAGACCCACGCCATTTACAACGTCTGCGTCATTTGTGACTTAGATACGCGACCCCACCACTACTTAATTCAGACCATTTTCGACGCTCTCAAATTATTTCAACAGTCTTGAAGGTAAGCCAAGTGCAGAAGATTCAGTTCAACTAATCACAGAACGCATGCTCACATCTTCTGCTCTTTTCTGTGACTGACTTTCAGCGCGACTTCAGTTTGCGGAACATCACTGATTAATTGTTGAACTCGTTTGTTATTTTATAACACCCACTTGCCCAATAACCCCAAAACCACCGACACAAACAAACCCTTTCGACTTTGGATTCAAGCGACTAAAGTATTGCTACGTCAGCAGGCTCCGGTTTGAAGGATTTGACAACTCTGTGAGCCTTGCACAGGTGAGTGAATAAAAAAAAAGGGGGTGGGGGGGAGAATCAACGAGAGCGCCAGCAGCAGGACAAGAGGAGAACCTGGTTGACACCTATGCGCCCACTCTGCCACAGTTGACTCGTCCTCTTCTTCTCCTCCTCATATGATCCTGCAACACGCTCCCATTGGCCCCTGTCACAAACCCCCAGTGTAACTTCGACCTGTCGTGTCAAATAAAGCGGAGATTGTATCTGCAAACAACGTGTCCATTTATTCACTAAAGCTCTTATGTAAGATGAACGCTTTGTTGCACCATCACAGATCAGCAGTGCGTGATGTAACACCCCCTTTTCCTTTGTAGACACATAGTATCATACTCATTCAGATTGCCTCTGCAACAATGGATCAAGGAAAACTCTCGCAGTATGCTGCATCATTTGCCACAGCACGATTCAATGACGCAAATTTACGTGGAATATTCCCTCCCGTTCTTACAATGCCTGAGGACAAGGAGGCACAGGCCTCAGAGGAACTCTTCAGCTTCCCAACCTATGTCTGGAATATCGAAGCAACCTTTTCTAATGGGGCAATTGTTTGCATTCGAACTGGATGCAGCTGTGTACCCCGTTTTGTCAAAATTCGTTGGAGGCTTGTGAACGACATTAAACATCGTACTTATTTGATATATCGCCAATACCGATGTTCAATGTGGAAGAAGTCAACAAGAGCTGAGCTTGATCCAGAAGAAGATGCAAAAGGATCAGGCTACTTCTCCACTATTGACGAGCGATTTTTTGAGCTACTAGACGATGAAAAGCGTGGAAGATTCCCTTATATTCTAACGTTCAAAGGAGGTGTCTCTGTTGAGTTATACGAGCGCTTTGTGGCTCGCTGCTTTTACACAGCAATTGGGCTCAAATCTTCTTTGAAAGAAATTTTGTCTATTCGGTCAGGTAACTTTCTGCAAATAAACACTTTACATATTGTGAGATAAACTCTGTCTACAACTTATCAGGCCGATATGCGCAACTGCTGCAGCGCTTTGCAAAACGCTCTGAAATAATCAGTGCAGAAATCCGCCCAACTCCTCCCACTTTGGCAGACTATTTGGACAAGAACAAGCCACCTGATCGAAAGGAAATGAGCTCACTTTGGCTCAAAGAGACTGCCAAATTTGATCACCTTGCGTCTGCCCTAATGAATTCAGCAAAGGTCACTAAGTCAGTGTCCTTGGACGGAACACGAAAATTTGCGAAACGTCTACGATTTAGAAAGGGTCAACAGTCTGCAAACTTAAAGGAGTGCCACCT
This sequence comes from Zopfochytrium polystomum, assembly GCA_025765615.1. NCBI lineage: Eukaryota > Fungi > Chytridiomycota > Chytridiomycetes > Chytridiales > Chytridiaceae > Zopfochytrium > Zopfochytrium polystomum. The sequence goes on from JAIVFJ010000056.1 coordinate 139,570, forward strand.
GCTTCTTTTAGCTCGGAATGAGATTGGTGAGTATTTGCAGCAAAGAAAATAGTGCTGACCTTGTGCGGGCACCCCTTTTTTTTAGGAGAAATCGTCAATCGGCAATTTGTCGCTTCAGAAAATCAAGGCGAGATTACTGAGTTTTTGAAGCGGATTGTGCAGTACAACGTGGAACCAACTGCCAAAGTCGGTGATACATTTACAGCTATGGATGATGCAGCTAGTGTCAGTCACACTCCAGATGGCAGTGATCTGGATGATCTAAACAGTGGTGCTGATATTTTGTGCTGGAGAAATTTTGATTCATTTGATGAACCAACTGCTGCGTCTGGTAGGGCTGCTTCTCTCTTTATTTTCTTTTTTTTTTAGGTTTTTTCGAATGATTCTCTAACTGTTTGCATATAATTTGAAAAACACAGACAACATTACCCAAGTGATGGGTGACAGTAATGCAATGAATCACGCACCAACAGGTTCGATGGTTTTCATATGACAGTTTTGCTTATACTGATATTTACGCAAACTTTGTCAAGATGATCTGATGAATGCTGTTTTCACTGAAGATTTAAACGTGAGGCATCTGTCCAGCAGTGGAACCACAAAGCAATTTGAGGAACCTGAGCTTGATGAGGACTCTGATGATGGCGAGATGAGTCTTAATGAAATGGAAGAGGATAATTGCTCAATTGTTGGGGATGAGGGGGGTGACATCCTTGACGAGATGACTATTGAGCCTTTGAGCAATGAGAGCCTTTGGTCAGATGCTACAATTGAATTTCCTGACATTGATGAAATGCAAGACATTTTGGTTGTTTGTGATAACCCAAAGGCAATGCGGGGCTGTGTGCGTGCAATGGGTAAACGGTAAGGTGCGACTAATGCTCATCCTTTGGTAACAAAATTCAACAAATCAAGATTCCGAGCGTGCCAAGATCCATTTCATCTCATTTCGCGGTCAACCTCCAAAGTTAAGAAAGAGCTGCGTGGCTTACTCTCCCGTCGATTCCACGATGCTTTATATGAATCAGACCATCAGCTGAGAGATCGATCTGACATGTTTTTCTGTGTCCGTGAACTCCTAAGCACCGTATCACCAGCAGACATTACAGTCCCAGTGGAGAGATGGAGGGCAACAGCAACAAATACACTCAAGCATATTTGGCGTGGAGACCTTGTTCCTATTGGAAAGAATAATATCCACGTTGAAGCTGGTCTGCAGCGAAGCCTCATTTCTTCCAGTTCAAATGAGTCTTTGCACAGTGAGTTGAATGCAATTTGTCGCCGGTCAATGAGCTACGAGGTTGGAATGCGTGTTTTGAGTATCTTTATTGTAAAAGTATGTGGTCAAGCAATATTCTTCAATTGATATTCAGAATGTTGACTTCCCAAAATCCCCACTTTATAAATTAACTCAGATCAATTTGAGGCAAGCTGCAGCTTATGAGAGAATCCCTCCTTATATTGATGAGACCAACATCTTCACATGGATGAAAACGGCTTTGCTATCTCATTCCCTGGTTCCAAGCTCAAAGCAGATCAGCTTTCTCTTGAACTTTATGGGTACACTTGCCTCTCTCCCAGCAGAAGTACCATGGCGAAGCTTCTCGTATCCAGAATCTCGAAGCAACCGAGAAACCTGGAAGAGTGTTTTTGGCATTGATGCTCATGTACGGAAGCCAATGATCGCTCAAATAATGAGCAGTCCATCAAAGGTTAGTTGCTGCAACTTGAGTCGCATGCCAAATAACCCAAATAATAGAAAGGACTTCTAAGTTATTTCAAACGAAGCACAGTAACATCAATTGAGTCGAAAACTTTTGTTGATAGGCTCCAGCTCTGTGATGACGACATTGAAATCCATTTTTCAATATCATCCAATGAGATTCGCCTTCTTCGGAATATTCTAATTCAGCAGAGATCCGTCGATGCACCATGGAAGGAAAGTATCTACGTCACCACTGTTATGTTCAATTCTGTGGTGAGAGCGTCACTGGAAAGTGATCAGACTTTGGACTTGAAGCCTCGCAGCCCAAGCTTTATTGAGTCTGCAATCACCAAATGGTCTCTTCTCGAAGTCTCTGAGAGAATGCATGAGTCTATCAATCTCTTTCATATCCCATTTCCAAAGCTTGGACGGATTCCCGCTGATTGGACTGATGATGAGAAATACTTGCTGGATGTTTTTGCAAAGCTTGTGCCAACTCCCAGGGAATTTCGATCTCTTTGGGCTTTTGCAGCGGACATGTGCCAAAAAGTCTATCAAAGAACTGACACTGAGCTGAGCAAGAAGTGGGAGAACACACGGAAGAAACTTCGAAGGAAAGAGGCCAAAAATTCTCAGTCAGCAGGAGTTGTTGACGTTTGCGCAGAGACTGCAATTGTTGACAGTGGACCCACAATTGCGCCACTTGATGGAAGAGCAGAAAATGCAATGGTGGAAGGCGGAGGAGAAACTGCTAGGCCCCAAAACCCAAGCATAGACCCACATGAAGTCGAAACAAGTCAGTTGCAGGCCTGTGGGGAAATGGCGTCTGATGCCAGTCTGCTGGAAAAACCCACATCAGTTGAAGATAACAGTCTCCAATGTCACAGTGTACAGATTTCGGATGAAGATATGAACAGGATTGTGGCATTTGCAGACAAACACAAAAATGGACAGAGATTTGACTGGCAGAGAGTTCGGCTGTATTCACTTGAGTTAGGTTCTATCTACTCAAACCTCACACCTGATGCACTTCGTCAAAGAGTCGACTACTTTCGAAATCGCAAAAAGCGGTCAAACACTTCGTCGTCAACTGCAAAACCCTATAGCTCTTCTGCCCCCAATCACTCTCGTGGGTCAGTGATAGAGCCACCTCCTTCTGCCTCAGTTGAAGCACAATCAAACGGAGATACAAATTCTTTGGGGGATCCAAGCGCAGAACTGAGGGCCCCCGAACCAACTGTGGAGCATTCAGCAACAACTTGCAATATGTTCCCCATACATCCTTCAGCCCCAGTGGAAACACCTTTCCAATCGGCAAAGGCAACTCTTGATTCGTCAACCCTAAAATTCAAGCCTCAATTTGGAGAAAAGCTGCCACCAGCAACAAACAAGGCATGTGACAATTGCAGGAAGAGAAAAAAGGGATGTGATGGCACAGATCGTGAGTGTGCTAAGAAGAAAGCTCGTGCAAACTGCCAAACGATCACAAATTTCTTCAGGCAGCACAAATGAATTGTGTAGGGGGCTAGTCCTATGGTGCAGAGAAAAAGAGAGTAAAGCAATAAACCTAAGTTCATACTATCTGAGTGATTCAGCAGTTCTCTTTTCGACTAAGAATTAAAAAAGTGACGCAGGAAGAAACGACAATTAGACGGCCTCTTGTGTGATGCTGAAGGCAGCGGATGAACGAGAAAATGATGGGACAGCTGCTCCAACGCCGCCTGCGGCGGCGTCGGAGCCCCCGTCGGAGCGTCGGAGCTCCCAGTGTCGGCGTCGGAGCGCCGCCGACCTTCGGTCGGCGGCATCCGCCATAGGCCTCGGGGGGGGCCCTGGGGGATTCTGCCGATTGTCCGCGGACACTGATTGACCGGTCATGACCGGTCAGTCAACACGTGACTTGTCCGTGACTTGTCACTGACCGGTTCCTGCCGCCGCCGCCCGCTTCCGAAAAACGTGAGATCTGCCACTGCCGTTGCGTCGATCGAGTGAAACAGTGTGCACTGCGGTGATCTACGCCCGCGGGGCTTTATCCATTCCTGGACCATTCCCCACTCGTTCCCACCTATCCAGCAGGTTCGATAGCTTGCAACCGTGATGCCTAACATGCTCATATTTTCCTTCCAGGCGCCACTCCCGCCGCCTGCCAACAGGATTCCCGTCTTTGCTGTCGCTTTGAAAAACGCTGCTGCCGGCTGCTTTTGCCGTGATCCTACCCTCCGACTTCTGTTGCAGCTCTCACTCTCCGACTGCCGAGTCATTAGGTTGCTGCTGTTTCTTTGGTCCGCAGCAGACTCAACGGTTGGTTGCGACAAGTGGGGCGTATGCGTGCTGAGCTCAGCCACCTTTGACGACACTGAAGTTCTCCGGCTCGTGACCCTTGCCAGAGGCGCAAACATCAACACTTCCAAACTGTCACCAGTGCCCGCGGTCAAGATCGGTACCACCTCCTGCAGAAAGAGATCCATCCCCGCAATTCCCCAGACCCACGCCATTTACAACGTCTGCGTCATTTGTGACTTAGATACGCGACCCCACCACTACTTAATTCAGACCATTTTCGACGCTCTCAAATTATTTCAACAGTCTTGAAGGTAAGCCAAGTGCAGAAGATTCAGTTCAACTAATCACAGAACGCATGCTCACATCTTCTGCTCTTTTCTGTGACTGACTTTCAGCGCGACTTCAGTTTGCGGAACATCACTGATTAATTGTTGAACTCGTTTGTTATTTTATAACACCCACTTGCCCAATAACCCCAAAACCACCGACACAAACAAACCCTTTCGACTTTGGATTCAAGCGACTAAAGTATTGCTACGTCAGCAGGCTCCGGTTTGAAGGATTTGACAACTCTGTGAGCCTTGCACAGGTGAGTGAATAAAAAAAAAGGGGGTGGGGGGGAGAATCAACGAGAGCGCCAGCAGCAGGACAAGAGGAGAACCTGGTTGACACCTATGCGCCCACTCTGCCACAGTTGACTCGTCCTCTTCTTCTCCTCCTCATATGATCCTGCAACACGCTCCCATTGGCCCCTGTCACAAACCCCCAGTGTAACTTCGACCTGTCGTGTCAAATAAAGCGGAGATTGTATCTGCAAACAACGTGTCCATTTATTCACTAAAGCTCTTATGTAAGATGAACGCTTTGTTGCACCATCACAGATCAGCAGTGCGTGATGTAACACCCCTTTTCCTTTGTAGACACATAGTATCATACTCATTCAGATTGCCTCTGCAACAATGGATCAAGGAAAACTCTCGCAGTATGCTGCATCATTTGCCACAGCACGATTCAATGACGCAAATTTACGTGGAATATTCCCTCCCGTTCTTACAATGCCTGAGGACAAGGAGGCACAGGCCTCAGAGGAACTCTTCAGCTTCCCAACCTATGTCTGGAATATCGAAGCAACCTTTTCTAATGGGGCAATTGTTTGCATTCGAACTGGATGCAGCTGTGTACCCCGTTTTGTCAAAATTCGTTGGAGGCTTGTGAACGACATTAAACATCGTACTTATTTGATATATCGCCAATACCGATGTTCAATGTGGAAGAAGTCAACAAGAGCTGAGCTTGATCCAGAAGAAGATGCAAAAGGATCAGGCTACTTCTCCACTATTGACGAGCGATTTTTTGAGCTACTAGACGATGAAAAGCGTGGAAGATTCCCTTATATTCTAACGTTCAAAGGAGGTGTCTCTGTTGAGTTATACGAGCGCTTTGTGGCTCGCTGCTTTTACACAGCAATTGGGCTCAAATCTTCTTTGAAAGAAATTTTGTCTATTCGGTCAGGTAACTTTCTGCAAATAAACACTTTACATATTGTGAGATAAACTCTGTCTACAACTTATCAGGCCGATATGCGCAACTGCTGCAGCGCTTTGCAAAACGCTCTGAAATAATCAGTGCAGAAATCCGCCCAACTCCTCCCACTTTGGCAGACTATTTGGACAAGAACAAGCCACCTGATCGAAAGGAAATGAGCTCACTTTGGCTCAAAGAGACTGCCAAATTTGATCACCTTGCGTCTGCCCTAATGAATTCAGCAAAGGTCACTAAGTCAGTGTCCTTGGACGGAACACGAAAATTTGCGAAACGTCTACGATTTAGAAAGGGTCAACAGTCTGCAAACTTAAAGGAGTGCCACCTGCTTCTTTTAGCTCGGAATGAGATTGGTGAGTATTTGCAGCAAAGAAAATAGTGCTGACCTTGTGCGGGCACCCCTTTTTTTTAGGAGAAATCGTCAATCGGCAATTTGTCGCTTCAGAAAATCAAGGCGAGATTACTGAGTTTTTGAAGCGGATTGTGCAGTACAACGTGGAACCAACTGCCAAAGTCGGTGATACATTTACAGCTATGGATGATGCAGCTAGTGTCAGTCACACTCCAGATGGCAGTGATCTGGATGATCTAAACAGTGGTGCTGATATTTTGTGCTGGAGAAATTTTGATTCATTTGATGAACCAACTGCTGCGTCTGGTAGGGCTGCTTCTCTCTTTATTTTCTTTTTTTTTTAGGTTTTTTCGAATGATTCTCTAACTGTTTGCATATAATTTGAAAAACACAGACAACATTACCCAAGTGATGGGTGACAGTAATGCAATGAATCACGCACCAACAGGTTCGATGGTTTTCATATGACAGTTTTGCTTATACTGATATTTACGCAAACTTTGTCAAGATGATCTGATGAATGCTGTTTTCACTGAAGATTTAAACGTGAGGCATCTGTCCAGCAGTGGAACCACAAAGCAATTTGAGGAACCTGAGCTTGATGAGGACTCTGATGATGGCGAGATGAGTCTTAATGAAATGGAAGAGGATAATTGCTCAATTGTTGGGGATGAGGGGGGTGACATCCTTGACGAGATGACTATTGAGCCTTTGAGCAATGAGAGCCTTTGGTCAGATGCTACAATTGAATTTCCTGACATTGATGAAATGCAAGACATTTTGGTTGTTTGTGATAACCCAAAGGCAATGCGGGGCTGTGTGCGTGCAATGGGTAAACGGTAAGGTGCGACTAATGCTCATCCTTTGGTAACAAAATTCAACAAATCAAGATTCCGAGCGTGCCAAGATCCATTTCATCTCATTTCGCGGTCAACCTCCAAAGTTAAGAAAGAGCTGCGTGGCTTACTCTCCCGTCGATTCCACGATGCTTTATATGAATCAGACCATCAGCTGAGAGATCGATCTGACATGTTTTTCTGTGTCCGTGAACTCCTAAGCACCGTATCACCAGCAGACATTACAGTCCCAGTGGAGAGATGGAGGGCAACAGCAACAAATACACTCAAGCATATTTGGCGTGGAGACCTTGTTCCTATTGGAAAGAATAATATCCACGTTGAAGCTGGTCTGCAGCGAAGCCTCATTTCTTCCAGTTCAAATGAGTCTTTGCACAGTGAGTTGAATGCAATTTGTCGCCGGTCAATGAGCTACGAGGTTGGAATGCGTGTTTTGAGTATCTTTATTGTAAAAGTATGTGGTCAAGCAATATTCTTCAATTGATATTCAGAATGTTGACTTCCCAAAATCCCCACTTTATAAATTAACTCAGATCAATTTGAGGCAAGCTGCAGCTTATGAGAGAATCCCTCCTTATATTGATGAGACCAACATCTTCACATGGATGAAAACGGCTTTGCTATCTCATTCCCTGGTTCCAAGCTCAAAGCAGATCAGCTTTCTCTTGAACTTTATGGGTACACTTGCCTCTCTCCCAGCAGAAGTACCATGGCGAAGCTTCTCGTATCCAGAATCTCGAAGCAACCGAGAAACCTGGAAGAGTGTTTTTGGCATTGATGCTCATGTACGGAAGCCAATGATCGCTCAAATAATGAGCAGTCCATCAAAGGTTAGTTGCTGCAACTTGAGTCGCATGCCAAATAACCCAAATAATAGAAAGGACTTCTAAGTTATTTCAAACGAAGCACAGTAACATCAATTGAGTCGAAAACTTTTGTTGATAGGCTCCAGCTCTGTGATGACGACATTGAAATCCATTTTTCAATATCATCCAATGAGATTCGCCTTCTTCGGAATATTCTAATTCAGCAGAGATCCGTCGATGCACCATGGAAGGAAAGTATCTACGTCACCACTGTTATGTTCAATTCTGTGGTGAGAGCGTCACTGGAAAGTGATCAGACTTTGGACTTGAAGCCTCGCAGCCCAAGCTTTATTGAGTCTGCAATCACCAAATGGTCTCTTCTCGAAGTCTCTGAGAGAATGCATGAGTCTATCAATCTCTTTCATATCCCATTTCCAAAGCTTGGACGGATTCCCGCTGATTGGACTGATGATGAGAAATACTTGCTGGATGTTTTTGCAAAGCTTGTGCCAACTCCCAGGGAATTTCGATCTCTTTGGGCTTTTGCAGCGGACATGTGCCAAAAAGTCTATCAAAGAACTGACACTGAGCTGAGCAAGAAGTGGGAGAACACACGGAAGAAACTTCGAAGGAAAGAGGCCAAAAATTCTCAGTCAGCAGGAGTTGTTGACGTTTGCGCAGAGACTGCAATTGTTGACAGTGGACCCACAATTGCGCCACTTGATGGAAGAGCAGAAAATGCAATGGTGGAAGGCGGAGGAGAAACTGCTAGGCCCCAAAACCCAAGCATAGACCCACATGAAGTCGAAACAAGTCAGTTGCAGGCCTGTGGGGAAATGGCGTCTGATGCCAGTCTGCTGGAAAAACCCACATCAGTTGAAGATAACAGTCTCCAATGTCACAGTGTACAGATTTCGGATGAAGATATGAACAGGATTGTGGCATTTGCAGACAAACACAAAAATGGACAGAGATTTGACTGGCAGAGAGTTCGGCTGTATTCACTTGAGTTAGGTTCTATCTACTCAAACCTCACACCTGATGCACTTCGTCAAAGAGTCGACTACTTTCGAAATCGCAAAAAGCGGTCAAACACTTCGTCGTCAACTGCAAAACCCTATAGCTCTTCTGCCCCCAATCACTCTCGTGGGTCAGTGATAGAGCCACCTCCTTCTGCCTCAGTTGAAGCACAATCAAACGGAGATACAAATTCTTTGGGGGATCCAAGCGCAGAACTGAGGGCCCCCGAACCAACTGTGGAGCATTCAGCAACAACTTGCAATATGTTCCCCATACATCCTTCAGCCCCAGTGGAAACACCTTTCCAATCGGCAAAGGCAACTCTTGATTCGTCAACCCTAAAATTCAAGCCTCAATTTGGAGAAAAGCTGCCACCAGCAACAAACAAGGCATGTGACAATTGCAGGAAGAGAAAAAAGGGATGTGATGGCACAGATCGTGAGTGTGCTAAGAAGAAAGCTCGTGCAAACTGCCAAACGATCACAAATTTCTTCAGGCAGCACAAATGAATTGTGTAGGGGGCTAGTCCTATGGTGCAGAGAAAAAGAGAGTAAAGCAATAAACCTAAGTTCATACTATCTGAGTGATTCAGCAGTTCTCTTTTCGACTAAGAATTAAAAAAGTGACGCAGGAAGAAACGACAATTAGACGGCCTCTTGTGTGATGCTGAAGGCAGCGGATGAACGAGAAAATGATGGGACAGCTGCTCCAACGCCGCCTGCGGCGGCGTCGGAGCCCCCGTCGGAGCGTCGGAGCTCCCAGTGTCGGCGTCGGAGCGCCGCCGACCTTCGGTCGGCGGCATCCGCCATAGGCCGGGAAAAAGTGGTTCAACGTCGGGGAAATCTGGCGGGGAAAATTTCAGCGACAAAATCCAATTTGGGACGGCGCGCGCAATAAAACTGGTATTTTTTTTTTCACATCGTTGCGCTTTGGGAGGAGGAGAGTTGCTATGTAAATATTTACAAGGAATTATTAATACAAGGAAGGGAGTTTTTTGCGGCCACAGACACCTTCTTACTACAAATATTGCATCTACGCTTACTTTTGCACTTTGGTGTTGTGGAACGAATGAAATCATAACGCAAATCGAAACAAAATGGGATCGCCGCACAGTTCCTCTCTGCCTCGGAGTGTCTGTTTGTCTCAGTCTCAGTCTCTGCATCTTCCAAGCCCTATCGATGCCTGCCCCAAGTTTGAAAGTATTAATCAACTTTCACTTCGAAACAGTTTGTTTCGAACTTGGAGTGGCAAGGATTTATCGCCGAGCCGCTTTTGAGGAACTTCAGAGTGGGTTGGAAGGCAGCACTTTTGCCATCTGTCGCGGTGGAGTCTTGGCAGTAGTTGTCATTGTTTGCGAGAAGGGATCAACATGATGACGGAACGTTGAAAAAAACACTCTCAAGTTGTCCGAGGCACTTCGTTAATCCTGCGGACGCCAGACGACGAAAAGCGACCGCACAAGAGCTGCGGGTCGGCCTGGACTCGGTCTCGGGCGCAAATGCCCTCCATATGGGAAAGCGGAGATTCTTTTGAAGTGACAGCGTCCGAGCGGAGATCCGCAGTCTCTGGTCCCCGCGCTCTTTTCACTTTGTTGCTACTCGGCGAAGACTAGATGGCGCTGGCGACTGGATGAGAATACAGAATGGCAGCGCAAACCCCCGCCGGCCCAAAGCAAGCGCGGCGAACCATTCGTTGCAAGGCGATTTGGGGCTGGCTGCGCGGGGCGGGAAGGTGGTTTAATTGTGCGTTTCAGATGTAGCTATGTATCATCATCAATCACACTAAAGAAAACCAGCCTTTGCGGCTAAACTGTTTTCCTAATTGCAATTAGTGGAGCAGGGCGGGGGGGTTAATTTTTTGTCTTTGGTGCCCAATCAAAACTCGGCGGAAAAATTCCGAAATTCCGAAAAGGAAGGAAGTCAATGCTCTGTCTCTCATTTTTTTTTCTGTCTATCTCTCTCTGTCTCTCCTTCTCCTCTCTCTCCCCTCTCTCTTTCCTCTCTCTCTCTCTCTTTGAGGAAGAGGTCAATGCTCTGTCTCTCATTATCGCCTCTCTCTTGCTCTCTCTCTCTCTCTCTCTCTCTCTCTCTCTCTCTCTCTATCTTCTCTCCTCTCTCTCTCTCTCTCTCTCTCTCTCTTTTCTCTCTCTCTCATTTCAGGTTCTCTTTGTCTGTCTGTCTGTCTGTCTGTCTGTCTGTCTGTCTGTCTGTGTCCATCTCTCTCTCACCTCACCCTCTCTCTCTGTCTCTCTCTCTTTCTCTCTCCTGTCTCTCTCTCTCTCTCTCTCTCTTTCCCTCTCTCCTTCCAGTTTTCTAATTGTAATAGTGTAGCGGCAAGGTGAGTTTTTTTTTCTTTGGCACCCAATTGAAAGGCAGTGGCGAAATTCAAAAAGAAAGTCAACAGGCTGTCTGTCTATCTGAGTGGAAGTCAACAGGTTGTTTGTCTACCTCCCCGTCTCTGAGTCTTGGAGTGGCAGTCAACGGGCAGTCAACAGGTTGTCTGTCTCACTCTCTGTCTTTGACTCTGTTTGTTGGCTGTTGATGGAAAGGAATAATATTGTCTGCAATCTCTGAGTCTCTTTCTGTCTCTTTCAAGCAGGGGGGTTGAGGGGGGGCGGCAGCCCCCCCTACCGGGGTGTTATGAATCACCCTCTGGAAACCTCTGGAACCTTCTAGAACATTCCTTCATGGAACCTTCTGGAACCTTCTGGAACCTTCTAGAACATTCCTTCATGGAACCTTGTGGAACCTTCTGGAACCTTCTTTGCTTTCCTGACTTGTCTTGTTGTCATTGGTATCATTGGTATCATTGTATTACTAATTGCTCTTTCTGGAACTTTCTTTGAGTCTTGACAAGGAAGACTCTCAAAAGGTATAAAAGGGGGATGGGGGACCTGTCCCATCCCTCAAGTGAATTATTGTTTCCAATACAATCATCACTCCTCTCAGTTCCTTGTCTGCCTTGTCCTGTCCTGCCCTGTTCCTGACATCATAATTCACTTCACCCTCTCCCACTACTCTCTGCCATCATGTCTGACCCAAACAACACCTTCCCTGATGCAACTGCCTTCCAAGCCTTGATGGACCAATTACAAGCCCTCTCAAGACAGACACACCAACTTCAAGAACAAGTCCTTCACCAGCAGCACCAGCTTCAACAACAACTTCACCAACAAGAACATCAAGCTCTTCCCCTGCCTCAAGCCAACCAAGCAAGAGAGCCCAAGGTTCCCAGCCCTGACAAGTTCACTGGGCTGGCCAAAGACCTTAGGAACTTCATGGCCACTGTGGAGAATGTCATCCTTCTCCAACCTTCAAGATTTCCCAGTGAGCAAGTCAAGGTTCTTTTCACAAGCACCCTCCTGTCTGGTCAAGCTCAATCATGGTACAGATCTCTCCCAAGCACACCCACCACCCTGCAAGAGCTCTGGGAGGGGCTGGAAGCTACCTTTGGTGACCCCTACGCATCTTGGACAGCAAGATCCAAGCTCAAGCATATCAAGCAAGGAAAGCAATCTTGTGTGGCCTACACCAACCAATTCAAGCAACTAGCCAGAGACTCTGGATACAATGATGCAGCTCTGATGGAGCTGTACCATGATGGTCTCCATGAGTCTATCCAAGACATGCTCTCCCAGTCTCTGCACATCCCTGAGACCTTGGAAGAGTACACTCTCCTTGCCATCAAGATTGACAACAGACTCTACTCCAAGAGGCTGAAGCAAAGACAAGTAGGAACTACATCAAGACCTACCCCAGTTCCTCAAGCTCTTACAGTTCCTGAACCCATGCAAGTGGATGCAGTTGAGACACTTCCTAAGGGTCCTCTGAGCCAAGAGGAGAAAACAAGGAGGGCCCAGCAGGGACTGTGTTTTTACTGTGGCTCCAAGGAACACGCTGTCAAGGACTGCCCAAGGAAGAAGCACCCAAACTCCCAGGTCCAGGCTCACTGAGGGGCAATTCCCTGGACCCTCCTCCAAGCTGCCCCTGTTTCATCACCACCACCAGCACCACAAACACCTCAGATTCCAAGCCCCACCAACTCACCATGGATGTCAAGATTCAACTCTCACCCAAGTCAACCATCACAACCAAGGCCCTTATAGAGTCTGGATCATCCTGCAACATCATTGATGCCACCCTTGCCAAGTCTTGTGCCATTCCTACGATCAAGAAATCCACACCCCTCAAGGTCCACTTTGCCAATCATGCTCTGTTCAAGGAAATCAGCCATGAAACCAAGCTAAACCTCCACATCCAAGACTTTCCACCATCCATGGTCAACCTGGAAGTATTGGATCTTGGCTCACCCACATTCTCTGTCATCCTGGGATTACCATGGCTGCAAGCCCAGAACCCTGCCATTGATTGGGTCACTGGTCAAGTCCAACCTCCACCAATTGGAACAGTCACCCAAAACTCAAGTCAAGCCTCCAAGTCTCATGCTCTCAAGTCCCTGATTCAAGGCTCTCAGCCTAGTATCCAAGGTCAACCACAAATGACAGCTCCAGTATCAGCCTGCAGCTCACAGATCCCAGCCAAGATTCAAGTTTCACAGTTCACAGTTCATAGTCAAGATTCCAGCACAGCTCATAGAGCTCACAGTCATGGCCAAGTCTGTAGTTCACAGAACCCACAGTCAAAGCTTCAAGTACCACAGTTCACAGTCCAAATTCAAGATTCAAGCTCCACAGCTCACAGTCTTTGCCAAGAACAGAACCCTCAGTCAAAGATTCAAGAATCACAGTTCCCAGTCAACAATTCAAGCCCCACTGCTGATGAGCACAGAAGGACAGACCTTGCACCTGAAGTGGGAGATGGTTTCACCCCACCATCCAAGACACACCTTTCACTGCTTCCTGACAGTGTGTGGGCCCATGCTATTTCCAAGGACCCCAAGCCTCACAAGATTCAAATCAGCCAAGAAGAGGAAAAACTTGAGATACTCAAGACAAGGCATGATGCAGCAACAGCTGGACACCCAGGAGAGCACAAGACATATGAGCTTGTTTCCAGAGACTTTTACTGGCCAGGCATGAGGAAGAACTTGCAGTCCAAAAGACCAAGTCCCAAGCTAGACAACCTCAAGTTGGGTCCTTTCAAGATCTTGGAGCAAATCAATCCAGTCACCTTCAAGCTGGATCTCCCTGCATCCATGAAGATCCACCCAGTTTTCCATGTCAGCCTTTTGGAGAAGTTTGTGGCCAATTCCATTCCAGGCAGAGTTGTTCCTCCTCCTCCTCCAGTTGAGGTAGAAGGTGAAGAGGAATTTGAGGTTGAACAAATCTTAGATGCCAAGTGGTTTGGAAGGACACTCAAGTTCCTTGTTAAGTGGAAGGGTTACTCAGATGCTGACAACACCTGGGAACCTGAGTCAAACCTCACTCACTGCCAAGACCTTCTGCTCAAGTTCAAGACCAGGTACCCCACCAAGTTGCAGAAGAGGCCTAAAAGGGGGAGATGATGTTATGAATCACCCTCTGGAAACCTCTGGAACCTTCTAGAACATTCCTTCATGGAACCTTCTGGAACCTTCTGGAACCTTCTAGAACATTCCTTCATGGAACCTTGTGGAACCTTCTGGAACCTTCTTTGCTTTCCTGACTTGTCTTGTTGTCATTGGTATCATTGGTATCATTGTATTACTAATTGCTCTTTCTGGAACTTTCTTTGAGTCTTGACAAGGAAGACTCTCAAAAGGTATAAAAGGGGGATGGGGGACCTGTCCCATCCCTCAAGTGAATTATTGTTTCCAATACAATCATCACTCCTCTCAGTTCCATGTCTGCCTTGTCCTGTCCTGCCCTGTTCCTGACACGGGGGGCTCAGGGGGCGGGAGCCCCCTGACTCAAAAAAAAACAACCCAGCCTCTCTCTCTATCTCACTCACACACTCTCTCTGTCCACTATGTAAACCCGTTTTCTAATTGCAATAGTGGAGTAGGGGGGACGGTGTGGGTTTAATATTTCTTCTTCAGTGCCTAATCGAAATGCGTGGCAAACTTCAAAAGGAAGTCAACGGGCTGTCTGTTTATTTTAGTGGAAGTCAACGGGTCGTCTGTCTACCTCCCTCACTGACTCTGAGTCTGAGACTGGCAGCTGTTGGTGGACAAGTTATCAAATCATCTGCGACCTCTCTCTTTTGAGTGGGGGGGTTGAGGGGCATCAGCCCCCTCACAGGGGCTCAGGGGGTTCGTAGGGGGGACAGTGTGGGTTTAAAGTTTTTTTTTATAGTGCCTAATCGAAACAGAGTGGCAAAATCAATACACTCAAGAAAACAAGGCTTTGCGGAGTGGCAAAATTCAAAAGGAAGTCACCGGGCTATCTGTTTATCTGAGTGGAAGTCAAGGGGTTGTCTGTCTACCTCCCTCCCTGTCTCTTTGACTGGCAGTCAAAGGGCAGTCAACGGGTTGTCTGTCTTGCTCACTGTCTCTGACTCTGTATGTTGGCTGTTGATGGAAAAGGAATAAAATTGTCTGCAATCTCTCACTCTATCTCTGTCTCTATCAAGCTGGGGGGGTTGAAGGGGGAAGGCATCCCCCACTGGGGGGCTCAGGGGGCGGGAGCCTCCATACAGAGAAGCGTGATGTGGCTGAACCCCGCCCCCCCACCAAACTAAAATACTATTTCTGCTTATAATTTTGCAAAGTCAACTGGGCTGTTGTTTCTATTATTCAAGGATTTGTCACTCTCTGAAAGTGGCAGTGAAATTCAAAAAGGAAGGAAGTCAACAAGCTGTCTGTCTATCTGAGTGGAAGTCAAAGGGTTGTCTACCTCCCTCCCTGTCTCTGAGTCTGGGAGTGGCAGTCAACAGGCAGTCAACGGGTTTTCTGTCATCCTCTATGTCTCTGATTCTGGCTATTGGGCTGTTGGAGGACAAGTTATCAAATCAGCCACGACCTCTCTCTTTTGAGTGGGGGGGTTGAGCGGCACCCCACAACCCCCTGACTCGAAAACATTTTTCCCTCATCCCTCTACATGGCGTGCCACTGCATTCATTGTGGACTGCCACACTCGTCAGTATCTTCTTTTTTTCTCCTTTTTTTTTGGGAAGGATTGTTTATAAGTCAACAGGCATCCCCTAGTCTATATATAAAAAAAACAAGGATTTGCGGCTAAACTGTTTTCTAATTGCAATTAGTGAAGTGGGGGGGGGGGGTCTAACTTTTTGTCTTTGGTGCCCAATCAAAACTCGGCGGAAAAATCGGAAAAGGAAGGAGCTCAATGCGTTGTCTGTCTATCAGGATTCTGTCTATCAGATTGTCTGTCTACCTCCCTGTCTGTAGGACTGGCAGTCGGTGGCTGTCTGTCTCTCTGTCGGTCTCTCTATCTCTTCGCTCTGTCTCTCTCTCTGTCTCTCACTCTGTCTCTCTGTCTCTCTTTCTCTGTTTCTCTCCCTGTCTCTCTCTCCTCTTCCTCTCACTCTCTCTCTCTCCCTGTCTCGCTCTGCCTCTTTCTCCCTCTCTCTCCCTGTCTCTCTCCCTCTCTCCCTCTCTCTCTCACTCTCTCTCTCTCCCTGTTGCTCTCTCTCCCTGTCTGTAGGACTGGCAATCAAAGGGCTGTCTGTCTCTCTGTCGCTTCGCTCTCTCTCTCTCTGTCTCTCCTTCTCTGTTTCTCTCCCTGTTTCTCTGTCTCTGTCTCTCTCTCTCTCTCTCTCTCTCTCTCTCTCTCCTGTCTCTCTCCCTGTTTCTCGCTGTCTCTCCATCTCTTCGCTCTGTCGCTCTCTCTCTCTCTCTCTCTCTCTCTCTCTCTCTCTCTCTCTCCCTGTCCTTCTGTCTCTCGCTCTCTCTCTCTCTGTCACACACACACACACTCTTTCTCTCCTCTCTTTTGAGCAGGGGGGTTGAGGGGGGCAGCAGCCCCCCCCACCGGGGGGCTCAGGGGGCGGGAGCCCCCTGACTCAAAAACATATTTTCCTCTGTTCTCTCTGTCTTTTCCTTATCTCTCTATCTGTTTCACTGCCTCTGTCCTCTGTCCCTCCCTGCAGTTCTTGGTTACTTTCTCGCTTGGGGGTGGGGCGACTCTGACCATCTCATTGGAGGCAGACCAACCCATCAGACAAGGCAGCTGCAAGCAACTCGATGCACCCACAGGAAGGTGTCAGGATAGACAAGTGAGGAGTCTCTTTCTCTCTCTCTATCTCTCTTGATCGATTGAGCGGGGGTGGAGGGGGTTGGGGAGCCTCCTGACGGAAAAAACAACCCAGCTTCTCTCTCCCTCCCTCCCTCCCTCCCAACCTCTCTCTCTCGCTCTCTCTTTTGCATTTCAATCATGCTCTAAAAACTAAAAATGGAATGAAGTCAACAGGCTGTCTGTCTCTAAGAGTGGCAGTCAACGGGTTGTCTGTCTATCTCCCTATCTCTGGGAGTGGCAGTCAATGGGCTGTGTGTCTCGATATCTATCTCTCTGTCTCTTTGCAGTCAACGGGCTGTTGTCTATCTATCAATCAATGACTGCCTCTTTGTTTGAACTAAAGTCAACAGGCTGTTTGTGTTTCTCCCTCTGGGTTCTGTGAGCACTTTGGAGCCAGTGCCCAGCTGACTGTTGCATTCAACAGGCTGTCAGTCTTCCTGTTGCAGTCAAATGGGTTGCTCCATGAGCGGCCAAAGGCTGCAAGGGCAGCACTCAGTTTGTCAGAGGTCTCAGGTTTGCCAGTGTGGCTGTGCTGAAAGACTGCGACTTCTCTCTCTTTCTGTCCCCCTTTGTCTGTCAGTGTGTCAGTGGCTTGTGGCTAACACTCCAAGCTTTGTTGGTCACTCTCCGCTTGGCCTGCCACACAATGTTCATTGTGGCATGCCACTCTCCTTTCAATCCAGGGACAGATTGCCTGTGTGTGGGACAACCAATATCCATTGAAGGCTTTGTCTTTAATCATTTTTTCTCTCCTTTCTTTTTTTTTTTATGTTTTTTGGCAAGGATTGCTTACAAGTTGACGGGCATCCCCTAGTCAACACACTAAAGAAAACAAGGCTTTGCAGGTAAACCCGTTTCCTAATTGCAATTAGAAAACCTCTCTAATTTTTTGTCTTTGGTGCCCAATCAAAACTCGGCGGAAAAATTCCGAAAAGGAAAGAAGTCAATGCTCTGTCTCTCACTCTGTCTGTCTATCAATCTCTCTCTCTGTCTCTCTCTCTCTCTCACTCCCTCTCCCTCTCTCTCTCTCTTTAAGTCAATGCTCTGTCGCACCTGTCTGTCTATCCATCTCTCTCTGTCTCCCTCTCCTCTCTCTCCCTCTCTCTCTCGCCTGATAAAATATTCGAAAAGGAAGGAACTCAATGCTATGTCTCTCTCTCTCTCTCTCTCTCTCTCTCTCTCTCTCTCTCTCTCTCTCTCCCTCTCTTTCAGGCAGGGAAAAATTTTGCCCTCTGTCTATCTGTCTCTTCCCTATCTCTCTATCTGTTTCGCTGTCTCTCTCCCTCTGTCTGTCTCTCTCCCACTCTCTCTGCAGTATTGGCTGCTGTTGGGTGGCAACTCAGACCATCACATCTGAGGCCTCTGACAACTCAATGAAAGGATGAGACTCTGTACAGTCATGCATGCCCTCACCCCCCACCCAAACCCCACACACACACACACACAGACCCTCTCTATTTCTACGCTCTCTTTCTCCATCTCTCTTGATCGATCAAAGGGGGGGGTGGAGGGGGGGGCAGCAGCCCCAAGCCCCCTGACTCAAAAAAACAACCCAGCCTCTCTCTATCTCTCTCTCTCTGTCTACTCTGTAAACCCGTTTTCTAATTGCAATAGTGGAGTAGGCGGGACAGTGTGGGTTTAATGTTTTTTCTTTAGTGCCCAATCGAAACGCAAAACTCAAAAGGAAGTCAAAGGGCTGTCTGTTTATCTGAGTGGAAGTCAACGGGTTGTCTGTCTACCTCCCACCATGTTGCTGAGTCTGAGAGTGGCAGTCAACGGGCAGTCAACGGATTGCCTGTCTTGCTCTCTGTCTCTGACTCTGTATGTTGGCTGTTGATGGAAAAGGAATACAATTGTCTCTCTCACTCTCTCTCTGTCTCTTTCAAGCAGGGGGGTTGAGGGGGGGCGGCAGCCCCCCCCACTGGGGGGCTCAGGGGGCGGGAGCCCCCTGACTCAAAAAAAAAACAACCCAGCCTCTCTCTCTATCTCTCTCACTCTCTATCTCTGTCTACTCTGTAAACCCGTTTTCTAATTGCAATAGTGGAGTAGGGGGGACAGTGTGGGTTTAATGTTTTTTCTTTAGTGACCAATCGAAACGCAGTGGCAAAATTCAAAAGGAAGTCAATGGGCTGTCTGTTTATCTGAGTGGAAGTCAATGGGTTTGTCTGTCTACCTCCCTCCCTGCCTCTGAATCTGAGACTGGCAGTCAATGGGCAGTCAACAGGTTGTCTGTCTTGCTCTCTGTCTCTGACTCTGTATGTTGGCTGTTGACGGAAAACGAATAAAATTTTCTGCAATCTCTCACTCTATCTCTGTCTCTTTCAAGCTGGGGGGGTTGAAGGGGGAAGCAGCCCCCACTGGGGGGCTCACGGTGCGGGAGCCCCCATACAGACAAGTGTGACGTGGCTGAACCCACTAAAATACTACTTCTGCTTATGATTTTGCAAAGTCAACTGGGCTGTTGTTTCTGTCATTCAATGATTTGTCACTCTCTGAAAGGGGCAGTGAAATTCAAAAAGGAAGGAAGTCAACAGGCTGTCTGTCTATCTGAGTGGAATTCAACGGGTTGTCTGTCTACCTCCCTCCCTGTCTCTGAGTCTGGGAGTGGCAGTCAACGGGCAGTCAATGGGTTGTATGTCATCCTCTATGTCTCTGACTCTGGCTATTGGGCTGTTAGTGGACAAGTTATCAAATCGTCTGCGACCTCTCTCTTTTGAGTGGGGATGTTGAGGGGCATCAGCCCCCCCACAAGGGCTCAGGGGGTTCCTGCCCCCTGACTCGAAAACAATTTTCCCCTATCCCCTCACCATGGCCTGCCACTGCATTCATTGTGGACTGCCACACTCTTCAGTATCTTCTTTTTTCTACTCTTTTTGTTGGGAAGGATTGCTTATAAGTCAACAGGCATCCCCTAGTTAATGTACATAATAAAACATCAGCATTGCCTGCCCTCAAACAGTGGCGTCATCGAATGGGAGATCCCTTTCCAACTTGCTCTGATGACATACCTTGCTATTGTCGAATTTTCCTCCTTTTTCGGCGATCCGCTTTTGGGCGATTGTCAAGATTTGCACCCCAAAACCAAGCATGCAAACACAGAAAGTCACGCGCAGAATGGTTTGTCTCCTTTATTCGCTTCTCTGTCTGTCTCTCTCTCTCTCTCTCTATCTGTCTCTCTCTCTCTCGCTCCCTCTCTGTCTCTCTCTGTCTCTCGCTCTCTCTCTATCTCCCGATCCTGCATCCACCGCATGAACCCACTCTATAATACTCGCTCCGCTTGCGCTCCTCCCCGCCTGCCCTCCACACATTACTCTCGTCTCACACACAAACAGCGCGAGCAATAATGGCCGCCGCCGTGAGCATCACGACCAGCTGGTGCGACGGAAGCTCCTACAACGTCGTCGTCAACGCCCTGGGCAACAACTGTGCGTCCGTCGCCGACGTCTTCTCCTCCTTCTCCTCCGTCGCGTTCGGCGGCCAGTCTTGTTGGGGCCCGTCGAGCAACCAATTCTGGTGTTCTGCAAAGAACGGCTGCCCCGCCGCCGGCGACATCGCCGCAATCCCGATCTGCGTCAAGGTCCTCGCCCACACCGACGTCCTGCCGTACCCGGAGCAACCCGCCACCA
Source organism: Zopfochytrium polystomum (assembly GCA_025765615.1). Classification (NCBI taxonomy): domain Eukaryota; kingdom Fungi; phylum Chytridiomycota; class Chytridiomycetes; order Chytridiales; family Chytridiaceae; genus Zopfochytrium; species Zopfochytrium polystomum. Next base: position 159,889 of record JAIVFJ010000056.1, read on the forward strand.
ACAACATCCAGGCCGCCGCCTTGCGCTTCAAGCCGTACCTCCACGTCGACCAGGCGACCGTCCCCGGCTGCGCAGAGTTTCCCTCCGTCGACGCGTCGGGCGCCGTCGGCGGCGGCCTCAAGACGGGAGGCTCGTCCAACGGCGACTGTGCGTCCGCCCCGCACGGCGGCCAGGTTTACGTCCGATCCACACAATACAAGGACCGTTGGGCGATCATGTACGCATGGTACTGGCCCAAGGACCAAGAGGCCGTCGGGGTCGGACACAGGCACGACTGGGAGTCCACTGTCGTCTTCATCAACGACGTGAACGCCGCTCCCGAGAACCAAAAGATCATTGAGGTCGCCGCGTCCGCCCACGGCGCCTTCCGCCAGTACAACCCGCCCAACCCGGACACCATGGAGGGCACCCACGTCCACATCAAGTACTTCACTGGCGGCATCAAGGACCACTCCACCGACACCTGGGACAACCCGACCCTCGGCGAGAGCCCAGTACTTCCCATCATCCACTGGGACCAGCTGTCCCCCGCCGCCGTTTCACCCTGCAGAACTACGACTTTGGGAACGCAAACTTTCCGCTCAGGGACCCCAACTTCATGGACAACTTGGCAAAGGCGTACATTTGAGATTTATAGAGAGAGACAGAGAGCGGTGGAGATAGAGGCAGAGAAGGAAAGAGCGAAGAGAACCGGGAGAGAGAGCGTGTGTGTGAATTAAAAAAAGATGTGGGTCACGTAGTTCTGTGCCTTGGACTTTTTCATAAACAGTTACATACCTGTTTGCTGTTTTTTGGACACTTCCAGAGCGGAAAAATAGATATGGGAATAGATCACTGGGCCGACTTTACAATAGTATGCGAAAACGTTGACACCTCCACAAACCAAAAATCATCAAAAGATTTTGTAGAGGTGCCAACGATTTAGCAAACTACTCTACTACTTAAAAAATCAGTTTCCGCGATGCAAAAGCAGATGTGAATCCCATCCTGCGGAGCGGTGCGTGGAGGAGTCCAATTAAAAACTAGAATATATGCGTGAATTGAGCAATTGACATTACAATAAGGAAGCTAAGGCGCCGCCGCAGACTTGCTAAAACGCACAAACAACTCCAGCTCAACACTGAGCAAAAGCATAACACTGCTGGACTTGAACCCTGTCACGAAGGACAATTATATCTGTTACACACAACCAAGGCTGGCCTTTCCTGGGTTCAGAGCGGATATTGGAAGGCCTGTGTCCCAATCCAGAAAGCCGGAGATTAACCCCCAAATTCAGTGTCCAGTCATTATGAGCTGGATACCGCTATCGGGTTCACATCTGCTCGAAAATCGGCGGCCTCTGTGTCTGTAAACTTTCTGCAGAATTTGCGCTTATGTATCTAAAAAAGATCTGCCGAAGTGGATCTTCTGGATGTACGAGATCCGGCATTTCGGGCTAACCTTACACACAACGATTGGACCAAGTTGCTTTGTACATTTTACCATGTACGCTTCACTTGTCTTGGTGTATCTGATTACAGCGCTGTTTGAACCAGGGGGGAAGATTGATGATTTTCAACCAATATTTGAGAAGCACTACAGAGACCTAGTGGAAGTCAGGAGCATTGGTCTCGGGGGTGTCTTAGGCAAAATCAACGAAATGCTAAAGTTTGGGTCAATGGTGGATCAACTGACAGAATGTTTGGACAAAGTGTACTGGCACTTTTGGACTGAGAACTACCTATCTCGAGTGGACAACAACACCATCATAGACATAACCGCACTCTTTGCCTTCCTCAAGACTATGGAAGCCTGTAACAAACCTAAATGACCAACTGTCGCACCACCAGCAGAGCGGGCCAATGAGGCTGCACTACTTAGCAACTTCCACAACTGCTGAGAGCAAAGGTGCTCCCACTAGGCTGAGCGACACAACCATGAAAAGGAAATCCGTGGTGGGCGCCGCCATGGTTGGGGTGCCTGTGCTGGGTGACAGGGTAGAGAATGGCATGCAGAACAGCAATCTGAGCAATGTGGACACCACACCTCCTGAACTCAGAGACAAGCAGAAAATCAGGCTGCACGTGGTGCAGCACCCAAGGCGAACACTCCAGGTGCTACAGCTCAGGATCAGCGACAAGGAGTTGTGCAACTGGGGAAGTCAGTTCTGTGTCACCATTGTGGGAAGGAGAACCACTTTGCAAAACATTGCATCATGAGGAAACGAGGCGAGCCAGTTGCACTTATTGCCACAGGCAGCACCAGTGATGTGCCATCCGTTGACGATAGCAAGACTGGCAGTAGCGACCGTGGGGAGTATTTGTCAGATTTTTAGTTGGCCAGAGGCACCCACCACCTTGGGCACGTCAAAAGCAGACCTCTAACTTCCAACCAGCACCTCATGGTCCCCAAACACCTCACCCTCTCATCATCATCATCCACCATGTTCAAGGAATCACCCATTGTTGTTGACTCTGGCTGTGTCAAGACCATTCTCAAAGACGCTCACCTTTTCACAGGCTACACTGAATGCACCTCATCTGTCGGAACCATTGACAAAGACTCCACCCTGCTCAAAGTCTTAGGTGTTGGACCAGCAAGAATCCCTCTTCCAAACAGCGTGGAGATTGTAATCAAGGAAGCCTGCTGCACGCCAAACGCACTTTACAGTCTCCTTGCCACCAATGACCCATCTTCTTTTTTCTAAGTTTAAAGGCCACCTGGTGTTATTTTGAGAACTAGTGACAAGTCCCCCATTGGCTGCTGTGTCAAACATTCAGGACTTCACTTCCTCGACACCAAGAATTCAAAGCTTCATTGACTCAGTCACACAGCTGCAGCTACCATTGCAATGGTTCATCAGGAGACCCTTTCCATCACCTGACAGCCCATCACCAGTTGCTACCAAGGCAGAACAACTTTGCATCACTGAGGTTGATCAGCTGCATCGCACACTGGGTCATGTTGGCTTCCAGAAGTCATCACTAGCTTCGAGCAACCACCGCCTGAAGAGCCACTGCCTGAACCACCACCACATACCGCATCACCAGAAACAGCAGTGGTCCCCTGCATTGACCCTGACCTACCACCACCAAAGAAGAAACGTGGACGACCAAGAAAGAACGCAATCAACAACCAACTGGTGAGTAACTCTGAGATTCACAATACTAACTGTCAGGAACATGGCAGGACAGGACAAGGCAGACAAGGGACTGAGAGGAGTGATGATTGTATTGGAAACAATAATTCACTTGAGGGATGGGACAGGTCCCCCATCCCCCTTTTATACCTCTTGAGAGCCTTCCTTGTCAAGACTCAAAGAAAGTTCCAGAAAGAGCAATTAGTAATACAATGATACCAATGACACCAATGACAACAAGACAAGTCAGGAAAGCAAAGAAGGTTCCAGAAGGTTCCACAAGGTTCCATGAAGGAATGTTCTAGAAGGTTCCAGAGGTTTCCAGAGGGTGATTCATAACACTAACAAACAATTCTCTACATCCTTTACCTCTTCAAAACACATCAAAACAATTAACACAACCACATCCCACCAAAACCATCACACAAACACAGGGAGCTGCAGCACAGGGCACCACCAGTGTGGTTGGGGACTGTCCTTCCAGCGGTGCTAGGGGCAGTGGCCCAGCGGCTTTGTAGACATGGCATCTCAGTCCAGCGCAGAGGTTCCAGTGGCTGCGGATGGTGAGGCTCTGCGTCTGTGTGAGCCTGGGACGCTTGCTAGGGGCGAAGGCCCAGTGATGTGGCAGAACCAGCAATGCCATGTGGCCCACCTGCTGCTGAGAGTGCTCCTGATGTGCCAGATGTGTTATTTGTGTGCAGATCTAATGAGGGCTCTCACAACAACAACGTTCAATCTGTCTACATGTCAGACTCAGACAACGAAGACAGACCACTCCTTGCTTTCAATGTCAACTCCAACACAGTTCAAGTGTCCCCTGCCACATACAAGGGTCTGCTGATGCATGAGGAGGCCATGGCTTCACCCTTCGCCTAAGTGTGGAGAGAGGCTGAAGAGTACGAACTGAGCATGCTCCAGAGCATGGGTGTGTTCATGGAAGCCACAGCTCCACCCAATACGAACATCGTGAGTTGTAAGTGGTACACAAGCTGAAGTTCAAACCTGACAGCACCATCAAACGATTTCACATGAGACTTGTTGCTTGTGGTTTCACACAGGAGCCTGGTGTTGACTTCACTCTGACATACTTGCTGGTAATTTGAGGTAACACTCTCTGATGGATGATTGCCCTTGGCACCCTGTGTGGCTGGGACATGGAGATGATCAACATCTCCTCAGCTACCTGTATGGCCTGTGGGGTGAAGACGAGTCAGTGTGACCTGAAGATGGAGGCGCAGTTTGCGCAGCTGCCGTGGGCAGATCTGACTTACCTGAGGCATCACCCTGGCTCATCAGAGTGTCTCTTCCGCTGTTCGCCCTGTCAGGTGCAGTGTGCACTGCCGAAGTGGGAAGTCCACCAGGTAGATGTTATCATTACTGCAGTGGGCAAAGATGTGGTCTGTGCCGCTTGCCCGCAGGTGAATGAGAGCAACTTCTGGTGTGAAGATCATGTGGTGACCCGTTTGCTGAACAAACAATCTGATGCACCAAAAGCAGAGTGTCTGTGAATTCGGGCACGTACAGCGAGTCTCGCAGTACAAGTGTGACGCTGTTGACCGTGAGGGTGAAGTCCCCCATGTATGTGCCCACCACAATGCGACTGTTGGCAGTTGTGATGGTACGCTTGGTTTGATGTGTGTTTGAGAAGTGTTCCCAAAGTGGCGCCATGGTACGACAGGCGCGCCAGAATCCAAGAGAACTTCGTGCTGTGAGCCCCCGTTCAATCGCGCGAGCTTGGCATATTCGGAGCCGACTAGGTAATCCCATGTGACTATGCAGCTGCACCCAAAGTAAAAGCTCTTGCACATTTCCAAGTAACCGATGTTGGTGGCGATGTTGTCAGCGGCCCAGCATGCGTCTGCTTGTTCAATCTGGTCTGACGAGCTGAGAAAGTTGTCAAGAGCGCTGGTCCCTTCAGCAGCCAGTCTGGCCCCTTCAGTGCAGATCTCCATCATCTACTCATCCTCAGCAGGATCGTAGAGTCTGGGATACTCTTCGGTAGGAGATGCCCTCATGGATGGGCCTGCTATTGGCTCTGTGGTGCTTCCTTCAATAGACATTGGGTACGGAGTGTCCCTTGCCAACTTTGCAGAGTCCTGCATCTCCCCCTTCCTCCAACGTTTGGCAGCCCTCTTGGAAGAGTTGCCAGTATCAGAGGGAAAGTGTTGCATTTCTCAGGAGTGTGGTTGACTCCAAATCCATGTCGGTGACCTGGAGCTGCTGTGAGCTGCCCCAGTTCGGCATTTCTCTGAACCCATTGAGTGTGATTCGAATCGCATTGTCCTTGACGGCGAAGCCTAGGAAAGCAAAGCTAGAATCACCGCCGTCTTCACCTAACTCTTTTTGTTGGATTCAGATTAGGCCTTTCAGCTTACCTGACTTAGTGTAAGTCACATCAGCGGCAGGTCACAGCCTCGACAGCATATCGTCCTCACACAATGATGTTTCTTGGCTTTTCCACCACTACCCAAGACCTGCCACCACCAGTTTTGACTTGTCCAATTGCACCTTTCACAAGCCTCATCTCAATAACAACCATTTCTCCACCTTCTGAAATCACTGGCAAGTGAAGTTTAGTCACTAGTTCTGACTGCAAATGAACTACTGTGTTATGAATCACCCTCTGGAAACCTCTGGAACCTTCTAGAACATTCCTTCATGGAACCTTGTGGAACCTTCTGGAACCTTCTTTGCTTTCCTGACTTGTCTTGTTGTCATTGGTATCATTGGTATCATTGTATTACTAATTGGTCTTTCTGGAACTTTCTTTGAGTCTTGACAAGGAAGGCTCTCAAAAGGTATAAAAGGGGGATGGGGGACCTGTCCCATCCCTCAAGTGAATTATTGTTTCCAATACAATCATCACTCCTCTCAGTTCCTTGTCTGCCTTGTCCTGTCCTGCCCTGTTCCTGACATACTGCAACCATCACAGTCTCCATGTCTTCTGAATTCTTGTCAAAGTCCTCCTGTCAGCTGATTGTCATGACAGAGAGAATCTGTCGGTAACGTGTGAATGGCTTCATTTCAGGATCAGCACTTTTGCGATGAGATTGATGGTCGACAAGTTCAACATACCGTGTTGAAACTAGTCAACAACAAACCATAGAGGAGTCCAATTACAAAAGAAAACCAGACCGTGAGATAACTGGAGTCTCGATAATGTTCACTATCCAGGGAACCAGCACAGGCCAGAGTCTGCTGCTTATCAACCAGTGCAACCTTGGACCAATGCTCCACAACCACCTTGTCCCAATTTGTCTCCACAAGAGCTACTGTTGTTTTCCACAGTTTTGCTTCCACTCTCTTGGTCAGCTTAAGTAGGAGGTCAGAGATACTAAAATTGGCCTTGACAAACATGGTATATGTTATGGATCACCCTCTGGAAACCTCTGGAACCTTCTAGAACATTCCTTAGTGGAATTGTGGAACCTTCTGGAACCTCCTTTGCGTTCCTGACTTTTGTCCATTGTAACAAGCGGATGTTGCTGATTGGTAACAGCAACAGAGTTACGATGGCAAAAACACTCCATAGGAAAACACCAGTGGCACCAGACTCAACCACCACAATGTGCAAAATGGGGCGGCTTTATGAGATTATCACGAAGAGAGAGAGAGAGAGGAACGAACGCCAAGACCATGCAAAAAAAAAAAAAACCAAAGCAGCAAGCATTTCGCCTGCCCGTTTCGGACTCCTTCCTCTGCTTCCTTCCTTCTTGCTCCATGTGATTGGCTGTGCTGATATATGCTACATGCACATTGGGGTCGGCTGTTTGTCATCATTCTTCCTTCTTCATTGTCCACCGCACGACCTCATCACAAACCCCTTCCTTCTTTTGAAGCAATCAATCCTATCAATCAATCAATCACAAGTGACAGACAACAAGAGAGGAACCAGAAAGGAAACGGAAGAGGATGAATGTTTTTGCATCCACGGATGATGATGACACAAAGAAACCCCCAAAGAAAAAAATAAAAAAAGAAAGTAGAACTCAAGCACCACGTTGCGTTGTTTTTCACGCCTGCCATTTTCGGCTTATCGCCCCGTTTTGGCAATCCTGGGTGCACATTGGTTTTCTTTTCTTTCCCTGAAGCACGAGGGAAACAGTCAAACAGACTGACAGACAGACGAAGACAGAAGAGGGCCGGATGGATGTCTGAGCCGGACAGGTGCAGAGACAGCGCCCCCTGAAACAAGCAGAGTGGAATCAAAAGGCTCAGAAAATTAAATTTTTTGATCAAAGCCGAAGAGGACCGTGGATTTTGATCCCCATGATTATACAAAACAGGAAAAACAGATGATTGGCAACGCGGAGGAAGTTGGAGCAAAAACAAAACAAAAGAGAAAATTTGACGTTTTTTCTTTTTTTCTGCAGAAACGGAAGGAAGAGAGGTTCGGTTCCTTGCCCCCTAAACAGGCTATAAAAGGCTTCTTCTGCTGGGCGTGTTTCCTCGTATCAGTTCCCTTAATTCCCCCCTTCCCCCACTTCCCTGTAATAGAGGATGAGCACCGGTGAGCGGGCGGAAAGCAAACAGGAACAAAGAAAACCTAATAACTCGACTTCACAGATCCACAATTTGTGACGGAGGCCGAACTCGAGCTTGCCGTCGAGCGCAAGATCGAGCATGAGAAAGTTGGCGAGATTGACCCCGAGGCCGGGGAGTATCTCGACGAGATCTATGACATTGTCGATGCCGTTGTTTCGCGCACGGACGACCCCACGCTTCCGGCCCTGACCCTGCGCGTCTGGATTCTCGGAATCTTCTTTGGCTTCCTCCTGTCCATGGTCAACACTCTCTTCACCTTCCGCACAAACACACTGGTGAGCCTTTTTTCATAATAAGCTTGCGGACGGTCGCCTCACGCATTCTTCCTGTCAAATATAGACCGTCAACCCTTTCGTTGCCGTTCTCTTGGCCTACCCGCTCGGCCTGGGCATGTCAGCCACGTTCCCTAAAGTTTCCATCTTGGGCATTCCCCTCAACCCCGGCAAGTTCAACTTCAAGGAGCACGCTCTTATCTACGTCTTCGCCTCCACTTGCACTCAACCTGCGTACGCCCTGTACAACATCATTGGACAGCGCTACCAGCTCTACCAGGAGGACCTTAGCGTCGCCGCTTGCGTCTTCTTTGGTATCGTGACCCAGTGCTTCGGTTATGGTCTCGCTGGCCTCTGCCGTCGCTACCTTGTCCGCCCTGCGGCGATGCTTTGGCCCAGCAACCTGTCGACCATTGCAATGCTCAACTCGCTCCACCAGCAGGACGTTGACCCTAGCCTCCCATTGAGCCGATTCAGTTTCTTCTGGATTGTCACTGCAGTTGTTTTCTGCTGGCAGTGGGTCCCCGGGCTGATTGCTCCGATTTTCGCCGCCATTTCCATTCTGTGCCTTGCTGCCCCGAAAACCGGCGACCGCGGCCAGATGATGCGTATGCTTGGCTCAGCGTACAACGGCATGGGCCTCCTGTCCTTCTCGTTCGACTGGTCCCTAATGACGATCCTTACCCCCATTACCACCCCATTGTGGGCCCTGCTCAACCAATTTTTGGGTCTCTATTTCTTTTTGTGGGTGCTCACCCCGATCCTGTGGGTCCACAACGCGTTCGGCATCGACTTCACTCTTGGCACTCTCCCGCAGGATGGCCCCAACGGCACGCAACTCTTCCCGCTCGGTCAGGCTCTGAACACCGGTGCGCTCTTCACCAAAGAAGGTGCCCGCATCTCCGCCAGGGCGTTCGTTAACACTGCAGACCTCAGCCTGAAGGAGGATGTGTACGAGAAGAACCACCCCATCTACATCACCACCTATTTCGCTCTGCTCTACACATCGTCTTTCATCGTCTTCGCCTCCTGCCTTGTCCACGTTGGTCTCTGGTACGGCAAGGACGTCTGGCACCGCTTCCGCACTGCCATGCGTGACCTTGACACCTCCGACATCCACGCCAAGATGATGGACGTCTACCCCGAGGTCCCTGACTTGTGGTACATTATCCTGCTTGCCGCGAACTTGATTGTCGGTATTGCCGTCTGCCAGTGGGGTGGCTTCCAGCTCCCGTGGTGGGGTGTCTTGCTCGGTTTCCTCCTCGCCTTGGTCTCAATGATCCCCATTGGAACCATCCAGGCTATCTCTGGCCAGCAAATCGGTCTCAACGTCATGTCCGAGTTCCTGATTGGTTTGATTCTTCCGGGTCGTATCGCGGCTGTGATGGCTTTCAAGACGTTCTCGTACATGGCCATGTCCCAGGGTCTTCTGCTTGTGTCTGACCTCAAGCTCGGCCACTACATTAAGATCCCTCCCCGTGCTATGTTCACTGTCCAGCTGTTCGCAACCTTGATGGCTGTTATTGTCAACATCTTCACCTCGTTCTTCATCTACGAGCACTTCGGCAAAGTCCAAGTCCCCATTGACGACACTGACCCTACTGGACCTACCGAGACTGTTTGGGCCCTGCAGGCGCCGAACCCGCCGGTCGGCTGGAACGCGAACGGCTACAACGTCTTCCTTAACGCTGGTGCTATCTGGGGTGCTATCGGTCCGGCCCGTTTCTTCGGGCCCAACTCTCCGTACTCGTCCACCCTCTACGGTTTCCTCGTTGGGGCGGTCCTGCCCGTTGTCCCGTGGCTCATGCACCGCTACTTCCCCAACGGCTACTGGCATCTTGTGAACGTCCCAGTGTTCATGACTGTTCCACTCGACCCCGGATCGACTCTGTCTATCATGATCACCCCGCTCCTTGTCGGCATCATCGTCAACTACTTCGTCAAGAAGTACCACCACGCCTGGTGGAAGAAGTACGCATACGTCATGTCCGCCGCGTTCGACTGTGGAACTGCGATTGCGTTGACCATCATCTTCTTCATCTTCGTCTTCGGCGACAATGCTCCTCACATGCCACGATACGCCCTGAACCGCTACGACCCCGAGCACTGCGCCCCCGACTTCTACATGACCTGCAACGAGCGCGCGGAGGACCCTAACTACAGCGCTGCGACCGACCCTGACTGCATGTACTTCGGTCTTGCGGCTTGAGGCTCCTAATAATCCTTACAAGCAGCTCCTTGCTCTTCTGTTGATCAACCTTTTTTCATCTATGAGATTGGCCTCCCTATAGTGTTATCACGTACTGCTTCATATCCCTTTTCACTTTACTTGGGAAACCTCGTCGTTTCATAATTGGAATGGCGAGTTCGTTGGGTTTTCCTACCGTTCAGACCTTTTGCGGTCTCGGCCTCCAACGCATTTAATCAGGGTGAAGCCGTGGCAAATATTTTCCTGAATTGTTTTTCGTTCCAATTGTTTCCGCCTGCTCGGAAAGCTGGTTCGAATTCCTCTCGGGTTAAATAAATGATTTCCATGCCTCATTGATTCCTTAAACAACTTGGCTCAAATTGCATCTGGTGCTGGTCAGTGCACAACGAGGGCTAAATGCAATGAAAACGTGTTACTTACTCTGAAAAGTACCCTATCGTTCCACATCCTTACCGCCCACTTCAGACACTTGCACGCCATGACCTTTGCATTTTCCTCTCCGTCCTTGACTTTGACGAACCGCCTCAAGTTTGTTATGTTTAGGATTTTCGCTTACCCCCCCTCGACAAGGCTGTGGGAAGAAGCTGGTAATGAAGCATTCTTTTTCTTATTTTTTTCCTTCAAGTAAACCATCGCCATATGATAATGCAGCCGAATCGAGAGGGAGGTGGCGGAATGCTGCGCGGAATGCGACACTTCCGAGGGTCGCTCAGTTGAGGCGCTCCGTCTCCGTCTGTTCCCTTCCGTTGTTCCGACACACACAGCAGCCATTGACACACACACACACACACACACACACACACACACTCTCTCTCTCTCTCTCTCTCTCTCTCTCTCTCTCTCTCTCTCTCTCTCTCTTTTCTTCCACCAGTCCATTTTCATTTAAATAGAACCGGCTATTTCACCCCTTCAAACAGCCTTTGCAAGTCAACCTAGTCTCGTATACGCCCTACTATGAGTGCAGGTTAGTGTCCTCATTCAATCTAACCCAATGCGTTCGCCGTCACAATCAGCTGATACCACAAAACAAAACTGCCCAATAATTATTCAACCCAGAACCTAAGATATTGAACGAGCCCGAGCTTGAACTGGCCGTCGAGAGTAAGATCGAGCAAGAAAAGATTGGCGAATTCGACCCCGAGGTCGCGGAGTACATTGACGAAATCTACGACATTGTCGACGCCGTTGTTTCGCGCACGGACGACCCCACGCTGCCGGCCCTGACCCTGCGCGTCTGGATTCTCGGAATCTTCTTTGGCTTCCTCCTGTCCATGGTCAACACTCTCTTCACCTTCCGCACGAACACGCTGGTAATTTGTGCTGCTTGTAATGCTCAGCGAAAGGACGCAGAATGTCTTGTTGATACCCACTCACGCAGACTGTCAACCCGTTTGTAGCCGTTCTCCTGGCGTACCCGCTCGGCTTAGGCATGTCAGCCACATTCCCCAAAGTGTCAGTGTTGGGAATTCCGCTAAACCCCGGCAAGTTCAACTTCAAGGAGCACGCTATTATCTACGTCTTCGCCTCCACTTGCACTCAACCTGCGTACGCCCTGTACAACATTATTGGCCAACGTTACCAGCTCTACCAAGACGACCTTAGCGTTGCCGCTTGCGTTTTCTTTGGTATTGTGACCCAGTGCTTTGGTTACGGCCTTGCTGGTCTTTGCCGTCGCTACCTCGTCCGCCCTGCGGCGATGCTTTGGCCCAGCAACCTTTCGACCATTGCAATGCTCAACTCGCTCCACCAGCAGGACGTCGATCCAGCCCTCCCCTTGAGCCGCTTCAACTTCTTCTGGATAGTGACGGCCGCCGTCTTTTGCTGGGAGTGGGTCCCCGGCCTCATGGCCCCGCTGTTCACAGCCGTCACGATTCTCTGCTATGTCGCCCCGAATACCGGCGACCGCGGCCAGATGATGCGCATGCTCGGCTCCGCGTACAACGGCATGGGCATCCTGTCGTTCTCCTTCGACTGGTCCCTCATGACGCTCCTCGCCCCCATCACCACCCCGCTGTGGGCCATCCTCAACCAAGTCCTCGGCCTGTGGCTCTTCCTCTGGGTTCTCACCCCGATCCTTTGGGTCCACAACGCCTTCGGCATTGACTTTACCCTCGGCTCGCTCCCGCAGGACGGCGCAAACGGCTCGGGCCTCTTTCCTCTGGGACAGGCTCTGAACACGGGCGCGCTGTTCACAAAGGACGGCGCGCGCATAGCCGCAAAGGCGTTTGTCAACACCGCGGACCTGTCGCTCAAAGAGGACGTGTACAATGCGTCGGCGCCTATTTACATTACGACGTACTTTGCCCTGCTGTACATGTCGTCGTTCATTGTGTTTGCTGCCTGTCTGGTGCACGTCGGACTTTGGTACGGCAAGGACGTTTGGCACCGCTTCCGCTCTTCCATGCGCGACCTCGACACCGCAGACATCCACGCCAAGATGATGGACGTCTACCCAGAGGTTCCTGACCTCTGGTACGTCATTCTTCTCTGCATTAATCTGATTGTCGGCATCGCCGTCTGCCAGTGGGGCGGCTTCCAGCTCCCGTGGTGGGGTGTGCTGCTCGGGTTCTTGCTCGCGTTGGTGTCCATGATTCCCATTGGCACCATCCAGGCTATCTCTGGTCAGCAAATCGGTCTGAACGTCATGTCCGAGTTCCTGATTGGATTAATCCTCCCTGGTCGCATTGCGGCTGTGATGGCCTTCAAGACGTTTTCGTACATGGCAGTGGGTTGGCTCTTCATTTTATTTGTTTCTTTCCCGTTGAGTACAGCAAATGCAGTCTCCATATCCCCTTCTCAGACCGGACCGGACCAGACCTTGTAACCGCGCGTTCTCCTGTTCAAAAATACAGATGTCCCAAGGCCTCTTGCTCGTATCGGACCTCAAGCTCGGCCACTACATCAAAATCCCTCCCCGCGCAATGTTCACGGTCCAGCTCTTTGCAACCGTGATGGCCGTCATCGTCAACATATTCACCTCGTTCTTCATCTACGAGCACTTTGGCCGCGTCAACATCCCCGTCGACGCAACGGACCCGACCGGCCCGACGCAGACCGTCTGGGCGCTTCAGTCGCCGCACCCGCCCGTCGGCTGGAACGCGAACGGCTACAACGTCTTCCTCAACGCCGGCGCCATCTGGGGCGCCATCGGCCCGTCGCGCTTCTTCGGCCCGGGCTCCCCGTACTCGACCACCCTCTACGGCTTCCTCATCGGCGCCGTTCTCCCCGTCGTCCCCTGGCTCATGCACCGCTTCTTCCCCGACGGCTACTGGCACCTCGTCAACATCCCCGTCATCATGACCGTCCCGCTCGACCCGGGCACCGTGCTCTCCATCTTGATCACACCGCTCCTCGTCGGCGTCGTCGTCAACTACGTCATTAAAAAGTACCACCACGCATGGTGGAAGAAGTACGCCTACGTCATGTCCGCTGCGTTCGACTGCGGGACTGCGATCGCGTTGACCGTCATCTTTTTCATCTTTGTGTTTAGCGACACAGCGCCAAAGATGCCGAGGTACGCGCTGAACAGGTATGACCCGGAGCTCTGCGCGCCGGACTTTTACCAGACGTGCAATGAGCGCGCACAGAGCTCGACATACGACCCGTCGACGGATCCGGATTGCATGTACTTTGGTCTTGCAGGATGAAACTGAAGGGCTTGACACCTTGCTTTACCTGTTCACCTCTATCCTACTTTCTCTTCGTCTCCCCTCCCTCTCTCTCCTCTATCTCCCTCCCTCCTCTATTTCTCTCTCTTTCTCTCTCCCTATCTCTCTATCACAGAAACTTACTTTCTTCCTTCTGCATTGGGTCTTGTCCTCAGTCCTCGTATTTTGCCTCACTTTGTGCTCACTTCTCTCCCTATTTCTCGTTTTGTCCTTTGGTTCGTGATGTCGTAAGGGCCCAATGACGGGATCCCGACTGATTTCGCGGTTGGGCCAATCACCCCCAACCCGCTCCCAGAAACATGAATCCTTGCCTTCCCTCCCAATGCTCTCCTTCTACCTTTAATCTGTGGCAGCCCTCTTACCGCTGCACGTGCTGTCAGCTGGCATTGTTGCTCGAGTCGGCTTCACATTGGTTCGCCCGCCTTCCTGTTGCGACCTCCTATTTCGCCTCGATGCCGGGTGTCGTCGCAGAACCTTTGCCATTTCGTTTTCCGCAAAGTGGGCGTTAGGATATGTGAAGATTGATCTGTCGCTTGGGTTCTACCACCTCTCCTTTTTTTATATTACAATGGTCACACAGAGAAAAATCCAACACTTGCCACGATAGCCCTCACCTTTCCAACAATGGATTAATGTGTTCTTCGTTGGGAGGCCCGAATCGAAAAGAGATAGACCAAGCGCCATGGCTGGGACGAATCCACCAACGTCGTCCGTGGAAAAAGTCATTCGTTCACACTTGAGTGGGTGGTGCTGGCCGCGACTTAGCGTATGCACTGTTGCCGATGCTTGCAGAAAAATGTGAAGAAATGTTTGAGTCAAGTGGTTTAGTTCGATTGCCACCCGGTGGAACGTTCCAAGGAAGCGGTTTCATTAAAGATCACCAAACAATCACTTGTTGGCGAGGGGCTTCGATGTCGAAGATGGGCAGATGAACTGCCGCTTTATATACATTTAGATTTTTCAGTATTCAGTAAATTTGACACAACCCGCTTCTGGATTTTATAAGAATTCCATTGTGGGAAGTCATGCCAATTCTCGCATTTCCTTTCGCATTTCAAGGAAATGCTCAAACTCTCACTTTGCCGTTCGGATTTATATACCAAACGAAATGCCCCCGAAGCCAACGTAAGTCAGCCAGAGTGCCTAAAATGACCAGTCGTTGGAGATGAAAGGTATGGGTTCTGCGGACCAGTGGTTCAGTGGACGGTTCAACACGCCTTGTCAAAAAATCGGTGGCGGCCTTAATTGTGGAGAAAAAAGAGCAACACCCACATACACGATGAGCGCGATCAAGAAGTGGATCACGTACCACTTTGGCGGCATCCCCACCTCCTTCAAGGACCTCGCATGGCTCATCCGTGTGGTGAGAAACGGCGGATCGCTCTATCCATATCCACCTCCTTTTCTTTCTCCCACCCGCGCCGTACCTTGTAGTCTTCATGCGGGCTGGACGGACGGACCTGATCGCCACCGTCGGTGCGATCCATCCTGTCCGCGAGGCGTCTGGCATCTTTGATCGCCTACCCATCCAGCCTCCGCAACGATCCAAGAGCCCAGTGGCCCTTGAACATTCTCTCTCCCACCCCCTCCCTGGTCCGGGCTTCCGTCACGCTAAATTCTCGCTTTTTCCCCTGTGGCCCCGCAACACAACAGAACCCGACGTGGCCAAACCACCTCCCAGCGGTTGAGTATTTGACCTGCTTTGAGACCCTCTTTTTGTTTGGTCGGCCCACTCTCTTACCAACTCGATGCACTGTTTTCGGTTTAAACCAACTACAACGGAAACGATCGCCTCTCGTAAACGCATACGCGCTCCTTGCGGCGCTGACCACAATGATTACCTTAGGCGTCTGAGTTCCGAAACGTCGCACCGGGGTATGTGGCGAAACTTGCCTCACCGTGCACAATCACAATCGCCCTGCTGACAGTTCCATCACTTCGATTTTTGTAACCCGTCCAACTCGCTTTCCTGTCACACCAGATCGCAGACCCCATATGTTCGTCCTTTCAACGCCAAAATCAGCAAAAACCAGTACTTCACCCGCGATACGCGCAGGAGCTATCCTGAAACTGTCGTGTACACGAGCACAGATATTTCCAAGATGATTTCGTCGTCCTCTGCACAGCAGTGAGTACAACCGATTGTTTTTTGTTTTGGCGCGTATGCGCTCGTCCAATGTATTGTGGGGCCGTATGCTCCGCGTTTTTGTGTTTGCTTTTTTTTTTTTGGGTTCGGTAGCTAACATATCTTCCTTTTTCTTTATCCTCACCTTACCTTCCGACCGCACGGGCCAACCCTCAAACAGGATCGCTGCCGCTTCGTCTTCTTCGTCAACCGCCGCCTCCTCCGCTGCGACGGAGTCCAAACAGACGTTTGTGCCTCCTGTGATCAACAACAGCTACAAATGGAAGAAGTCGCTGGACCACATTGTTGCGGACGAAATGAACCCACACATTCACATCACTGGCCGCGCGTGAGCTGGGGCGGCCGGGAACGGGGCAACAGGGGGCGAGAGAGATCGATTGAACGTTGGGGCGTGGAGGGGAGGATGTTTGTGATGCCACTGGAAAAAGCGAGAGACGGCGCAAGGCCCGTCTTCTTTTTTTTTTTCTTTTTTTCCCTTGTCTTACAGTGAATTTCATATTCCTTGAGATTTTTGGGCTGAAAAAAAAATGTTTCAGAGGGACCAAAAAAAAGTTTTCGATTGGGGGGTGGTTGGTCTCCATTTAGGGGTGGTCCGTCTCCAATAGTGAAAAGTTTTTTTTGCCCTCCATCAAACTTTTTTTTTGCTGCCTCAAAATCTCAAGGTATATGAAATTGACAGTAACTGGCGTCCCTCTTCTCCCAATACATCTTTACTCTCTCGCCTCTCTCTCAGTCCACCAACCAAGCAGTATCTTCGATTCCCTTTCTTGCCATAGTTGTCCAAGCTTGACTGCCCGCACCCGCTGTCTATGTCATAGTCAGGCGATAGCTGAGGCTCGGCATTGCTGGCGCTGACCCAGACTTGCAGCCGATCCGTCTGGAACTATGTTGTGGAAAGCAAATGACGGACTCCCACTACAGCGCACACAATCTTGCCATTTGAAAAATAAGGCGCGTTTAATACCTCTAAGAAACCTCGTGAAACAAGGGGATGGCCCGTTTTCCAACGCCGCCCAGCCTAATCAATCTCGGTTCAGGGCATAAAATCCACTTATTTTTAAGTCCGCTTCAATTCCCTTTTTTCTTTTTTTTTTTTTTTTTTTTTTTTCATCTCATCTCTCGTAGATTTGAGCCCATAACAAGCTGGAACAAGGCGGGCAATGGGCTCAAGGGCGCAGGGCACAGCGCGTCCGCCTGGGCCAGTGAGGGCCAGTGAGTGTGAGTAGAGAACGAGCAAGCGCGCCAAAATGGTTGGATCTGTATTGCGATGGGATGCGAGGGAATACACCGAGAGGAAAACTGATGCAGAAAAATGTCGGAGGGGAACAGGGAAGTACAAAAAAAAAAAAAAAAAAAAAAAAAAAAAAAAAAAAAAATTCGACGAAACAGAAACAATTGGAAAGAAGAAACCAAGTTGGGTGGCAAGAACAAAAAAAAAAAAAAACAGGTGCTTGATGCGGGGAAGCAAGCAGCACGGACAAACAAAAGGTCGTGGTCGTCCTAATGTATAGATAGACCTTGGGTACTTTTGCCAGTGTGGTTCTTGGTCCTTCCCTTGGGTTTACGAGCATGACGGGCGGTCCTCTCTCTCTCTCTCACACACACACACACACACACTCTCTCTCTCTCTCTCTCTCTCTCTCTCTCTCTCTCTCTCTCTGTCTCTGTCCGCTGGCGTGGACTCCGTCTCTGTGTCTCGCAAACACAAACACAAACACAAACACAAACAAGGCTCTCCTTGGATTTTATTACTGACAAAACATTTGCGAAAAGAAGCAAAAGGAATCACCAATAAAGTAAATAACAACCAACACAGACATTCAGCACAACGCGAAGAACCCAAGTGCAATAAATAAAAATAAAAAAAAAAAACAACAATAAAAAACTGGCCGCGTTTGCCGCCACTGCCCGGTCCATTTCAAAAAGAAGAAAAACAAAAACGGAAAAAAGGAAAAAATCATTATGCATGAAATAAACAAGCAGAAAACGAGAAAAACAAAAACGCCCAAACTTTGTTCCAAAAGGAAAAAAAAAAAAGACAAATTTGCCCCTTTTAATTCCCGATTGAATGACGGTGGCCGCCGCCCTTGCCGCTGCGCCCCAGCCGCCGCCGCCGCCGCCGCCGCCGCTGCCGCCGCATACAGCCTTCGATACCGCCGCCGACAATAACAACAACAACTACAGCAACAACTACAACAGCAACTACAACAACAACTACAACAACAACTACAACAACAACTACAACAAGAACGCGCCCTCCACCGCCACCGCCGCTGCAAGAACCGCCGCCGCCTCTTCGCTGCCCAGACGCCACCGGAGCAGCTCCAGCGTCCAGTCCTCCTCTTCCCGCTCCCCATCTCCCAGCCCCCATCAACTCGCCCCGCTCCCGCCCCCGCCTCCCCATCCTCCTCAAGCTATGCACGCTCAAGCCGCTCACCCCCCCCATCATCCTTTCGCCCCCACCACCACTTCCGACGCAAGCTTCGGAGGGGGTTCCGCAGGAGGAGGAGGAGGGGTCTACGCGTCGTCGGCGTCGGCATCGTCGTTGCCTTTTTTCGCGGGAGTCTCGTTCCCAGCCAGAACGGGCGCCGGTGGTGGCAGCACCGGTCCTGCCATGGTCGCTGCCGCCGCCGCTGCGAGCGACGTGTTTGGCGGCGGTCGCCGCACCTCGTCTCCTTCGCCCTTTGCAGTGCACCCGCCGCCTCCGCCTCCGCCGACACAAGCAACCGCTGCCGCCGTCGCCACCGCAGCTCAACCCGCCCTGTCGTCCTCTCGCTCGCCCTCGTTCTCCTTTTCGTTCTTGAGGCAAGCCTTTTCGAGCCCTGCTCCAGACCCGCCGTCGTCGTCGGCGTCGTCGTCGTGGTCGCCGACGCTCTCGATCGTGCCATGGGCGGCACCGCAGCCGCCGCCGTTGCCCTCCACGGCCACTCCCCAGCCGCCGCCACCGCCACCGCGGACGTCCTCCTCGACGTCCCCGTTGCTCCGGGCGCGGTCGGCTTCGTCGTCGTCCCTGTCGTCGATGACCGCGTCGACTTCGTCGTGGTCGTGGTCGTGGTCGTCGTCGTCGTCATCCTCCTTGTCGTCGTCGGCAGCGACTCTTGTAGGACCGGCCCCCCAGCCGCCGCCGCCGCCGCTGTTCCACCTCGCCAACATCGACCGGAAGCGGTCCGTCGATGGCCCGACGCTTGCTCGACCGCCGGCGGACGATGCGGCAGCGTTCGAGGTGCAGTCGGTGAAGAGCAGGACGTCGTTCGAGTCCATGATCAAGGAGCTTGACAGCGGCGCCAAGGAGTTTTCCAGCGCGAAGCTGAGCGGTGAGACTTACTCTTTCCAGCCTCGAAACCCCAGCCCCCCCCCCGTCTCGAATCTCTCTTTCCTTTTGCTGGTGAAAGTGAATTTTATTTACGTGTTCATTCCACGCCGACGTTGGGTTTGTCTCGTGCAACCGAACGAAACGGCACATATTCTCCACGAGACAGGTCAGCCGCAGAGCAAGTACGAGTTCCCGCCGTCTACCAGCGTCAACGTTCTCGGCCGCAACCGGACCGTCACCATGAGCAGCGGCGACGCGCCGAACGCAAGCACTACTGTCGGTGCAGTCACGAGTAAGTGTTGCTGGGAACCGCGGAAATTGGAAATTGGCTGTGTGATTGATGAAAGGGAAAAGAGCCTGAAAAGGAAACGCCGACCGAACCAATCAATCAACCACCCACCAAACACCGAACGGCACCGCGTCGAGCCGTGAATTTCTAACACCTTTTACGGCTGTCGCCTTGCACAGGTCGCCCAGGCTGTTACTCGGGGTTTCTGTCGAAAAAGGTGAACCCGCGACCAATGTCGGCCTCTGCAGACTCCACCGCCATCACCGCCAGCAGCACCTTCACCTTCTCAGCCGTCCCCTCGTGGAAGCGGAGGTACTTTGCGCTGGTCGACGGTAGCCTGTTCCTGTTCCGCTCGTCCAGCCCCGCGGAGGCGCCCGAGTCGGTTCTGCAGGTCGGTGCGAACTCATCCGTAACAGTGGGCGAATCGCAGCCCGCCGCCAGCGGCGCCGTCTCGCCGCCTTTCGTCTTTGAAGTCGTCTCCGAGCCGCCGCCGCCCCCGTCGACCCCAGACTCTGCTGGGAACGTGAAGCAAAGCGGCAGCGGCGGTGGCTGCAGCGAAAAGATTTGGTGGTGAGCTTGACTCCCCCCCCCCCCACTTGTACCCCGGAGCCAGTTCTTGTTTCCGCCTCCAAACACCGCTGTGAATATCTGATTAAACAAACCAAAAAAAAAAAAACCAGTCTGGCCGCTCAGGACGAACTAGACCTCATTGGTTGGCTCGAGGCCGTTCGTGCGTCGATCGTCATTGCACGCCGCGCCGAGCGAAAGGGCCTCGGCCCCTACAAATCTCCCTCAACCACCCCGACGCAGTCCTTTGAAACCATGTCACCTTTTGTCCCCGCAGCCTCCTCGCTTCCCTCCGCCGCGGCGTCCAACCCTTCCCCGCCCGCCGCGACGACCAGCCGTAGACGCAGCTTTGGCGACCCCTCCAGAGGCGCCCCACCATCCCTGGACCTCAGCAAGCTCGCGGGCCGCTCCACGCTCCGTTCGCAGATTGTCGCGGACCTTGCTCCGCCCGCACTCGCTCCCGGCGCAGGCGATTCGGGCCAGTGGGAAAGGCCGGCCCACGTTTATTCGTCCGGCGGTGATGCACAGAGGATGCAGCCGGGTGCAGACGCACGTTACGCGTTCCAGCCTTTCGCGGCGGCTGAAGGGACGTTTAGCAGGCTGGAAGAGACGGCTTTCGATTCTAGATCGTCTAGAATATCCAATCCCGGGAGCATCGACCGGCGCACCACCTTGGTAGCTGAAGAAAGCCGGCAAAATTTGACACGCGAGCACAGCATGCCATCAAGCTTCGCGAGCGAAACCTTGCTGAATTCGTCACAGGTCAGTCTGCGTTGAAACCGAGAAGAGTTTTGTCGAATTTGCGCTAAACGTGCAGTCTTGCGGCCCCCCCCAAAAAAAAACGTATGCAGGATCGCTCTGGCTTCGCATCCTACACAGGGCAATTTCAGCCGCCAAACCAACACCCCTCATTACATCCTGCACTTCAAGCGACTGCATTTCCAGCTATGGCCTCCCCTGGCAATTATTATTATGACGAAAGAAAGGGTTCGTGGTTCTCTTTGGTGAGGGGGGGAAGGGAGGGTCTCTTCACAACCGGCATGGGAACTCCGGGTCTCATTCCAACCACCCTTTTTTTCTTTTCGCAATCTCTTCTAGCTCCAGTACAAGCCCACAGCCAAGGCGATCCGCAGCCTGCGCGCAAGAGCATCCTCCCAGTCGCCGCACCGCCCACGTCGCACTCGAACCTTCGCCGCCCCTTTTCGACCTACCTCCCTGTCTCGCCGCTCCCGCTCCCGCTCCCCGCACCCCCCATCGCTGCCAGCGCCGTCGCCGGTGTGACCTCCCTGCGCACCGTGTCCCCGGACCGGGACTCTGTCGTCGTCGTCATTGGCGCTGGCGCAGCTGGCTCCCGCACGCCAACTCCACCGCCCCCGAGCGTCGTCGCCGCCGCGAATCCGTACTACATCCCTCTTGCCGCTGCGAACCCGCTCGCACTCGGCGGCGGAAGGCCGCCCGCCGCGTCCCCCGCGGCGGCCGCAATATCAGCCGGCTCCGTGACCCCCGAGCCATCGCCCATCACGCCGACAAAGATGGGCGGCGGCGCCGGCGCGGCGTTTGCGGCGTTTTTCAAGAGCCGGAAGGGCGGGCAGCGGCCGAGCTCTCGGAGCGATGCGGTGTCGATTGGCTGAGAGCAAAAAAAAAAAAAGAAAGGTGCGTGATCCGAAACAAAATAAAAGAAACATAAGAACGAAACAAGCAAGGGCAACAGAATTAAAAGCAAGATAAGAACAAGCGACAGAACAGTGCACTGTTTCCTCGCACCTCTTTGCAACTTGATGGTATGCAAATTCTTATTAGCCTCGTACAGTTTTTATTGTTAATTCTCTCCAAGCTGCTACCATTGCCTCTCACTCTCACTCTCTCCCTTTCTCCCCTCGATCATGTCACGCTCTCACTCACTCACATTTGTCACACACGTCCACACTCTCCGCCTCTGATTCTTCAGAGCAATGGCACCTCTATTTTTTTCTCCTTCTTCTTTCTCCACTTTTAGTGTTTGTTTCCCAGCATCATCATCATCATCTTGGGGTTGACTCTTGCACAAAAAACCTTTTATCTTCATTTCTGGCAATCGCTGTTGCTAGTTTTTGTTTCTCCACCCATCAATCCTAATTTCTTCTTTTTTTTTCTCTCCCTCTTTTTCTGGTGGGCCCAAATATTTTACCTCCTCCTATTGCTCCCCTCATTGTGGCAATCGATTTTGTTCGATCCAAAGTGTTGCATGTTACCGTTTGTTCCTCTCTGCATTTTCTTTCCTCCTTTCTTGTTCAGCTGGGCACCCAAGCTTGACTCTCTTCTCTAACCTTTTTTTTTTTTTTCTTTTCGTTTGTCGCACATTTCGGCATTTGTGGGTTGCAAAACCGCATCCAGCATCAATCATTACAGTGAATTTCATATTCCTTGAGATTTTGGGGCTGAAAAAAAAATGTTTCGGGGGGTGCAAGACTGTGGCACTGGCGGTGGAAGAGATTGAAGGTGACAAGGCAGCCGAGGGAATTTGACAGATCACGTTTATTAGGGGTTGTCAAACGCCCCTCTTTTTTGTTGGGAACGGACAAACAAAACGTTGCACAATTTTTCCACCACTGTTGCAAACTGCCTTTTTGGACCGATCAAAACGTTTCTTTTGCAGAAAGCTCCTCGCGAGGAGCTTTCGTTGGAAAGACTTTCGTTGCAAACCAGCGTTGTTTATCATGTTTTGTTTCCCATTTTTGGAAGGTTGCCGCACATTGAAAATCTTTCCAATAATGGGGGGCTAGGTGGTTTGTCTCTCAGTCTGCCTCTCATCCTCTCTCCCCTTCTCCATATCCATCGCCATCGCCATCGCCAGGTTTGACCACCAACTTTCATTTCGTTGGAAACGAAATAAAAAAACAGTGCAAAGCGGAATCCATTTCGTTTTAAACCAGTCCGTGCAGGGAAGGGGTTTGACAACCCCTTTTACAGTGAATTTCATATTCCTTGAGATTTTTGGGCTGAAAAAAAAAAAAAAATGTTTCGGGGGGAGCAAAAAAAAGTTTTCGATTGGGGGGGTGGTCAGTCTCCATTCCGGGGTGGTCCGTCTCCAATAGTGAAAAGTTTTTTTTGCCCTCCACCAAACTTTTTTTTTGCTGCCTCAAAATCTCAAGGAAAATGAAATTGACAGTAACACCTTTTTTTTAAAATTTTTGTTACGTACTTTTTTTTTATTTATTGAACTCGATCTTCCCCCGCTCTGTCCTTCCGTCTCCGCCTCGATCTTCCCTCTTTGTCCGTTCGCCGCCGCCGAATGAAGAACGAATTTCGAGGCGACTGCCAAAAAACCGCCCACACGCCAAAGCGCGGCCGCTACCTTCCTCACCGGTCCCCCCCTCCCCGCGCCCCCCCCCGTCCTCCCACCCGCACACCCTCACACCCTCAACAACCGCGTCGCGCGCGAGCGATCCGCGGTGTTGGGCAGGCCTTTGGCCAGAAAAATTATACACAAAAATAAAATTTTTTCTTCTTCGTTTCCGCCCAGTTTTCGCGACAGAAGGCGTCTCCGTGTTCGAGAAGCCGCTTCTTCTTGCCTGCGAAGCACGCAAAGAGAAAGAAAGAAAAAAAGAAAAAAATCAGTGCATATGTGCAGCTGGGGTAAGGGGAACAAAAAGATAAGGAAGAAAACAAGGAAGTAAAGCAACCTGAATACACAAGAGGACCCTGGGCCTCGCATACCTAACCCCCCAGAGGGAACTCAAACCTCCCCCAACAAAGAAAAAGACAATGATCACTCCCCTCGTCGTCGGCGGCCGGCTCGCCCGCCGCGACTCCAACTACACCGGCGATCCGCCCACCACCGGCCCGTCGTTGTCGTCGTCGTGGACGGCTATCAACTTGAGAACGACGACGACTTCGACGCTGACAACCGCCGCCGGAGCCGGTGGCAATGGTGGAGGCGGCGGTGCTGGCGGCGGCGGCGGTGGTAGTGGTAGTGGTACCGGTGGAGCTGGCGGAAGCGTCGGCAGAACGGCGTCGTCGTCGTCGTTGGGGACGGCGGGCGCGGGGGGTGGTGGTGGTGCGGGAAGCGGCGGTGCTGGGGGCGCCGGTGGCGGTGGTGGTGGTGCGGGCGGCACCGTGGCGACCGGTGGTGCGGGGGGCGGCAGCGCAGCTACCGCTACGGGCACCAATGGTGGTGCGGCCGGCGGCGGCTCGGGCACCGGCGACTCGGGAGGAACCGCGTCTGGCGCTGGGTCCGCCGGCGCCACGGGAACTGGCGGCTCGTCCGGCGGCCCGACGGGAACGACATGTGCGTGTGTGTGTGTTTGTGTGTGTGCGTGCGCGCGTGCGTGTATGTGTGCGTGCGTGTGTGTGCGTGTGTGCGTGTGTGTGTGTGTGTGTGTATGCATGTGGTTGAGGTGGGAGGTGCTGGCGCGAGGTTGATGCGCAACGCACCAGCAATTAACAACCGCCTACGTAAACGATCGATACACAGCCAAGACCGACAATTCCGTCACGTTGACGACCACCGGCCTGAGCCCGCCGACAACCACAGACACCGGCGCGGTCACGCCCGCCGACGGCCACCTCAACAATGTCATCCTCGCCATCGTCGCGTGTCTGGTCGTCGCCTTTATGGCGCTGGGCCTCCTCCTGTGGTACCGCGCGCACCGCCAGAAAAAAGACGGCAAGGCGCCGCCAACGCAGCCGCCGTCGTCGGGCCGGCCTTCGTCCGACCACGGGTCGTCAGCTGCGGGCGCAGACCCGGGCGCGGGCGGCCGCACATCGGCCCAGCCGTCGCTCATTTCGATCCAGAGCCTCAGCCAGCACCAAGTCATCTACGCCGGCTCCGTCGCCGCCTACCCGTCGCCCGGCGGCCGCCCCGTCCCCATCGTCGCCGACGCTTCGCTCTCCCCTTCCTCCCTCTACATACCCAACCCCGCCGCCTCGCCGTCGCCCGTCTCCGTCTCGGGCTACTTTATCGCCGGCGCCTCCACCCCCGTGCTTCCCACCCAGCCCGCGTCGTCGTCGTCGTCGTCGTCGTCAGCTGCAGGGTCCCCCTCCCCGACCCTCCTCCAACTCCCATTCATCAACTCCTCCCTCTCCCGCCTCCCGCACTACTGGTACAACACCGCCCCCGCCGCCGCGGCAACCGACTCGTCGCGTCCAACCTCCTTCGCCGCCCCGCCGACGCCGCAGCAGCTCAACAGCGCCGTCGGCGTCCCGCGCGCAGCGTCCAGCCGCCCGGGGAGCTACCTCCCGCAGATGCGCCCCGCCGCCGCCGCCGCTGGGACCGCCTCCGAGGGCCTCGGAACGCCGGCGGCCGCCGCCGCCGGAACACTCCTGTTCGCCCCCGTCGCCGGCGCAGCGTGGACCCTCGCCCAGTCGTCGCCGCCGCCGCCGTCACAGCAGCCGCAGCAGCCGCAACCCCGCACGAGCGACGACGGCGACCACGACGGCGGCGACGACGACGGCGACTACAACTCGGACCGCGCCGCCGCCTCGTCGCTGTACTCGTCGTACTGGAGCGGCATCCTGCGCGACGGGTACACCAGCGGCGGCGCCGGCGGCGTCGGGGTCGCCGGTGCGACGGCCCACAGCGACGGGGGGGACAGCGTGCCGCCGCTCCGCGCCGCGCTCGCTGACATCCGGCTGCCATCTGAGGACTCGGCAAACACCGGCGACTCGTTCTGGAGCGACCTGCCGTTCCGCGACGGCCCGTGGAACGGCCGGGGTCGCGACGCTGCCGCTGCCGCTGCCGCGGCGCGGCCGGCTTTTGGGGGCGGCGGCGGCAGCGGCGGAGGGAGCGACGTCGTGCGGTCGTCGGTCTCCGCATCCGGTGGAGAGGGGAGTGGGCGGACTGGGGAGCCGCGGCGGGAGCAGGAGGAGCTCGCGGGGGACGGTGGGAGCGCCGCGGGCAGTGTGGGCGCGCGGAGTGTGGGGTCTCGCGAGACGGGGGGTGGCGGTGGTGGTGGTGGTGGTTCTGGGAGCGGCGGCAGCGTGCGGGCGGGAGGAAAAGAAGAAGGCGCCTCGGTGGCGGCGGCCACAGCGGCGGCCGTGGCGTCGTTGCGGTCGGAATCGGCGCGCAGCGGCGGCGACGCCGACGGCGCCGCAGCCGCGGCCGCGCTGTCTCCGTACAGCGCCGGCCTGCCGCTGCGCTTCTACTCTGGCGGCGCCGTACCGGCGGGTAGCGTGGCGCCGTCGACGCGGAGCGGTCCGGCGGCCGTCACCGAGGACGGCGGAGAGGGAGGTGCTTCGGCCGTCGCGACGCCGTACACGGGGCGGCAAATGGCGGGGCTCTTTGGCGCCGGCGACGACGGCAGCAGCGAGCGGCAGCCACCGCACAGCGAGACGATCTCGGCGGCCGCATTGACCAGCAGCAGCAGCGGTAGCGGCGGACGCGTGGACAGCGCCGGCGCCGCGCCGCTACCCACCCCGTACAGCGAGGCGCAGATGGCCGCCCTCTTCAGCGAACGGACGGCCAGCGGCCCTTCCACTGCCGCCAAGACGCCCGACAGCGCCGCCGTCGCCGCCGCACTCGCGTCACCGTACAGTGGGTCCCAGATGGGCGCGATGTTCAGTTCGCCCGCCGCGCGGTCTGGGGGCGGCGGTGCGCCGTCGGACGCGTCGCCGTCGCCCGCGCCGACGCCTTTTAGCGCGCAACAGATGCTCGCGCTCTTTGGCGGCGCCGGTCGCGGCGACAGCAGTAGCAGCAGCAGCAGCAGCAGCACTAGCAGCTTGCCGCCGCTGCAGGCCCCCCCACAGCAGCACACGTCGCCACGGACCCCGCCGTCACCGCCCGCGTCAAACTCTTCCGTCCCGCGCGCCGCCGCCGTCGCCGCCGCCGTTTCGCCCAGACCCGCCGCCACCCCGTCGGCGTCGTCGTGGACCGCCGGCCGCCTGCTATCGTTCTTTGACCGCGGCGCGTCGTCCACGAACTCTTCGTCGTCCTCGTCATCGTCGTCGTCCACCAACCCCGCCGCCGCCTCATCCCTATCCTCCTCCTCGCCCCTCGGCAGCATCCAGATGCTCTCGATCCACGACCCAGGCAGCACCACCACCAGCAGCAGCAACAACAACAGCGACGCCTCGGCCTCCCCGTCCCCGGCCTCGGACGCCGACCCCGCCGCGGCGGCCGCGCGCATGGACTCGTCCGTCAGCGCCGCCTTCGCCGCGTCCGCCGCCGCCGCCGCCGCGCGGTCGCCGCCGCTGTTCACGCAGCCGCCGCTGGCAGAGTCGGACGCCGGCGACGCGCAGTCGTTCGCGGACGCGCGCGCCGAGCAGCCCGCGACGACCACGGCGTCGACGGTCTCGACGCCCGTCACGACGTCGGACGCGGCGGAGAGCCCGCACGGCGCGGGCGGCAGCGAGCCGTCGCAGCGGAACAGCGTCCAGGTGGGAGGAGCGGCGCGGCGGAGAAGCGCCGCCACCGACGAGAGCCCCGTGCTGCCGGCGCAGGTGCAGTTGTTGCGATACGTGAGTAAGCGAGAGAGAGAGAGAGAAGGGGTGGGGGCGTCAAAATTACTCGACTGCCCAGGTGCTGACACTCGCCTTCTCTTTATAAAAAAAAAAAAAAAAATTAAAAAATGCAACTCCGCAACTGCGCGCGCGCAACGGCTCTTTTTGCAACGAACACGAAAAAAAGATCCCCCCGCCGCGCCGGCGCAACCCTGACGGTAGCTGGGACGACCCCGCCGCCGCCACCTCTTCGTCGGACCGGCCCGTCTCGTCGGCCTCGGTGTTTACACCCGACACGGTCGAAACGCCGCTTTCTTACCGCGACCCGTCCGAGTAGCTGGACGCTTTTTTTCTTCTTTTTTTTTCCCCTTTCCCGCTTTTCTCTACCATAGTCTTTTCGCAAACTCGTCGCCGTTTGCCTTGTTTTCCTTTCTTCGTCTTGTTTCGCACTGGCAATAAACCATCTAAGTTGTCGTCGTCCCACTTCCCTATCCCTACCACCGCCACCGCCACCAGCTGCTGTTCTTCTTGTTCCTGTTGTTCTTTTGCATCCTGCTCTTTTTTATAGTCTTGAGCAGTTGCTGCGGCAGCGGCCCGCCCGTGCCGCCGCCTTTGTTGCCGCCTGTGTCGCCGATGCTTTCGTTGTCGCTACTGCCGCCGCCGCCGTCTTTGCGCCGCCGCCCCTGCCGCTGGCCCCGCACGATCAGCTGTGTCCCGCAAAACACGCACGCGGCGCCGGCCCACCACCGCGCGCTCAGCGCCTCGCCGAAGAGCACGCTGCCCGCCAGCGCCTGCGCGTATGTTTTGTTTTGGAAGGTAATAATTCAATTCAAGTAAATACAACGACCACCCACATACAAACAAAAAAAAAAAAAAAAAAAGAAGATACGCAAAAAACACACACACACACACACGCACCACACTCATACACACGCACAGAACCCACGCTCACGCTCGCACTCACCGAAAACACCAAGTTCGCGCCGCTGTTCACGACCGACACCACCGCCGACGACGGCGCCGCCGCCAGCGCGCGCGTGAACGTCGCCCACATCAGCCCGTTGCTGGCCGCCACCCCCGCCACGCACAACCCGCGCCACGCCCACCGCGCCCACGCGGCGTTTGCGGCGGCGTCGTACGCGGAGTAGGCCGCGGCGGGGAGCAGCCGCTGCAGCAGCAGTAGCAGAGGTGCGGCCGACGGTGGCGACGAGGAAGACGACGAGGAAGGCGAGGAAGACGAGGAAGACGAGGAAGACGAGGAAGACGAGGAAGACGACGACGACGACGACGCTAGCTTGGCAAAGAGCGTGCCGAGTGCGGCAAACAAGCCCGAGAGCACCGCCAGCGTCAGCCACGCTGCTGCTGCTGATGGAGGGGATGCTGTTGATGCTGATGCTGTCGCTGGCGATTCAGAGGGGGACGATGATGCGGATGGGGAGGAAGCGGATACCGATGGTGCTGGTGGTGCCGCTGATCGATCTGCTCGGCGGTGGCCGTCGCCGGTGGTCATTGTTTGTGGCGTATTTCCAGCGCGAAAAAAAAAAAACGAAACAAAAAAAAAAAAAAAGGTAAAGGTAAATGAGCGTGGCAAATTCCACTATTTGCGCACTCGGGCGTTACATAAAGTCCCCCCTTACAGGAGGAGGAAAAGAAACAGGAAATAAAAGGAGCTAAAGTGAAACAAAGCGCACACACACACACACACACACAAAAAGAGGGAGCTCACTCTACACTACACTGCGTCATCCCCACACCGCCCCCTGCTTGACCGCGTCCGCCACCGTCCGCCGGCCCCCGCTCTTTGACGCGTTCCCCCGCGACCGCCCACTGCCGCCCGACCGCGCTTGCCGCCGTACCGCGTTCTTCACACGCCGCCGTATCTCCGCGTCGTCCGGCTTCGCCAAGCCTCCTCCGCCGTCCCTGCGCACCGCCTGCTTGTGCGGGTTCGCCGCCACCGCGTCCCGGTGCGGCCGCCGCTGCTTGTTGGTGTTGGCCTGCACAGCTCCTCCCCATCTTCCTCCTCCTCCTCTACCCCCGCCACCTCCAACCCTTCGTCGTCCGACGACAACGCCGCCGTCGCCCCGTCGGCCGCCTCCGCGTCAGAGTCTAGCGCCAGCGACGACACGCCCGCGGCCGTCGCGTCGGCTGCCGTTGTTGAGGACGCCGCCGCCGCCGCGCCTCGTCCTTTTGCTCTTGGCGCGGCCGCCGGGTTGCCGTCCGCGTCGACTTTCGCCTCGGCATCATCGTCTTGCTTGTCTTCCTCTTCTTCTTCCTCTTCTTCCTCCTCATCGTCCTCATCATCCTCATCGTCATCGTCATCGTCATCGTCCGACTCCCTGTAATCGGCGTCGTCTTCCATGTACTGCGTCGATCGAACAAATGTTACAAACACGAACAAACGAGACGGGCGAGCGAGGGAGGAGGGAGGAGGGAGGAGAGGGGAAGGCAGGGGAAAGTGAAACACACACACACACACACACACACACACACACACACACACACACACGCACACACACACACGCACACACCTTTTCCAGCTCCTCCTGCTCCTTTGACGAAAAACCCGACGCGGCGACCTCGACATCCAAGCTAAACTCCCTCTCCGTGTCCCTCGAGAACCGCGGAAAGATAGAGCTCTCGTAGTTAAACCTCTTTTTAAAAAACGCCCTGATGCACTCAACGTCCCTGTTAAAGTACATTTCGGCGTTCCGGTGGCGCGTCGACACCATCTGCGGGAAATCGATCAGCACCGGCTCGTCATCGGCCGTCAGCATCAGGTTGAACTCGTTAAAGTCGCCGTGGATCAGGCCCGAGCAAGCTAGTCGCACGATCAGGTCCATCAGCTTCGAGTACAGGAGCCCCGGGTCCGCCACGTCGTGCACCTGGCTGAGCGGGTACGCGTCGATCAGGTTCATCACGAGGACGTGCCGGTTGTGGTCGATCGGCGTCGGGACGGGGAACCCGTGCGCGTGGAGCACCTGCATGAACGCGTACTCCTTGGTCGCTGCCAGCCGCGACATGTAAAGCCACGAGCTCGTCCGTCGGTGGCGGAGGTAGTCGCGGTTCGACTTGATCGTGCGGAACGACATGCGACCCAGGCGGTGGATTTTGATGACGCGCTGCTCGCCTTCTTCGTCCGCGACAATGTAAATGTCTGGGAATGGGGGGGAGGGTGGTTTGAGCGCAGTAAGATCGACTGTGTGCTGAGCTGCCGCCAGCCGACACCCAAAAACACACCCACCCACCCGACTCTTTCCCGACGCCGATCTGGTTCCCGATAGAGTAAACCGATCCCCTCTTGCTCAGCGCCTTGAGCGCAAGATAGTCGTACCCGCCGTACGTCAAACGGTAGCCGTCGTCTGGAGGAGGGGCGAGCAGTGGCACATCGAGAGTTTAGAGATTGGAAAAAACCATTGAAAAACTGGAGAGATTTGACAACAAGGGCTTACATCTTGCGTTCTTGACACGGGCCACCAGGTTGTTCTTGGCCAGCGTGCCCAGGTACTTGTTCACCCCGCCGTGCTTGAGAGCGGCGATGCTGTTGATCAGTGAGGTCGGGACGACTTCGTGGTTCCGGGAGCCCATCTCCGTCTGCGGCAAACACACACACACACACAAAGGGCCGGTTGGGCGGCGGGGTCAGATCGGGGGGGGGGGGGGGGGGGGGGGGGGGGAAAGGGGTGCTTCCTGCGGAGGCATACGCACCGCAGTGAGAACACGGTACTCATCGCTCGAGAGGTACCGGATCAGTTTGGGATCCAGCTTCATGTTGAGTGCTGTTGGATGGTTGGATCGTGCGATGCAAGCACAAGAAGAGAAACGAAGAAAAAAAAAAAAAAAAGAATGAAAGGAGAATGCGCCCTTGACAAGTTCGCTAGACAAGCCCCGCACTTCCAGGTCCTGCCAATCGAGGCAATTTTTTGGAGGGAGGATCGGCACAGATGGGCAAGGCTTTCGTGATTTGATACCGCTTTTTTTTTTTGGCATTTTAAGGAGCGGGGCGAGTCAAATACTTTACGATTGCGCCAAGAGGAAAAGGACAAAATCGAAGAGCTGCAACAACAACAACAAACTGCGGAAAGGGCTGGGGACTGGCTGACCGCGCGCCCTGTCTGCAAGGTGGCGTAGAATATGAAGGCGCTCGCCAGGCGTAGGCAGGTAGGCAGGAACAAAAGGATAAAGTGCTCGCGGAAAAAGAAATGCGCTCGAGCCACCATACGCAAGATGCCCCGCGCATGGTGGTGGTGGGAACAGTCTCTTTCCAAAAAAGAAGAAGAGAAAAAAAAAAAAAAAAAAAAAAAAAAAGGCATCAGGGCATGGGTTTCAGGGACGGGACCCGCCGCTTGTAGAGGACTGCGTCTCGGTCCTTCTTGTCGACGTCTTCCACGTGCAAAACAAGCTCCAGCGAGCGGTCGGCGGTGCTGTACGAAATGCTGCTCCAGTTCCGCCGCGGAAGCAGGCGCGACTCCTTGAGGGATTTCCCGTTCACGTCCGACTTGAACGTCTCAAACATTTCCTCCACAGTGTCCGTGATGCCCGTCGTCTTGCTGTCGAGGATCCGCGGGTTTGTGTGCAGGTACTGGACAATCATGCTTGGGGGAGGATCTTTTTTTTTCGCGGAAAAATGGTAAAAAAAATTGTTGCGAAAGACGGAGAAGCTCGCTGCTGACACTCACTGTTTCCAATGGCCGAAGAAACCAACTGATACATGGCCCTGTGGTCATGTTCGACTTCTTTTCCGTTCTCGTCAGGAATGTCGCCGGTAGATCGGAAGCGACCAATGGCACAGAGATGGACATCGCCAGAAATAAACGTGATGCGGACGTTGTGCTTTTTGGAAAAGGATTGGAACTCTGTGACCATCTTGTTCCTCTCGGCAAGCTGGGAACGTCATTTGAAGAGTAAATTCTTGTCAGCGCACCATGCAACAATCAGCGCACCATGCAACAAGCTAAAGGAAATTGCCAAACACTCAACGTGGTACTCGTGAGTCCATTCATCGATAAGATCGTCCCGGAGGTCTGTGAGAAAAAATAGGGAGAAAAAAAGGGGACGAAAAAAAGAGGCAGATGATAAGGGCACGGAAATCTCTTTAGCGACACCAGCATCACTTACCCGGCTGTCCAAAACTTCCCAAGATTCGGTGCATAAAGGGAGAGTGTCCAACGCCTTCCAGCACGCCTTCTCGGACTTCAGCGGTGGAGGAATTGTGAGGCACGACCTTCCTGAACATATCCCTAAACATCTCCGACAGAGAGGCGACGCTGTTGATGACAGAGTCCGCGATTTTCATCCGCGGGTACACGACGGGGACTGTGGCAATGACGAGAAGGTGCTTCAGTTTTCCGCGCGACTCGACGGCTGCGATTTCGAGCTGCTTCCAGATTTCCATCCAGCAAATGTCCGGCACAACACGGTGCTCCGTCCGTCCAGAGCGGTTGTCGATGGCCAGGACGGCCGTTGACGGTCCGAGGGACTTTATGTAGGAAAAGCCAGCAGGGGCAGGGAAGAGACCGCGCGCCTCTGCAAATGTCGTGTGTTGCTGGAACAGCAGGTAGAAGCGGTACGCCAGCCGGCCGACGTTTTTCATGACTGGCGAATTCATGATCGCCTCCGGGTAGCTTCCGTAGCCTGCAATCACAAGAAAGGTTACTTGCGAGAAACTGGGCCACTGCGGCTGTTTCCTTACCGTCCATAATGTCATGGTCGTCACACAGCTGCGTCAGTGGCGGAAGGGTTCAGAGACGATTAACAGCTGTGAATTTGAAGAAGCGAAAATAGGAACGTACGAAAGTATAAGGGATCGTCGCGAGGGCCTCGGCAAACTCTTCTTCTTGGAAATGATGGACGTATGTCAGGAAGTAAAAGTCACCGATGGATTTCTCGTGCTAGGAGGTGTGCGTTGCGTGTAAGAGAGTGCGTTGAATTTCGCGATTACGCGTTGATTGATAGTCAGCTTGAACCCCACCTCGGCCGTCCATTGAACTTTGGGTCTGTCTGCAATATCGTCGGTTCCCAGCCAAGCGGCCACGAGGGGAATATCAAAGATCTGAGGAGTCGAAATTAATTAGATACGGTCAGGCGGTTCTGGACCAACGAAAGTCTTTTCCTTTTTTTCGCGCGCTCATCAAGGCCAACGTCAAAGAGTGCAAAGCGACCCATACTCACATTGTGCTTTCCGTCCGAGTAGACTTGGTCGCCGCCGCCAATCTGCACGTGGAAGGGCGCTTCAGCGTGCCGGCGCAGCAGGTCGCGCCACAGGGGCTGTATGCCGTTCCACTTCTTGTCCACGTCCTTCGCGTCCGAGCCGAACCCGTTGCACGACCAAAAGGCTACGTGCGAGTCCTCGTCGGCGGCGGGCACAAAGAAGCGGTAGCGGCGCGGGGGGTGCTGCGCGCCGCCGCCGCCGGCGGAGCCCGCGACAGAGTATTCGACGGGGCGCGCGCGCGCGTCGAGCCGCAGCGTCAGGTCAAAGCGGTAGAAGCACCAGGCCGCGTACGTGTCGAGCAGCGTCGCGGGCACCGAGTGGCCCGAGGGCGCGCCGCCGGCGGCGACGTCGAAGAGGGTGAGAGTCGGGGGCGGGGCGCCGTGCGGGGCGATGGAGAGCACCGAGCCGGTCCACAGCGTGCCGCCGGCGGCGATGCCGCCAAAGCGCAGCAGCGGGCCGAGCGAGGCGGCGGGGCGCAGCGGCGGGGCTGCGGCGGCGGCGGCGGGCGAGAGCGGCGAGACGGCAGGGGCGGTCGCGGGCGGGGCGAGGCCGGGCGGCGGGGCGGGGAAGGCGGGCGGGAAGTGGCTGACGACGCCCAGCTGCTGCAGGTGCGTCTCTGCGTGGTGCTTGACGTGCGACCAGGCGGCCGAGATGTTGCCCGAGACCGAGTGCAGGAACGACGAGGCGGACGACGACGACGACGATGACGACGAGGAGGCGGCGGCGGCGGCCGTGGCCGGGGGGTTGTTGCTTGCTGGAGGCGACTGAGATGTCATGGCTTGTGGGGAAGGCCTCGGTTGCGAGCGAGCACCAGCTGAGTTTGGGAATAGTTAAATTGGAAGTGGCGGCGCTGATGGTGGCGACGCGAAAGAGGGAGAAGAGAGAGAGAAAGAGAGAGAGAGAGAGAGAGAGAGTGAGTGAGTGAGTGAGTGTGAGTGTGTGCGTGAGAGAGAGAGAGAGAGAGATAGGTGAGAGGGGAGAGAGCAGAGACAGAGCCCTCGTGCGAGACAAGGGTGTGGCGGAGTGCTTGTCTCTCGCACACGGTCTCGCCAACAAAAAAAAAAAAAAAAAAAAACAAAGAAATTCTTGCTGAAAGAAACAAGCCAACCCAGCCACCGCTCCGTCTCTCTCTCTCTCTCTCTCTCTCTCTCTCTCTCTCTCTCTCTCTCTCTCTCTCTCTCTTTCTCTCTTTCTCTTTCTCTGGACGGAACGCGCAGTAGTTGATGATGGACACTTTGGATCCACTCTGGCAAAAACTGCCCCCTCAGTTTCAGGCTATGAATTTTTGCGTGCTTGGTTTTTACGATGAGTAAATGAAAAAGCAACACTACATGTAAGAAAGGGGATTTGACGGTTTTGAAGAAAGTCCATCTGTGCCTCCGGTGTTGCCTCAAAAACTTGTATCTCACACACACACACGGAAAAAAAAAAAGGAAGAAAAAAAAGTTGAGCTTGGAGACTTGGAGGAAACTTTCAAGAAATAGGTGAAAGAGTTGCCTCAGTATTCGCAATCTTACAAGAAAAAAAAAAAGGTTTCTGTCATTAAAAATGTCAAAGATGTTTCAAAGTCAAGTTGAAAAGGTAAGGAAATCACTTCACCTGCTAAACCAGTAAATGTCTTGATTAACCTTTGAAAACGCAAGAAGCCATTGATCAAGAAACCTCAAGAAAGACGTATAGTCCTAAAAAATGTGATCCACATTTGTGGCACTACCCAACATTTTGGGCTGTTATGTCCGTTTACCGCTCTTTCAGCCGTTGACGTTCAAAAAAAAAATTTAAAAAATTAAAAAAAAAAACACACACACAGCACCAGCCAATCCTCTGCCGATTCACCCTTGAAGCAACAACTTCGTTACACCTCTGTAAAACAGGCGCATGCTCCGCGTGCGCCCTGGCTCGCGACCCAAAACACAGTCCAGAATCTCTTTCAAACAGTGCCGAATATAAATAGTAGTTGTGCAAACGAGAAGGCCACTGTAAATGTCCGCGCAACATGCACGTAACCTTCAACGTTTTTATTTGGCTGGGGCTAGCTACCGTCTCCCCAGTCTTCCCACACCGCGGTCCTCACGACACCACCCTCACCGGCGACACCACCCCGCCACCGCCCCCACTAGCGGCTCTCGCCGCCGCTGCTACTACCGCCGCATTCCCGCCGCCCACCATCACGCGCGCGGCCGCGCTCGGCGGCACGGCGCTCTTGACCGGCCCGATCCGCTCCGGCGGCCACACCACGTACGCCACCCGCGCCTGCACCAGCCCCAGCGAGCACGGCCCAAACGTGTTCGAGTCCAGCCCGCGGAACGACTCATCGCTCTCGACCCAGCAGAACCCTTTCGGCACCCGCAGCACCGCCGGCACACCTCCACCGCCGCCCCCAGCGCCGTCGTCCGCCGCCGCCGCCGCCGATGCTGCAGGGGGCGGCATCGCCAGCATCCCGCCAAACAGCCCGCCGCCGCCCGCGCGCACCGTCGCCGCGGGCGCCCCGCCGTCGACACCACCACCACCACCACCGCCCGCCGCCAGCGCTCCGCGCACCGCAGCCTCGTCTTCGTCCTCCTCGCCTTCCCGCACCGTGACTGCCGCCCGCATCGCCGCCGCCGCCCCGCCAAACCGCTCGTCCCGCAAACCCGCGCCGACCCCGCGCCGCGGCCGCACAAGGTCGCCCGGCAGCGCCACGATGCGCTTGACCAGCAGCACGTCCGGGTCGTGCGGCGCTGTCAGCACCACGACGTCGCCGCGCCGCAGCGCCGTCGCCGTCGTCGACGTCGTCTTCGTCGTCGTCGTCCCCGACCCCGCCCCGGACCCCGGTGGCGAAGGCGTGACGACGACACTAACGCTGCGCGTCAGCGCCGGCGTCAGCTTGTCCAGAAGCACCCAGTCGCGCTGCGACCAGTGCAGCGTGTCCGGGTTCAGCGTCGGCTGCATCGAGCGCCCCTCGATCGGCCCCACCGACACGAGGAACGTCGTCGTCGCGAGCACCGGCGGGGTCACCCAGAACAGCGTGCGCGCGACCGTCCGCAGGAGCGACATTAGCACAGACAGCGTCGACGTCGGCGGATCGTGAGACGACGACGATGATGATGACGACGAAGAAGAAGAATAATGATACTTGGAGGATGACGGCGACGACGACGTCGACGACGTTGACGGAGGAATAAAGGATAACGACAAATGATGCGGCGTTCGGCAAAGGCGATGGTCGAGGTGGCAGTGGTGGCGTCGGAGGTAGCTGAGCTGTGGCGGACGGAGAGAGAGGATGGAGGATGGTGCGACGCTCCTGCCAAACGAGGAAAACGAGGTAGTGGGAGCGCTGGTGGTGGCGATTAAAAGAGCCGCCATGCTTCTTGTTCTGCCGTAGTTGCTGCTGCTGCTGCAGCACATGTGGGTGTGGTTGCGAGTGCCAGGCAGAAGGAGGGGGTGGTGTTGGGTTCTGTCCTTGGGAATTGGGCTTGACAAGGAAAGTCACTTTCGCCCTTTGTTCACGTCTCACTTTTTGGCATCGTTGCGTGCCCTCGGCCGTCCTTTGCTAGAGCTTTTTACAATAAAGTAATGAGAGGTGGAATGTGGAGAATGAATAGGCACACGACAAGAGTGAGTTATGAACGGTTTTAAGACGTGAAGAGTAGTAGGTGTGGCGAGGCACAAGGTAATGCGTATGACGGTGGATACGTAAGAAGGAAAATCAAAAGAGCGTGAGAGCGGTCAACCCCTTCCTGGTCCGAAAGAGCCCCCTGAGCCCCCTGACCCAGAGGCTTTCTTCATGGCCTCCTTCAAAGTCGCATACGACCTTTCCCCAGCTCGGTCCAAGAAAGCTTGCTTCTCCAAGTGCCTGGCCATTTTTTTTTTTTTTGGCAGGTTCAATATGTTAGCATAGTGGTGCAAACACTTGCACAAAATAAGCGAGATATTGGTCGACCAACGGGTGCCCCGCAAATCAGCACCCCACACAATCAAGGTAACGCATTAGAGGACGCAAAGAAAATGTCACGCACCCATCCTTGTTGTGCCTACGCAGGCGGTCGCCATCGCCAAAAGTCTCCACGTGCTGCTGCCAGTCTAGCTTACTCTTTTCCAGCGTGTTCAACTTCACCACTGCGTCTGCTCCGCCGTACTTTTGCGCCAGCCCCATAAGCTTGGACTTTGGGCGGCGGTGGGCAGAGGGCGGATGCGGAGGTGTTGACGAGGGAGCCGGTGGTTGCAGCGTTGGCGAAGTGGTGGAACAAAGTGGTGGAATTTCTGACGAGGAGCTTATGAGACTCCCATCAAGGCTGCGGGACAGGAGTGTGCGGGATTCAGTTGGGGAGACCGCTTGCGAATGCGACGAGGGACAGGGCGAGGCAAGGAGAGGCGTTTCGTGACTGTGGTGGTGTGGTGTCTCCGGAGCGGCTATGGACGACTCAGGGGTTTCGGGCGTCAATGGGAGGGACGTGGACGAGTTTAAATGTTCTTGAGAAGTGGAAGATTTGGGTGGACGGATGGTCGATCGGTTGGTTGGCTCCAAGACAGGAGGCGCTTGGAGGACTGAGGAAGCAGCGTTTGCCGAAGTTCGCTGGAAGGGAAGAATTCAATCAGCACAAATGTCCAAGCACTACAGTGCGGAAATGCTTCACTATTTCTACAAGCCTGCCCAAGCCTTTCCCTCTTACCTTTGGCGGAGCTGGAGCATTCATAGACTTCCAGAGGTCGTCGATGCGCTTCCTCTTCATTTCCTCCGCCGACATTGCCACGTCCCCCGTCGAAGGTGACGCCACTAGTTCTCCGCCGACCGCAATCGCCGCGTCTGTGGGCCCGTTACACTTCTGCGTTGAGTCTTTCAATCTTTTGGCCAGTGACTGTTTTCCAGAGTGTTTTCCAGCGTCTGGAGAGCGATCTCTCTTTGACCCTGAAAGTCGTGCGGATGCCCTGGTGACTGGTCTTCCACCTTCGATGGCATCCATAGGTCGTCTGGTATCATTCTGCACCACAAATTCATCGCCACTGGCTGGTCCGGAAGAGATCGAATTCACATCATCGTCTGATCCACTATCTGAATCTGAATCTGCAGATGCAGTGCCTTTCCCAAGCCGTTTCCTGGAAGCCGTGCCTTGTTGGTGTTTCTTCGCACTCTCTGTTGCCGGGGATCGCTTTGCGCAGTCTGGTGGAACATAGTCTTCGTCGTCGTCTTCGTCTTCGTCGTCGTCTTCGTTATCGTTGACAGCCCCTTCGGGTTTAACGGCCAATGCGCCGGTCGCGCGCATCGCGGCAGACTGTGTGGAAGCCATAGAACGATTGGATGTGGGTAGAGGACGGGGAGGAGAGTGCGATGCGAGCGTGGTGGCGGCGGTCGCCACGGATTTTGACGCTCCCGCTTGGGCGGCGGAAGTCGCAGCAGGGGCTGGTGAGTTGGAGAGAGTTGTTGGGCAGGAGGCAGTTAAGGAGGTTGGAGCTCCATCCATCGTCAAGTGGGGACTAGGTTTGTTGGAGCTTTCATGGGTCGTCCACTGGAGTTTTTTTCAGTTTATGCAACAAAGTTGTGGGTAAAAAAAAAGCGTGAGGTCAACCCAGCAGTAGAGACGTACGGCGCTTGCCGAGGTGGATTCCAAGGGGGCAGGATAGGGGAAGGTGGGAGGTTTGGGGGGGGGAAGCTGCAGTTACCGGCGGTGTCGGGCGGCGCGGCGGCGGCGGCGATTCTTCCTTCTTCTTGTTCTCCTTGTCGTCGGGCGGCGCTTCTTGTTCGTCCACTGCCATTGTTGATTTTGCTGGATGTTATTAACGAAATTCCCCTCTCACTCTCTCTGCCTCTGTCCCTGTCTCTCTCTCTCTGTCTTTCTCCCCTTCTCTCTCTTATTCTATCTCTCTCTTCTCTCGCTCTCTTCTCTCTCTCTCTTCTCTCTCTCTCTCTCTCTCTCTCTCTCTCTCTCTCTCTCTCTCTCTCTCTCTCTCTCTGTCTCTCTCTCTCTCTCTCTCGCTCTCTCCCAGAGCAGTGAATCCCCAGCGGCAGCGAATCCCCTTTCCCCGCTTTTCCCTCAAGATGCTGACGGGCCTCGCGACGCGCTCCCAACGCACCGCCGCCGCCTTGCGCGGCCGAGCGCCCCCCGCTTTGTTCCCGCCCTCATCCACCCCCCCACTGTTCCGCCACTCATCATCATCGTCATCTTCATCGTCATCATCGTCATCGGCTCTCATTCGTCGCCGCAGCTCTTCTTCTTGCGCACCAGCAGAAGCAGCAGCATCCGCAGTATCTGCAGCACCCTCGCGATCCTTCTCCTTCAACGCTCGATCTTCCCATGCGCCGCCCACAAACACCCTCCGCCCTCGCGTGCTGGCCGCCACCAACAAGCACGCCGCGCGATCCCTGGCGACAGCCGC
Organism: Zopfochytrium polystomum; assembly: GCA_025765615.1. Taxonomy (NCBI): domain Eukaryota; kingdom Fungi; phylum Chytridiomycota; class Chytridiomycetes; order Chytridiales; family Chytridiaceae; genus Zopfochytrium; species Zopfochytrium polystomum. The sequence goes on from JAIVFJ010000056.1 coordinate 199,994, forward strand.
GGCGGCATCATCATCGGGAGGAGGAGGAGACGACGATTCGCCGCTGTCAAAAGCCGTCCTGTTCCTCAAGTGGGCCGCCGTTGGCCTGGGCGGCCTCGCCGCTTACCTCTACCTGTCCGACTCGCGTGCCGGCGCGTGGAAGTTTGTCGCGATGCCCATCGTGCACGCGCTGCTGGACCCGGAAGACGCCCACCGCGCCTCGATCTGGCTCGCAAAGCACGGCTTTGTCCCGTCGGAACGCGGCGGCATCGACGACGCCGAGCGCGACCTCTTGGAAACGGAGGTGTGTGTGTGTGTGGGTGTGTCTGTGACATGTCCCCATCTCGATACACGACGCTGGTCACAAACCCGAATTCATTTTCCTTGTGCTTAGGTATGGGGCAAGAAGTTTAGCAACCCCATCGGTCTGGCGGCCGGCTACGACAAGCACGCCGAGGCCATCGACGCGCTGCTGGGCTTTGGCTTTGGCTTTGTGGAGGTCGGGAGCGTCACCCCCAAGCCGCAGGACGGCAACCCGCGGCCGCGCATGTTCCGCCTCCCCGCCGACGACGCCGTCATCAACCGCTACGGATTCAACTCGGAGGGCCACCGCGCCGCCGCCGACCGCCTCAAGGCCCGCATCCGCTCCTTCCTGCACCACCACAGCCTCGAGCTCGCCATCGACGGCGACGCCGTCGTCCCCCCAGCCGACAAGGAGGTCTACGGAACCCTCGCCCTGCCCCGCTCCGTCACAAGGGCTCTCATCCCGCGCCGCCACCTCGGCGTCAACTTGGGCAAGAACAAGTCTTCCGCGGCCGACTCGGTCGCTGACTATGTCGACGGCGTCGTCGAGCTGGGTCCGTTTGCGGACTACATTGTTGTGAACGTGAGCAGCCCGAATACGCCGGGATTGCGCGCGTTGCAGCGGCGCGAGCCGATGCAGATTTTGATGAATGCAGTTGAGTTTGCGCCACCCCCCGTCATGTTTTACTCGCCTCTTTCTTTTGCTCCCATCTCCCCTTCAGACACTTGGTGCTCCCGCCGTGACGCGTTTTGCCTGGAGAAAAAAAAAAAAACAAAAAAAAACAACATTCCCAGTTCGTTCATTTCATTCTCACGTATTCTCCCCCTCTGTAATCTCTCACGTGCGGTGGGTGGTTTTTGGTCAAACACACAGGTCAAAAAGGCAAGAGACGAGCACGTCCCGCACCGTCCCCCCGTTCTTGTGAAAATCGCGCCGGACGTGACCGACGCCGAACTCGAGGACATTGCGTTCGTCATTCGCCGCTCCGGCATCGAGGGCGTCATCATCAGCAACACGACCGTTTCCAGACCGCAGTCGCTCAAGAGCGGTGAGCCAGCCCCTTTGACTTTTGCGCTTTCCCCTTCCGTTTGTAGCTTGCTGGAACGGAAAACTGATTGCACGCCACGTTCTTTACAAAACACACACACACACACACACACACACAAACACACAAACACACACACGACAAAAAAAAAAAAACAGATCGAAAGCTCACGCGCGAAACCGGCGGCCTCTCCGGCCCGCCCGTGCACGCGCTCGCGCTCGACAAGGTGCGCAAGTTTTACACCCTGACGCAGGGCGCCGTCCCCATCGTCGGCTGCGGCGGCGTCGCCTCGGCCCGCGACGCGCTCGCCTTTGCCCGCGCCGGCGCCTCGCTCGTCCAGCTCTACACCGCATTCGCGTACCAGGGGCCCGGCGTCGTCCACGACATCAAGGAGGGCGTCGTCGCGCTGCTGAGGGAGGAGGAGGGCGGCAGGCCGTGGAGGGAGGTCGTTGGGCAGGATCATCGCGCGTGAAATTGTGCCGCGGGTGGTGGTTGGGAGGTGATGGGGGTGATGGGAGGGCGATGCTTTTTTATCTTGTTTTTTTTCTGTCTCGCTTTTTTTCCCCACCCTCTTCGTTGTGGTTGTTTCCTTGACTGAGATGTTGGTGAGGTCTGTGTGTGTGTGTGTGTGTGTGTGTTTACCGAGTTCTTCGGTACGTCGCCCACATAACCGTTCCTTTTGGGCGAGGGGCCATAGTGACGTAACCCTTTTTTTTTTTTTTTTTTGTTGTATTCGTTGCCATTTTTTCTCGTTGCCTTGGTGACGACGATCTCTCTCCTTCTCTTGTTTTTTTTTTTAATCTCCCCGCACAAAACTGAATTGTGTCGGCACTGGAAGTGGGCCCGGACGAATCACGGGAGGCTGGGGTGGACACCAGCCCCTTATTTTTTTATTTTTGTTAGAGTTCGCGTGCAGAGCAGAGGGGGGCAGCTCGGTGCGTGGTTTGTGTCGGTGCGTGGTATGCGCCTGTACAACGTGACAACGAAGGGCAGCAAAAGATGAGAGGGAGAGAGGATTGAGACGGTGGAGGAGGGAGGATCAGGAACAGGAAAAAACGAAATATAAAGAGCGGCGTTCGGTTGGACTCGGCGCAGAGGAAAGAGGAAGGAAGGGGAAACGCTGTATGTGTAAAGAACGGGGTAAAAAAGAGTTGGAGTGGTTTGTGACAGGAGGGATTCGCGAAACGTCTAGTTAAGAAGAGAGGGTGGGTGCGGGGAGTAGGGAGGGGGCAGGTGTTTTCGGGAACACGGGAAAAAGGTGGAGTGGGGAAATCGATGAAAACCTGTTCACTGGAAGAACACAAAAAAAAAAGGAACTAAAACGTGGCGTTGGGAAAAAGCGGCGGAACGCTGAGAGAAAAAAGCCAAAAAGGAAAGGACATTCACAAGTATCAGAGGGTGATGAAAGGCGGGGGGGCGGAGGCCGTGATGAACAGGAGGGGCTGGAGAAGGAGGGGGGGTTTGAGAGGGGCAGTGTCCCGAGAAAGCAAAAAGAAAATCACGAGAATCCGCCGGCGCCGCCGCCCCTGCCGCAGCTCGCCTCGCAGACAAAGATCCACCCGACGACCATGCCCGTCACAACGAACCCCACCACCAGCACCAACGCGCCCTGCATCCGGAGCCCGATCCGCGCGTGCGTGGTTCCCCACGACGCGTGGCGGCGGGACGAGGCGGCGCCCGACAGCGGCGCGGCGGCGGCGACAGTGAAGCTTGAGGTAGAAGGCGGCGGGGTTGCGCCGGCAAAGTGTGTCGCCGCCGCCACCATCTTTGCGGCCGCGGGGCTGACAAAGCCGAGCTCCATCAGAGAAGGCGACGGCGACGGCAACGATGGGGTCCCGCTGGCCATGGTGGCGGCGGTGCTGGTGGTGGGACGGGCGCTGTCGCAGTCGTCCTCGATAACACCCATGCCGGAGGCCGTCGCCGCCGCTCCTAACGGGGATCCGCTGTTGTGTCGGCGGGTTGGGATGCCCGGGACGCCCCCTGGAGGCGGCGGTGGCAGCGGCATAGGGTCCTCGTCTAAAGTGGATGGCGCCACGGGCCTCCCGCAGCGTACGCAGGATGGGCCTCCCGTGGCCCCTGTCGCATCAAGGTCGCCGTCTACGGACGCTGAAGAGGACAACGTGGACAGGGAGGACAGCGAGGACGACGCAGACGACGTGGACGACGATGACGAAGCAGCGGCGGCAACCACGGCCGCTGCGTGTGCAGCCACGACTGCCGTTCGTGCTTGCGTAAAGGAGCGGCACCGGTCGGCCGCCGAGATGGTGCGGGTGCCGCGTGGGGTGTGATGGGGAAGCTGAGACGCCGCGGACGAGGACGGAATCGCGGGGGATGCGGCTGCAGCCGCCGCGCAAAAGTCGCACAGGACTGGTGTCGCTGAGAATTGCGGTTGCGTGATGACCTGTGTCGACAACCCAATCGGAGGGTATTGGTGGTACTGGAAAGACGACGGAGGATTCACGGGGGCTCTCGGCTTGTGGGTCACGAGCTGCTGTGTCTGTGGTGGGACTAGAGCGGTCTGGTAGCTGCTGTAGACAAGCGCAGTGGCTGTCACAATGTGAGCAGTGATGACCAACCACACCGTCAGGTAGGGTGAGAGGACGGTCGCTGTTGCCAGATGCGGCAACGCAGAAGAACGGCTGTCGGCCGAGTTTGATTGGTCTTGGGAACTGAGGCTCCCAATGTCCACCGGCGCAAGAGCCAGTCGTATGTCCATTGGAAATTCTTCAGCAACGAACACTGCCCACGTGGCTCCGAGAAGAGCATGTACTGCAAGGTACACGTGCAGGCTCTCGCACACTTTCCGCGTAATAGATGATGGGCGGTCGTCGCTGCGTTGACTAGAACAATGTGGGCCCATGACAAGAAATCGCAGCACAGACGCGAGCCAATGTCCGCGATAGCCACTGGCAGCGGCTTCTGCCTTGAAGCTCACGGAACTTCGCCGGCCATGTCGAACGCCGCCAGTTGTAAATCCCTCCGCCGAGTCCATTCCCGCATCGCTAGCACGCCGCGAGACTTGCCACGACGATAACCACCCGAACGGAGTTTCCTGGACGGAGCTCGCAGACGTGACGGCAGAGGACGCTGACGGTGGTGAACCAGCCATGACTGGATTGCTCCGTCGTTTCCACAGACGGCCGGTCCGGCGAGAGCTCCCCCGATCTCTCGTGCAGCCCGCGCTCACCCAATTGGCGAAAGACTCGCCCCACCTCCGCCACGCGCAACAGATTCCTGCGACCAGTAAGGCAGCCGCCACCGTCAGCACGCCTCGGGCAACCGAGCCGACTGGCACGGCTTCCCACCCTCCTTCTATTTCATGAGTCGGTGCGGTTTGCAAGAGAGCGGCAGCATCCCGAACCACGACGCCGACTACGTAGACAGTTTCAGTGACAGCAGCGGGCACTCCCGAGACAACAAGAACAAGCAGCGAGGCCCAGTACAGAGAAATGGCTGGGTCCGATGCCGGTAATGGCAGTCGGGTCAAGGCACTAACGGTCGAACCGAACGGTGTTTTCCGCTGGTTGAGCTGCGAAGATCCCGCTGCGGACAATCGCGCTCCAGAGTGCGATCGTCTCCAAGCAGCATACAACAGCCGCGGACCGAGTGCGAAAAAGAAGACGGCCGACAGAGTGGAGTGAATATGATACAAAAATGGAACAAGCGCGGCATCTTGGGCATAGAGCGGATTGGGCCATGATTCTACTGGTCGTAGAAAGCGGGCAGGGAAAAGGAGCACCGCACCCTGGAGCGAAAAAAAAGGGAACAAGACAAGATAAGCGAGTTGTAGAGGAGTAGAGGGATTAATGAGGAAGCGAATGGATGACGGTTCAAGGACAAACAACAACTCGACACGAACCAGAGACTGGAAACCAATGAGGACGAGAGCGGACAAAAAGGCCCATCGTTCGAGGAACGACTCTGTGGAAAAGAACGAGGGGGGACGGGGCGGTCCGAGGTGGTCCAGGTCAGAGTCCCGTTTCATCGCAGAGTACGTTGGGCCAGCGTCATCCCTATTGAAATGTGTTAGTGATTAGAGTGGTTCGGCTTCGTGCGAGCCGGCTAAAGCGTGGGTCGGCGGCGCAGGAGGCCAAGACAAAAATAGCAAAACGAGACAAACAGGCAGGCGGGGAGAGAGACGGACAGACAGACTGGATGGAGGCGGACGGAACAGGACAAGGAAAGGGGACCCAAATACCTGCGCAATCGGGGAACAAGTGACCTCATCCATCCCCACAGTCGTCCCAACCGCCACGCTGCTGGTGAAGGCAAACTACGTTGCTGCTGCTGCTGCTGTTGCTGCTGTTGCTGTGGTTGCTGGTGCTCGGAGGCTGCCGTCAGAACCGAAGCTGTCGTGGCCGTCGCCGTCGACGTCAAAGGGTCGTGGTGGGCAGAGGCCGCTGCAGCTGCTGCAGGTGTTTGGGAGCCGGGATCGCGGGGAGGAGGAGGAGCAGTGGCGGCTGCGGCGCCGCCAGCTTTCAGGTCCTGGCCGTAAGAAGCCTTTCGAGTCACCCGCACGTTCCGCTGCTGCTGCTGGCCAGCAGTCCCACCCCGCTTCCCGGCGCCTTGCTGCTGAGCGTGCTGCAACTGCGGGTTGAGCTGCAGCAACAGCTGCTGCTGCTGTTGTTGGGCCATCAGCCTCTGCGGCAGGAGGCGGGTGAGCTGGTGGTACTCTTCGAACGATGGGTCAGGGGAGGATGATGACGAAGACGAAGACGGGGAAGGGTGGAACGAGGAGTTGTTGGTAAAGGGTCCCAAAGAGGGGTAGTGGTGGACGTGGTGGTGTTGTGGTTGTTGCATCGACGCCAGAAGTTCATCGGTGCTGCTGCTGCCGCTGTTGCTGTTGTTTCCTCGGGTTGTTCCCTCGGGATGATGATTGTCCCGGCGGGAGGGGGGCATGTTTTGACGGAATGAGGGGGAAGGAGTTCGCGCGCGCTTCGCTCGCTCTTCCTTCTGTTATCAGTGCTTGGGGGAGGGGGGGGGGCGGGGGGGCAATGGACTTTGGTGGGTGCCGGGTGCCCAGATGCGAGCGCGAGTGCGTTGTAGTTGCGCAGGTGCCGTGTATAGCTCGTTGCAGTGGTTGCGAGTGTCGCCGGCGTCCACAGGCCAAGAGGGGCCTAAAAAAAGTTTGAGCTTGTTTCGGTGTGTGTTTTTTTCCAATCACGGGCCAACCAATCAATCGTTTGCGTCATTCAAAATTGGGAAACAACGAGGAAAAAAAAAAAAAAATTTCTGTCTGCGAGAAAAAAAAAAGAAAAAAAAAAAAAAAACCCAACAAGCATGGGCCTCTCTTGTCATTCAATTAGTCACCATAACAAAATCGCTTGGCGTCTCATGCAAAATACAGTTCAACCCCTCAAAGCTTCTTGGCTGGGCCGCTTGCTCGAGGTTGAGCAATCGACATACAGATATTTACGCACTTAAATAAAATATTCATTTGTCAAATGTCTGTCTTGGTCCACAACGAAACAAACACGCGCATTGCATCCCCCGCCAGCGATAAAAAGAAGCCAGCAGGTGGTGGGTGGTTGGGGCCTTGAAACGTGTGCGAGATTCCCCTTCCTCTCCCGTTTCAACCATAAATAGAAGCACTCACTCAGAGGTCCTCTTTCGGGGGGTCTTCTCAACTAACTTGGACCTCCGTGTTGTGTGTTGTTTGGTCACCGTATTGGAACGGTGCTTCGTTGTGGGCGGCACACTCGCTGGCCTGGTCCGTCCTTGTCACAACCCAAACGAAAAACTCAACGGTCCACGATGGCCGCGGCCACCACCGCCACGCTCGCCGGCCGAGCAACCCCCGCGGGAACCCGTCGGCTCCGCGATCGCCTCTCCGCCCGCGCCGGCGGCGGCATCCCCCTCTCCCTCTTCCCGTCCGTTGCCGCCGCCGCCGCCGCCGTCGCCGTCGCCGCCGCCGACCCCACCGCCGCCACCACCACCACCGCCCCGCGCCTCCCGCCGCTCCCCTACGCCCGCGTCCCGAAAACGGGCCTCCTCCTCTCCGCGCTCGGCCTCGGCGCCTTCCGCATCGGTTCGCCCGCCGGCTCCCCGCACGCCCGCGAAGAGCTCGCCGCCGTCAAGGCAGCCCTGGCCGCCGGCGTCAATGTTCTCGACACAGCCGGGCACTTTAAAGGCGGTGCGTGCGACACGCGGTCTCTTTCTCACTTTTTTTTGTTGGATGCGCTGTTTGTAATGATACACACATGCAGGGAATTCCGAGCGGCTGCTGGGCCGCGCGCTGAGAGAGGCGATCGCAGAGACGGCGCTGCAGCGAGACGTAAACGAGAAAAATCGCTCCCTTTCAGAGCATACTTTAGGCTGCTCACACCTCTTCCCCATTTTTCTTTTTTTGTAGGAGGTCGCGATCATCACCAAATGCGGGTACATCCCCCCGCTGACCGGCGGCGCCGCCTCCCACCCGTGCCTCAGCTCCGCGGAAATGGCCGACGTCGGCGCCACCGGCGCGCACTCGCTCGCCCCGCGCTTTGTCGAGCGCGAGCTGTCCGACTCGCTCGACCGCCTCGGTGTCGACACCGTCGACGTCTACATGCTCAACAACCCGGAACGGATGGTGCTCGCGCGGAACCAGGTTAGGGGTGCCCTGGTGTTGGGGGGAGGGGGGAGGGGATGTGTGTTGAGGGGGGGTAACCGGCAAATATGTTAACCTCGGCCTGTGTTTTGCTGACGAATGTAACCCCGCCTGTGGCCCGTTTTTTCTTTCCCAATCCCGTCAGAAATACACCCCCACCCGCGTCCTCGACGCGCTGCGCGACGCCTTTGTCCACCTCGAGCGCGAAGTCGCGCGCGGCCGCATCGCCGGCTACGGCGTCGCCTCCAACGCCCTGCACGCCCGCGCTTCCGCCGCCGCCGGGGGCGCGGCGCCGCCGCTCCTCGCGCTCGATGACGTGGTGCGCGCGTCGCGCGAGGCGTGGGAGGTCGTGCGCTCGGACACGTCGCCGGCGGCGGCGGCGGCGGCGGCGGCGGCGACCGTGCCATCGTCGTCGTCGCCGCACTTCGTCGCGGTCGAGTTCCCGCTGAACCTGTTTGAGCGCGCGGCGAGGTTCCCGGCGGAGGAGGACGGGGTCCGCCGCAGCCTTGTGGAGGCCGCGAGGGCGCTCGGGCTGTACCAGTTCACGCAGCGACCGCTGACAGCGATCGCGGGCGGGCAGGTGCGGCACCTGGGCGAGAGCATCGAGAGCGTCGAGTGTAAGGCGTGGGAGGGGAGGATTTGCGAGATCATATAAAGGAAGAAAGGCTTTTTGACGCGTTCTCACTTGCTCCTCCTCCCTCAAACCAAAAAAAAAAAAAAAAAAAAAAAAAATTTAACCCAACAAACAGCGGACGATCAAGTGACGCAGCAGCTCGCCGCCAGCTTTGAAAAGATCACCGAGCTCGAGATGGATCTTTCGGGACTCGGTAAAAAGCGCCTTGCATTTGATTGATTTTTGATCTTGATTGGACCAAAACTTTCTCTCTTTGAAACTAACGATCCCGTGTGCAACAAATACACACAAACAAAAACAAAAAAAAAACTAACAAAAAATAATAATAAACTTAGTCTCCCAATCGCCCGCGGACCTCGCGTTCCTCTCGAAATTCGTCTGGGCGCAGGCGCTCGCCGAGAACCTATCGTACCTCGCGGCGAACCCGATCGCGGCGACGCACTTTATCGACGCGACCGTGCTGCCCGCGTTGCGGCGCGACCTCGGGTCGGACGAGTTTGCGGCGCGCGCGGCGGCGGCGGCGGAAGACGACGGCGACGGTGGAGGGGAGGGATCGCTGCCGCAGTTGCAAGAGTGGGCACGGCGGTACGAGGCCGGAGTGACGGAGACGTGCGCGCGGATCAAGGAGGCTGCGCGCCGCGCCGAGCGCGAGGAGAACCGGCGGCTGGCGAGCGTGCTGGGCGCGTTGGCGCCGGCGCGCGCGGTGGCGGTACCGGCGCCGGCGCGCGACAAGATTGAGGTTGAGGTTGAGGTTGAGGAGGGGGAGAACAAGGACGCAGCGGCGGAAAAGGTCGCGGCGGCGCTGCGCGAGCCGGTGCAGCTGGGCGACTTTGCGGTGCGGTTTGCGAGCTCGTGTCTGCGGGTGGTCGGGGAGGAGGAGGAGGAGGTGGGGGGCGAGGAGTCGCTGCCGCTGCTGGCGGGCACGGTGCTCGTCGGGATGCGGCGCGACGTGTGGGTGTTTCGGGCGGTGCAGGCCGTGTGCGTCGACCGCGCGCCGATGCGGCGGGACGAGCTGCAGACGCTGGACTGGTGCCCGCTGCTGGACGCGTCGTCGTCGACCTCTTCTTCTTCTTCTGGCGAGGGCGGCGGCGGCGACGGCGCTGCCCGGTAGTAGCAGTTGGTGGGTAGCAGCGGCAGTTTCTGGGGGCGGGATCGCTTTTCGCGAAATCGGGAAACACATCATCCCCCCACACACACGCAGACAGACACGGTGGATGATGGGAACGTGACAATTTTGTGTGTGATTTTTTTTTAATTTTTTTGTGTTTTTTTTTCTTCGGTTGGGAGCGGCGCTCGTGTGACGCCCGGCGGACATTGCTCACACAATCATCAGCGCACCAATGAAATGAGCCCCAACTTTTGGGGGAGGGTTACAGTCTGTCTGACTGTCTGTCTGTCTGTCTGTCTGTCTGTCTGTCTGTCTGTCTGTCTGTCGCAATCTCATTGCCTGCATTTGCTCCTCCAACATTACTCGTTTTTTTCCTCTTCTTTCACCTTTCTTTGCATGCTGTTGCGAACGGTCATTTGGAGTGTGTGTTACGAGAATGACAGAGCGGATGAAGGGGTATTTATACGTGATGGATAACAAGGAGTATATTACGTGTGATTGAATACTTACTGCAAAATGGTGTGCAGCGCCTTTCTTTGGTTGCTTGTTGCATTCGACAATCTTTTAGACTTTTGCACCCTGCCTGGCTGGCTGCAAGGGCGCCTAACTCGACGCGGTTGAAAGATTTGGGGAGGAGGCGGAGGAGGCTGGGTCTGGAACAAAAGAAAAAGAAAAAGAAAAAAATGAAATGAAAAGGAAGAAGAAAAAGAAAAAACCAAAAAGTAAAAAAAGAAAGAACAAAGCTGGATTCTTTTTCGGCCTTTTTATTTTTCTTTTTCTGTTTCCTCGAGACGAGAGAGAAAGAGAGAGAGAGAGAGAGAGAGAGAGAGAGAGAGAGATAGCGTGGAAGAGATATCGGGAGAGACAGACATTCAGACAGAGGAGAGTGAGGGTGAGAGACAGACATTTCAAAAGATAGCAAACCCCACGCCCCTTCTTTTCGCCATTCCTTTTCCATATTTCTTTGCCGCACTCAACTCGCAGTGCAGCACTGTGCGCGTCTCGGCCCCAACAACTCGCTCACACATACGCTCTCACACGCACACACACTCCAAATCCCACCACCACCACCACCACCACCACCACCACTAACACCAACAATGTCGCCCGCCGCCACTGCCGTCAGCCCCGTAGTGCGGTACACCCCACTCTCGGAGCTCCTCTCGGACGCCCACTACACCGGCTCGATCCTCGCCTTCTCCGTCGTCCAGTTCGCTCTGTACTTTGGCGCCATCCGGCTCTTCCCAAAGACGTTCAAGACGGTCAAGCAGCGCGGGTGGATCCTGACCGCCTCCAACTCGCTCGTCACCACCGCCGGCTCGCTCGTCTTTGGCGCCTCGGTCCTCCTGCACGCCGGCCCGATCAGCTCCGCTCCCATGATGGACTGGCTCGCCGCACAGAGGATCCTCGCCGGCTTCTTTGTCTCGTACCTGCTCGGCGATCTGTTCATCGGCACCGTGTGGTACCCGTCCGAGGTGAGAGAGAGATACCAAGCGCCTGCTCGCTCGCTTTCGTCCGCTTCCCCCCGTCTTTTCAATCTCGCCTCTCGGCCTCTACCACTCTCCAATGGGTATCGCGTCTCTCTCACTCGCTCACTCCCTGTCTGTCTGTCTGTCTCTCTCTCTATCTATCTATCTCTCTCTCTGTCCTTTCCCCACCCAAAATCTCCCTCCCCCAATCTCCCCAAAAATTTTTCTGGGCCTGACACGGCACGATCAGCCTTCCCCCCAAATAACTTTCGGCGGGATGATGATGTGGCTGTTTCCCCTCTAACGAATCGTGTCCTCTCTCTTCTCTCAACCCTGCCATGTCGCTCGCTCGCCGCCGCCGCCGCCGCCGCCCCCGCCCCCGCAGATGAACCCAATGAGTGGCTACTTCCACCACACGCTCTACGTCTTCATGACCACAAGCCTCTTGCAATGGAACCTGGGCGGCCCGCTGTGCTGGATGTTCCTGCTCGAAGCCCCGACCCTGCTGCTGTCCGTCGCCCAGATCAACAAGGCCCTCCGCAACGACATGCTCTTTGGCGCCGTCTTCTTCGCCACCCGCATCGTCTTCCACATCTACGCCGTCCTGCACTTCGCTTTCGCCGCCTTCCCAGGCTCTCTTGTGTGGATGTACCCGGCCTCCGTCCTGCCCCTGCACTTTATGTGGTTCCGGGGATGGATCGCCCAACAGCAGCGCCTCTACAAGGGCCGCAAGGCATCAAAGGCCGCCGCAGCAGACGCCAGCAAACGGGCCGCGGCAGCGTCGTCGGGATCGACCCTCCCCATCGAGGACAAGACGGGAGCAGGACTCGCCGCCGCCTCTGGCTCGGGAGCAGGATCCATCGCTTCCCCCGCGTCGTCCCCTGCCGCCTCGGCAAAAGCTGCAGCGGCCGCTGCCGCAGCCAAGGCGGCGCGTCCCGACCGTCGTCGCGCGACAACCTGGCGCCACCCACCCGCTGCGTCACCCGTGTTTCCTCACGGCGCTGGGCCCGTTTGAACGGCTGGACGCAGACTCCTATGAACCTGCTTACCACCCCTCCCCCCCCACACCGCAGGATTTTGTCCTTGTCGTTTCGTTGTAAGAGTTTGGAATCAGTTTCTTCCACAATATCTACCCAGTCTTGATGTTCTGATCGTGTCGGCGTTCTCCCAACGTATTCGACCCGTTCTTGTTTTGCTCTTCCAGTCTTCGCCCCCCACTCCTCCTCCGAATTATTGTCGCCGTTTATGTATTGCAACCTTCTTCACTTGGCTTTCGGCTACCGCGCGTGACACCCCCCGATCCTTTTTGCTTGGTCCTTCTTTTGCTTTCCTTATTTTTTTTTTTTTTTTTTGTTGAGGAAACACTCGCCGCGTCTTCTTTCCACCATTTTAGTGCAAAGCAAAACCACAGTTATTACAACCCGCCCCACCTTTCAACCCACACAAAATCTATCCTGCCGTGTTTCTTTTAGACTTTCACTCCCCTCGCATCCACCCACCATTCCATTCGCCAATGTAGCCCTTTCAACGACCTTACGCTTTCTTCCGAACTCCTGAACCCGAACCCCCCTCCATCCTCCTGCCTCCCTTCCCCGCATCCTTCCGCCAATCGATTCCAGTCGGACCCGCTCGCGTGTCTGTTTCCAACTGTCCGTACTTTTTTGTTATGACCACGAAAGAGAGTACGTTAATGGAGCCTGACGTCTTCCGCTCGGAGAACACTACATCTGGGAGCTTACTACGTGCGTGTGGCTCGTCGGAACTATGGACGTGAACGCGTGAAGGTAGAAATAGTGGCGCATACGAAATTGACCGGTGGTAGAAGGGCGGCCCACAGCACGCTACCGCGCCGTTCCAAAGAAAATCGCCTTGCAAGCGATTTGTTGAGCTTGCGGACCTGTTTTCTATTGTAGCCTCGTTGAACTCTACGTTGACTTTACAGTAGTGATGCGCTCACCCAGGTGGGGGCGCGAGCACCACCACACACACAACACCCCCACTGCCCACCATGACCCTCTCTCACAGCAACGCCTCACAGACCCCCGCGCACCCTTGCCGCACGCCTTTTCGCGCCGACGCCGCCGCCCGTCGCCGCGGCAGGGACAACCCCCTTTTTCCGCCTCGTCGCGGCCGCACCACCGCCACTGCCACTACCACCACTGCTGCCCCCCGCCGCCGGCGCCGCCGCCTTCTTGCGCGCTGCGCCGCCACCCCCCGCCGCCGCCGCCGCCGAGACCACCGTTCCCGCCGGCCTTCACCGCCTCTGCGCGCACGCCCGCCAAAAACGCCCGGTAAGCACGCCCCACCGTCCGCTTCACCACCACCCCAACCGCCCTCTCCTCTTCCTCCTCCACCTCCCTCCCCTTGCCCGCCGGCGCCCCGGCCGCCCCCCTCGCGCCCCCGCCGCCATCCTCCCCCCCGGCCAACATCAGCACCCGCTTGCTCCCGCTCGCCGCGTGCGGCCGGTGCACCACAAACGGCCCGCCCCGCGCCACGAAAAATCCGCACCCGCGCGCCTGCGCCGTCACAGACTGCACCCGCTTGTTGAACGCGTACCCGCGGAACTCGCCGGCGAACCGCGGCACCGCCGTCCGGTGTCCGACCACGTACGGCTCGAACCGCGCGTCGAGGCTGCCGCCCGTCGACGGCGCGAGGAGCCCGTAGAGCGACGGCGTCGTTGGGGTGGTGGAGGCGGGGAGGGGGGAGAGGTATTGAGTGTAGTTGGTTCGCAGGTGCGCGCGAGTGATCAAGAGGTCTGGGGACGGCGAGGCGAGGCGCCCCGCGCACCACGCGGCGAGGTGCGGGTGCGAGAGCGCGGGGTCGCGGGTGGGGCGCGGCTGCCGAGAGTGGAAGGGCACGATGGTCGCGGACGCGCAGGCCGCGCGGAGGTGCGCCAGCGTCAGGTTTGCCGGCAGCCCGGACGCCGCCGCCGGGGGCGTTGTGGCGGTTGAGGCGGCGGCCCGGGGCAGCGGCAGCGGGCCAGGGGACCCGCGGTACTCGAACGCCGGGACGACCAGCAGGTTTCCCGGCGGGGGTTTGGTGGTGGCGGTGGTGGTAGGACCGCCGGCGGCGGGGTTGAGGTGGGCGGTGAGCAAGGCGACGACGGCCGGGTGCGTCAGCGCGGCGCGCGCGCCGGTCGACGGCACAAAGTCGGCGTCCAGCGAGAACACGAGGTCCGTGCGCGCGCGGTCCGCCGCCAGGTTGCGCAGCGCGTTGATCGGGTACAGCAGGTCGTACGGGTGGTGCGCGACGCCGGACCGCCGCACTGGCACCGGCTCGTCGCCGCCGGAGTCGGAGTCGGAGTCCGTCGTCTGGACGTACAGGAACTCGACGCCGAAGAGCAGCGACACGGTCACGACGCACTCCCCGTCGTCGTCAAAGTCTCCAACGGCGTCCGCGAGCGCCGCGCGGAACAAGGACAGCGCCGCGTCCAGCCCGCGCAGCTCGCGCGCCGTCCCCACGTACACCGCGACAGACACCGACCCGCCCCACCGCCGCACCAGCTCCGGGATCTGCCCCAGCCGGTCCAGCGACGTCTGCGTCGCCACCGTCACGTCCGTCGCCGCCCTCGTCGTCGCGTTCCGGCCACCGCCCCGGCCGCCGCCGCCGCCGCCGACGACGACAATGTGGTCCTCGCTCGTGATGTATGGCAGCGCCGTCTCGCCCGCGTACACCCCGTCGTCGTCCGTCACCACCGGCAGCCGCGGCGGCGGCGGCGCGTGCCCGTCGATCCCAACCAGCTCGGTGATAAACGCTTCCAGCCGCCCCCGCTGCCCCGCAGGCACCGTCCCGCCGCCGCCGGCCAGCGGGTTGACGTACCGGAACCCCTTGCGCCCGCCCTGCCCCGCCGATGCCCCACCTGCAGCCGCCGCCGCACCCGCCGCCCGCCCGCCGCCGCCGCCGCCGCCGCCCGCGCGCGGGTGCGGCCGCGGCTGCGGCCGCGGCGCGCCGAGGAGCGGTTGTTGCTGCTGCTGTTGGTGTTGTGGCAGCGCGGGGTTATCGTTGGCGCCCACGACTGGCTCCTCCATCCCCGGCGGCGGCGCGCGGGTCGCGCGGCAGCGGTTGCGCGAGGACGTCTGGTGCGTTGGCTTCAACCGCGGCGGCGGCGACGCACGCGCCACACCAGCCGTGCCGGCGCCCGCGGCCCTCGATCGGCGACGGGATGGCCGCGGGGGGCTGCTCCGTGGCGTGCGGCCAGGAGAGGAAGAAGAAGACGACGATGTGGAGGAGGAGGAGGAGCTGGAGGGGTGCGGGCGGGTGGCGGCGGTGGCGGCGACGTGCGGCGGCGGTGCCGGTGCCGGTGGGACGGCGAGCCATTCGCGAGGGGTTAGCGGGGTGGGGGGTGCACAGGCACGGGCTGAAGAGGGCGGAGGAAGTGTCGGGACACTTGACTTGATTGCCTTTTGCGCTCAGTGCCGTCAAAAGGTCTATATTAGTTAGGAGTGGTTAGCGGGGGTCCGTCCTCCCGCGTCGTTCTGCGGCAGTCGCGAAGGCGGCCAAGAAGCCGTTTGTTTGCAGTGTGGCGGACTGTGACAATCTGTTGTTTGACTGTGCTACTCTTTGCAAGAGTTCTAAACTTCCAAAAATAAAAATACGATTCTTGAAAGTTTTTTTTTTTATTCCCCCCGTTCTTTTTTAATTGGACAGGCCTCGTTCGGCGTTCGCGTTCGACGCGACTTTTGGCCCTAGAAGCCGTACATTTTTGACGCGTTGTGCGTTCCGTGCGCCGCTCGATTGGGAGGATGAGAAGGCCCGACGCGTTGACTGGGTCGAAACGCTTCTAAAATACTTGTGGGGGTGGGGTGGGAGATATGGCCCGAGTCTTCTAACTGCGCGCGTGTAGCGTGTGACGCACGCGCATCGCACGGTAGCAGCTAGGACAATAATAATAATTATACATAAAAAATATGCAAGTTTAACACAGCACAAAGCAAAGCACCTACGTGTACAATATTTGCTGGGAGAGTCCACGCGCCCTGCTTGTTTATTATTAACGATTACAAACGCGCCCAGCGGCAGCGGGGCAGCACATGATGCTGAGCTTTTTTTTACACAACTGCGCTGTTGTGCAGGAAGCGTGTGTGTGGGTGGAGGGATTGGGATTGGGATTGGGGCATCACGTGGGGTTGAGTGTGCTTTGTGTGCGTGCGTGTGGATGGATGGAAGGAGTGATGGGAAGCAATGACAGACGGCTAAATTAGTAAGCGAAAACACAAGTTGCTATTACAACCGAGGCGCGGGACAGCAACAGAGCGCGCGACAGAGACCGAGGCTGAGAGACCAACAGGAAAGGAGTATGAGCGACCACGCACGCCGCGGTTCCTTCGGGAGTATGTATTTTAGAATGCGTGTTATGCGGAAAGAAAGAGAGGGAGAGACAAAGAAAGAGTGTGAAGGAGATAGAGAGAGGGGAAGAGAGAGAGAGAGAGAGAGTTAGGGGTGTGTGTGTATGTGAGAGAGACAGAGACAGAGACAGAGATAGAGACAGAGACGGCGCGTTGTGGGTGGTTGGTTGGTTGCTCGTGTGACTGACTTACTGACTTGCTTGCAAGCTTCGTGTGCCCGATCGTTGCGCCGGGCTCAGTCTCTCGCTCTCTGTTCGGCTTGCAATGACTCTGTCTGTCTGTCTGTCTGTCTGTCTGTCGTCTGTCCTGATGACCTGGCGCAGTAATGGGGGGGCATGCGCATGGCCTGGCTGTTGTTGTTCCCAAGCACCACGTGCCTGTTGGGCTGTGGGTTGTTTGTTAGTGTCTGTCTCTTCTCTCTGTCTCTCTCTGTCTCGCTATCTCTTTCGCTCTCTCTCTCTTTCATTCGCATACACGCACACACACACTTTTACTCTCGGTCTCTCTGTCTCTCTCTCTCTCTCTCTCTCTCTCTCTCTCTCTCTCTCGCGCTCTCTCTCACAGAGCATCCTTCTGTGTGCGGCGGCCCTCACTCGCCGTTTTCCTTCCCACCCAGTATAAATACGCGTCCACTTCCCTCGCTCAACAACACCCCTGCCAAGCGCATCCGCCCTCTCTCTGATTCCACTTTCGTTTGACCGAAGGACCTCATTGCGCCCACTTAGCACCTCATACGCACACACACACACACACACACACACACACACACACACACACACACACACACATCTCTTTGTACGAAAGCTTAACAAACGCAATGCTTCCCGCTCTCGCTCTCGCTGCTGCCTTGGTCGCCTCCGCCGCTGCCGTCTCGGCTCGCCCGTTCGACTCTAGTGCTTTGGCTGCTGCGGCTGCTGCGGTCACCAGGGCGCCCTACACGGAACAGTTCTGGGAAAGCTGTATGCTTCACTTTTTTTTTTCTTTTGTTCTGGAGTGCGACCTTCTCCCCCGGTACAAACTTGGGTTACGCGTTCTCGTTCTGTCCTCAAGCTGGACGGTGCACGGCGCCCAAACACTTTCCCCACCCGCCCCCGTTTCCCCAATTGTCTGCGCGGCTAACTAGATATGGTTTCTTGCCCACCCGCGCGCAGCGCTCTCCCGGTTCTTGGCCGATCCCAACCACCCTTCCCAGTCGGCCAGCGCCCAGGAGGCCGCCGCGGCCGCTGCCGCCTTCACGTGCCCCGCGAAGACCTTCACGTGCACTCCGTACGCGGACGACGGCGTCAAGCCCAGCAACGTTCGCACCGTGAGGCCAAAGGTAATAGGCTCCCTGCCGCTCACCACTCACCCGACGCGCCTCCCACCCACCCCTCCCCAGCGCTGGCACGTGCCCCCCACGCACAAACACGTGCCACAGCTCTGTCTCCCACTTCGCTTTCGGAACCATGAGAACCCCCCCTCAGACACAAACACACAATCCACTCCCACTGAATCCCCTCGTCTTTGCTCAGCAACTTACGTTCCCCCCCGGAACAGGATATCTCGGTCGTCATGGCCATC
The DNA here is from genome assembly GCA_025765615.1 of Zopfochytrium polystomum. Lineage (NCBI taxonomy): Eukaryota > Fungi > Chytridiomycota > Chytridiomycetes > Chytridiales > Chytridiaceae > Zopfochytrium > Zopfochytrium polystomum. Next base: position 218,024 of record JAIVFJ010000056.1, read on the forward strand.
GGCGACTCGATCACCGCCGGCTTCGGCATGAACTCTGGCACCCTTCCGTTCACGTCCATCACCGAGTACCGCGGCCTCGCCTTTGACATTGGTGGCGACTCCGGCGCCGTCACCATCCCCAACTTTCTCAAGACGTACAACTCGGGCGTCAAGGGCGCGTCCACCGGCACCACCAGCCTCGGCGCCACCGTCGACGTCCTCAACGTCGCCGTGTCCGGCGCCCTCATCGGAGACATGCCGGGCCAGGTCGCCACCCTCAAGTCGGCGTTCACGTCGGGCGGGTACAGTGCCTCCGGCTGGAAGATGCTCGGCGTGCTGATTGGCGCCAACAACCTCTGCAAGGCCTGCAACTCTGGCACGGACGCGACCAACAGCCCTGCCGCGTTCGAGGCGTACTTCCGCACGACCGTCCAGGCGCTCCGTGGCAACTTCACCAACCTGATTGTCAACGCGTACCAAATCTTTGACGTCAGCCAGGTCTACTCCCCGCAGCAGTCCTCCTCCTACTGCTCGTTCGCGCAGGGACTGCTCAACGAGTGCCCGTGCTCCAAGACCGACGCCAACCGCGCCCTCATGAAGTCGTACGCCCAGCAGTACAACGCCGCCATGACCAAGGTCGCCGCCGAGTTTGCCGGCCTCAACGACTTTGCCGTCAACGTCCAGACCGGCGTCGCAGACCTGATCATTCCCGCCGGCTCCGACGGCCTCAACTGGCTCGCCAAGATTGACTGCTTCCACCCCAACCAGTGCGCCAACCAGGTCGTCGCCGCGGCCGCTTGGAACAACATGTTCCAGAAGCAGGGCAGCAAGACCAGCTACCAGCTCGGCGCCGTCACCCCGTACTGCCCGGGCCCGACCGACTACTTCCAGTAAGGAGCCCCAGGGCGGCGCTCTTGTCCTGAACGACCGGGACGGCCTTCTCACACCGCCTACGGGACGCCGTTGTTTTGTTTGTGTAGTGTGCAAATGTGCTTTCTTCTCCTCCTTTTTTCTTTCATTTGTGATTGCTTTCGCTGTTTCTTCCACCCCTTTTAATTGCGCAGCCCAATCCACATCCACAAAAACTCCTCTCTTGATGCCCCACCTCAACCGACCTCAAATAAGCCGTTTGCTGCTCGTTGCTTGTTGTCGCGGAGCAAAGGGTCCACACCACTCGACCCCTGCCCCGCCCCTTTTGCCCCTTTTCTTTTGCCTACTTACTCGTCTCGGCCCTCCAGCGCCGGACGACGACTACGACGCCTCTGCGTGTGTATGCACCGATGCCGGGCCACGCAACACCCCCAACACAAAAAAAGAAGAAAAAAAAAAAAGACGCGCCTCTCTGTTTCCTCTTTGTTCCGACGGTCTCTAAAGTTAGTCGGAATCTTTTCGGCAAAGCTTTTTGACGGCCTTTCTCTTGTTTTCCTTTTCCCCCCAGACCGATGGATGACCTCGAAAATAAAAACTCAAATGCAAGAAAAACGAAAACAACGTGCCCTTTCTCCGCTGCGCGTCTTGTTCTTTTCCCTGTGTACTTCAGCAGTCTGTCTCTCAAGGTCCGAGGGACGCCCGGCAACAAGACGAGTATGGTCTTGAATCGCAAGGAGTGAAATTTGTGGTCGGCTGGTTCTGTCAATGTTCTTGGCTTGTCTGCCATACCTGCGTGGCATTTCGCTTTCTCCCGTCACGAAGCCTCTGGTTGTCTAGCTGCCTGGAGTTACATAAAAAAAAATTAAAAAAAACAAAAAAATTGTCCGCGTGTCTCTTTCAAGAGAATAGTGCTCGTTGCATTCAAAGAACGACGATGGCGAAGAACTCCCAAGCAGCCCATGTGAGAGATCAAACAAATCTATAACCCCTCCTCTTTTTCTTTTTTTCTCACTTTCTCTCTCCATTTAGAATCTGCGGAAATTGTTATTTCTGGCGTGTCCATGTCCGCTTTGTATCCGCTTTTGCACGGAAAATTTAGTAATCCTTACCTGTCAGATGCGGATATCGAAGTGCGGATAGTACGGGACAAATGCTATTCTGCTTTTCGGACGGCAGCCTTACTTTGACAGAATTTCTGTGTGGACAGACTGCCTCACATCTAGTTGGTGTAGAGACAGACACGCATTGTCTGTCCCTTGCAGTCAAACCTCTGCTGCCCGCACAATCTGTAAACAGTCTACTCTGAGTGAGTAGTGAACGAAGTGGAGATGTGTGTTTGCAGGTGGTCCTTCTCCCCAGCTTGGAGCGAAACGAGAAAAACTCTGTTGTGAATTATTGGTACATAATGGTGATATACTGTTGGCATTCTTAAGGAAAGGCAATTTGGTCGGAGCATTACTGGGCCTACTAGGGATGCAGGCTTTCCCCTTTGGAAACTGGGGGACGCCCCAGGACCCAATGCATTAAGTGACATAGCTGCAGTACCGGGTACGCCGGTTCAGGCAGTCACCTGGACGAGGAGCGTGGGAAGCAACAAAAAAAAAAAAAAGCCACCACATTCGTAAAATCTCAAACAACGAAGGCCCGGTCAAGTGCCAATATATACACACTATAATAGTCACTAGGCGACCTTGACCAGCACTGGGCAAAAACCTCTGCTATATTATCTGCTTGAGCAAAGGAGGAGGAAAACTGTTTACACCAGGTTTCTGTTCCACTTTATACTCGGAGCATTTGTCAACAGTGCAAGCCAGCACCCAGGTCTGCATTGGCAGTGGCTTGCTCTTCCCATAGGCATCATGTAGAACAATAACCGAGAGTCACAACAGGCTCAGGTCTGTCTTGTGCTCAGTTCCGCCTAACACAATCTCCCTTCATTAGGCCACCTTCCAGCAGCAGTTCAGCACCGCAACTGGGTGAGAGATATGCAATTTGCACCTGTCCTGCAGTCACTTTTGTTGCACCAAGGCCCATTCATGGGACCACCTCTCTGTCTGCGTCCCAGTCATCAATTGCAACATATTGGCATAATCCACAGATATAAATGGTCCTACCAGAGAGCCAACTCATAACTACGTACTTACATAGGCACGGCCCTGTACACTCTGTTGAAAGACAAAGCTTCTAGCTGTCAGTGCCTGTTACATGTCGCTCTTCAGATCAAATATTCAAAAAAAAAAGTTGTGCTCTAGTGAAGGACAAAGGGGTTCCACGAAAGCATTTTCCATCCCACAAATGCTTCGCCACCCCCCCAAAAATTCTCTTAAATTTTTTGCAAATAGATAGACCATAGAGCATCAAATTTGATCATTCTCCTCGTTATGGCTCACTTATGGTTGGAAACGAAACATGAAATGATTGGAAATTGGCTCGACATGATTTGCTGCAGTAAGCGAGATTTGAAGCACTTTCGCGGACTGAAAGAGGAAGGATTGGTAAGAAAATGATGGCACACAATAATTAATTCCAATGACAGTAAGCTGAAATGCTCTGAGTCATTTACAGTAGTCTCCAGAACTTTGAGAAACCGTGTTGCAAACAGAAGAATTTTTGAGGATATGGATTGTGTGCATTACATCAGACTTGTTCTATTTTTACTCAATGAAGTCACTCATTGGAGTCTCGTTTATTCAAATTTTGTGCACTACTTGGTGAAACTGCTCTGGAGTGTTTTTCTTTAGAGCTCAGACTCAGACTGTCAGGCATCTGTATTTTATGTTTTTGCAGCCCCGACACCTGAGCCAGATACAAATTGCACAGCCAGTAACTGGAAATTTCATTGTGAAAGATTGCTGTTTCAGAGAATTTTGTCGCCTAGCGATGGATGAAAAATATTTTATTGAGAACTGATGAAGTTTTTATAATTGGGCTTCAGTCGGGGAGATTCAAATTTTATGTGGTGGCGAACTTGTGACCGAGAAGAGATGGGAGTAATCATGAAAGGGCTCCAGCGCCAACACACCGTTTTAACTCTGCCTGGGCCACGAACGCATGTACAGCGCTCGGTCTTATTTTTCGTCTACGTTACTTCGCCTTTCTTTCCCTTGCACCTTTTGTGGACCCCAAACAAAAAACAAAAGACAATATAGACATACCGTAAACACCCCACGTTTACTGCAGCTTCAGTGCTGCAATCTCATCGCTCTTAAAGTCAGACCTGTGGGGGGCGGACAAGATTTTAAGCGCCGAGGAGCGAGAAGGACGAAAAAGAGTGAGCAGGAATATCAAGTTCCCGCAGCAAAAACAATCAAGAAGAAAGAGATGACAAATCGTTACTCTGACTTACCTCAGTCCCAACACCCTCCGCACCTCTCCAGCCGACAGCCTCCATCCCATCCCGGCCGCGGCCCCGCCGCCTCCGCCGCCAGTCCAAATCTCGTGGATCTCGCCGACTCGCTCCAGGTTCAGTACTTGCGCCATCTGCGACAGCCGGACGAACCGGTCGCGCGAGGTCCACTGCGTCTGGCTCGCCACGTACCCGCTGATCGCACGCACGTCCTTGTCAAACCGCAGCGCACCCAGCTGGTTGAACCGCAGCGACTGCAGCACCAGCTGCTCCCATTCACGCGTGATCACTTCGATCGCGTGCGACATGGATTGGTCGTAGTTGCGTTCCGTCAAAGATTTCTAAGGTAGGGAGTTCAGGACGAAAAGCGGTGAATGATACGTTGCAAGTGCTTTGGAGTGTTAGGTGGAGGTGAAACCTTGTAGTATGCAATCATCTTGCCGAATGCCACCGAGAACCGGCGAGACACGGGTTCTGTCGCGTCCAGCTCCATGTACTCGTTCTCGGACATGACGTACTTCACGTCCCTGTGAGACTCTTGGAGGATGGTGCGAATTCGAGGCTTGATGGCGTGCGTGAAAAGAGTTTCCACCCACGTCTAGCGAAAAGTGTTGACAAAGAGGATGGAGCGGTCATCAATAAGAGGTCAGGATAAACAACCTTTCTACAGACCATTAATATCTTTTTGAATCCAGTGCCCAGTTCGGTGATAGAGGTAAGACAGGTGCGCATTTTGTCCATATCCTTCTCCGATGCTGCGGGCATGTGCATCGGAATCTCAGCCTCCACATCGTGAACCAGCTTCTTAATGTAGTCACAGCTGACGTCGACATTGTTCAGCGAGATCTTTTGGGGAACATGACGAAAAACAGTTGTACAGAGTGTGATCCAATTGTCTTCCTCTACAGCAAGAAACTCTCTCACCATGAAAGCTAACCGGCTGTCTCGTGCGTCTCCGACGGGTCCGCTCATAGCTGAAAATTCGCGACTAAGGCGCTTTTGGAACCATGCAATGTACTCCGTGTCCAAAACTTTGGCCACAAGTTCCAAAAGCGAGCACACCGAGAGAGGGTCAGAAGTGGACAGACCGCGAGAGAGACTTGACTTGAGAATATAGAATGTGTCATCCACGACACTCGACGTTTGACTTCCTTGGTCCCTTTGATCGAGTTTGATGGCCTTGTGGCAAACACCTCAATACCAATTGCAATGTAACGAATTTGGTCACCTTTTCGATGCTCTTCTTGATGAAAAACTCGTTCAAGATTATAAAGTTGTTCATCAGCTCTCGAGCGCGGACAAAAAGCTGTGTTCTTGCAAAATCAACGACGACTCCATTCAGTTCCGGTGGGGCTTTTCCATCTTCCAGCTCAGCGATTTTCTCTTGTTGTGCCTTTGAAAAACGAAAATTAGACGGCAATTCCTCAGCAATGGCCGTCGTCGAAAATTACCTCAGCTCGGAGCTCAATAAATCTTTGAAACAGTTTTGTGCGTTGACTGATAATGGCAAGCTCGCTTATGACGCCATCGACCTCCCTCGATTCAACCTGAACGACCGGCGGAACGGGTCTCCCTTGGGCCAGCGCGGACTGGAGCGCCGTGATGTCGGCAATCTGTTTCGGTGTCGCTAAGAACGCAACAGTTCATTGCCCCCAAATCTTTCTACCTTCCGATCCAGTGCCCGCGCATCGGAAAACGTGTCCAATATTAACAGTCCCTGAACATCTGTGACAGCAAGAAGCTTCTCCATTACCCGAAGAAAGCGCCCGACCCCGTAGCGAGACTCGATGAAAGGCTCCTGCCGGTCAATGAGGCCAGCAACATTCTCAAACAGTCGCGTCATCAACTCGGCGTACGCGGTCGGACCGACAGCATCCGTGCTCGAAACCGCCCGCATTCCCTCCTTTCCCATGCGCGCAATAACACCACCCACGAAGCCCGCAAAGCGGTCGAGGCCTTCGGCAGACTCTCCGATCTGCGGAAACAGAATAGCCGCTCGGACGACTCCCGCCTCGTCGCCAGCCTTGACGGCGGTCTCAAAAAGCTGCGCGACGGTCTGCGCCATGTCTGCTCGAGCCTGGGAGAGAACTTGCAGAGGCCGAAGTGGCGACTCGTCGTCCAGCCCAGGCGAGCCGTCCGCGGCGGCGCCTGACGGAAGGTTGAGAACTTCCTCGAGGAGTGCAAGGGGAAGCTGGAGGTAGCTGCTGACGTGAATAGCGGCCGTTTCCAGGTCGCCCTGAGCCAATGCTTCAGTGGCTCCCGCCGCGCTATCTCTGAGCGTTTGAATGTCGCTGATGAGGAGGAGGGTTTGCTTTACGCGAGACTGGTGTTTCGGACGTGAAGGAGCAGCAGAAAGGGGCGAAGGGTGGGGTGGTGGGATTGTGTGAGATCAGCCGTCTCGCGTTTCCTTTGGAATGTCGGGTTCATAATTCCGCGAGGTGGGCATACCTGCTGAAGATCGAGCTGCCGGACATGATCACTTATGCGCTCCGACAGGAGCGACGTGGTTGTGATGACCCTCTGAAGCGATTCGCCCTCCGCGCTCATTTTGCCGATCCTTGGCCTGCCAATAACGAATGAGGATGGCTGTCCAATCCTACGAGGATCGTGGTTACCCGCCGGCGGGGGTGTTTCTCACCTCAGCCCCTCGAGCATCTCCATCTCGCGCTCCAGCTGGCCGACCTTGACGCCCACCAGATTGTCCAGTTCGGCGTCGAGGGTGGCCTCCTCGTCGGCGATCAGCCGTAGCTGCAACTGGACCTCGGCGATATCCGTCAGCCGCCGCAGCCGATCCATGGGCAGGGACTTTTGCGGCTCTTTTACGGCTTGTGGCGGCTGCTGCTGCTGTTCCTGCCAGGACGCTGCGCCGGCTACGTCGCCTACGTCGCCTACGACCGCGAGGTCGCCAGTGGGCAGTGGTGCCGCCATTCCGGGCGTCCCGGTGGTCGCTGTCGCAGCCGGCATTTTGGTGTGTTTTCAGTTCCGCTCATTTTCTCCCACTCGTCCAAAGCAGCCAAGAGGACCGGAACAAAGCAGAAGAAGAAGCGGAGGAAGGAGAAGAAGAAGAAGAAGAAGAGCTAAGCTGTAGAAGAAAGGCAAAAACGAAATGGTATTTGGAGGAGATGAAAACAGAAAGACCTTAAAGAAGGCTCCTCTCTAGAAACAGAGAACGAGCGGAGAGAGGGCCAATGTCCTCACTCGCCATACAGTCAGAGACAGACACACACAGATGGAGGGTGGGACGGTTTGGAGGTGGAAGCGGGCCGGTTCGGGTATGAAGGGAGATCCCGCCTTCGAGGGAGGGTGATGCGAATTTCTACAGCTCCATCAAATTTTCCAGCTCCGGGTTCATGGGGGGAGGCAAAGTGCCGTACTTTCGGTCCGGCTGAATGGCACAGACCTTGCCGTACTCTCCGATCCTGAGGTGCCCCGCATCCCGGTGGATGGTGTTCACGTCCTCCCCAAATTGGATTCTGCTTCCACCGAAGGACGACACAAGCGCCGCCAAGGTGCCCATGCAGAGATCCTCGTCCCTCTCGTTTTCAACAATGAAGCCCTTGAACATTTCCGCCGTGTCGAAGGCAAATCGAAGAGGATGCCGCAGCGCCTTGACCACTCGAGTGTATCCACTGCTTTTGGACGAAACTGCTGTCAATGCCCACCAGAACAGCTCAAAAGTTTTGATAGCGATTGCGATTGCGGATCCAACCGCCGCGGCAATGACAGCCATCTCAGGAATAAGGAGCCGGCCAGCACCAACATACGCGTAGTAGTCGCATTTTCCGACATTTGAGCCGTCAAACTGCATAATTGCGAAATGCGCGGCTGTGCCAAGCGCAGCTGCCAGGCCTTGGGACATGGCCTCAGTATGATAGTACCCGTCTGGATAAGTCGCCCAAGATATTATGTTGCAGAACGAACCGCCTTGGCTGGGGTAAAAGGTTGCATTCGTTATCAACCCAAGCACTGTTTCAGAGACGATTGGAAGAACGCCAAACTTGTCGTCATAGTTTCCAAACGCGTTCCTTGCTTCGCTTGAGAATCGGTTCACTGATTCCATAAATTGAGTTGAAAATGTCTTGTCGGGATTGGTGACCTTCATTAGGCGGCCGCCAGTTACCATCATCCATTGGTCTGTAACGAAACTGTACTCTGCCATGCCGTATGATATTGTAATCACGCTTGTGCAGTGCTGATCGAAAGGCTCGTGCACAACAGCTTCTTTTGAGTCATCAAATACAGATCCTGGCGGCATTCGAATCGTTGTCTCGAGCATCATGCTGTGCTCATCTGACATGAGAACTTTTGTTAACAGCGTGGTCCCTTCGTCCGTTTCAATATCCGATCGCGGGAAGCCGTCGTCGCACATGACTTGAATGACATATACAGGTCCTTCACTGGCGATGCTGAAAGAGTCTCCAGTGGTATCAAGGGGCCAGCCTTTCGAAAGCGGACGTGAGTGACAGGTTTTGAAAAGGAGCGAAGAGCAGGAATTAATATTCGCGTTCTTTTGAAATGGGTAAAGGGCACTAAAATCTATTCAACGTTATTACCGGCCCATCCACCGATCAACCCATCCGCGAGAGGCAGCCCAAGGTTATATATAGACGCAAAGTCAACGTCTCCCTGCAAAAACTGCTTCAGGTCAATGTGCTCCGACAGGGTGGAATTGGCATAGTCAGGCGGAGTGCAGTTTCCCGTCACGACGTGAGACGGAACAGCTTCCCACGAGAACAAGATGCTGCAAGCGACGATAATCATTTCAGCAAAAAACTCTACGGCGCTACTCGCAACAGACACACTATGTGCTGGACTTTTCTTCCCATTCGTCCAGTAGTCCTTCAGCTCCTCCAACTTTATGGTCCCCCTCAAAAGATCACTTGCCGTTATAGACAGCCGCACGACTTGGGATATCTTTCGCCCGGCGATGTTGGAAAGTAGCACAAATACAATGACGTACAGCTGGACAAAGTTGTACACCCAAATTCCAGGCATGGTGGTGGAAAGAGATAGAACCAGCAGTGTCGTGACTGCACCGTGAGCTAAAATCATCAAGGCCATCCAGGAGAGTATTTCGAAGCGCTGATCGGCGACAATAGTAAGAATAATTCGCGTGCTTTTCATGTCCAGAAGTGCTTGCGTCGTCGCCCGAATCCACTTTATCAGTGGATGTACTCTCTTCAGCTCTGAGCTCACTGAACGTCGGCGATCTTTGGAGAATGTTTGGATCGGCATGGAAGCAACTCCAAGTGAAGATCTGGGAGAGGCGGCAATAGCACCCATAAAAGCCGACGACAACCGCCGCATGTAGGGCCCGGGGGGCGGTGGTCCTTTGCTGCTTTCGTGCATAGCGGCGCTCTTCAAAATTTCGCCGGTCCTCATTCCCTCCAGCGCGCCAGTCTTGTCCAGGTGGTTGCCGCGCGCACCGCCGCGGAGCGAGGCAACTTCGTCGGACTCCGACTTTCCGCCCTCCGACGACACGCACGACGACGACACCGACGCCGAAGAGTCGGTCGGGCCCCCGGACTCGTCCGACCCGCGCCGCGCGCCCGGCGGCGGAAACTGAAAGTTTGGGTTGACCGCGAACCGGGGCGCCGTCCCCGCGTCCGCCGCCGCCGCCATCGCTTCCGCCGCCGCGCTCTCGGCCGCAAACCCCGAAATCACGCGTCGCGTTGGCCCGCCGCCGTCGCCATCGCCGCCACCGCCGCCTGCCACGTCTCCGTCGCGATCGCCGCACCCGCCGCCGCCGGCGCTGCCCACGACCGCCGTCGCCGTGGAGAACCGCAGCACGCTCGCCGACCGCTGCGGCACCACCCGTTGCCCTCTGCCGCTCTCAGCCCCGCCGCCGTTGCCGCCGCTGTTGCCTCCCTTCAGGGCCGACCGGCTCCGCGTGCGCGCGATCCCGCCACTCAGGTGCGGCGGGATCGCCCTGGCTGGAGCCAGACCCGGTGGTGGCACCGCGGGGGCGGCGAAGGTGGCGGTGGTTGTGGGTTCTGGCCCAGTCGTCGTTGTCGTCGCCGTCGTGGTCGGAGGAGGGCCAGCGTCGTCCGGCGGCGCGTCTGCCGGGCTCGCGCCAGCTGCCGTGCCAGGTGGTGGAACGGACACGCTCCAGTCGTCCCCGTCGGGTCTGGGTGCGGATGACATCGATTAGAAGCCGCTGAGATAGTCAACCGCGGTAAGTCGCGCCCGCGGGTTCACTGGGGTCGCGTTGTATTCTCTTTTCTCTTTGTGTGTGTGTGTGTTCTGTGCGTGGGTGTGTGTTCAAATCGATCGATGAATAAAGTGGAAGGGGAGAAAAAAAGAGAGAAAGTTAGAGAGAGAGAGAGAGAGAGAGAGAGATGAAGCAGAGCATCGAGACAGAGAGAGTGGAGAGGGAGAGAGGGCGAAAAAGAACCGCGTTGAACAATCGCGAAAAATAAAGTCACAAAAAAAAAAAGCAAACACAAAAAAAAAACTAAAAACGCGAACACCACGCCAGCAATGGCGCACGGGTCGTCTTCTCTCCCTGCCCCCTCCGCTTTCCCGTGGACGCTTTACTTCAGTTTCCTGGTTTTATCCTGCCCGCTGCCCCCTCCCCTCAACACGATACCTGCCAAAGTGCTTATACTTTATTTCGAAACGCGTCGTTGACCGCCGACTTCAGTCTTTCTGTTCCCTCCTATATCGAGCACGATTCATCAAAGGGTTCGCCGATCGTTAGCCGAACCGTTCCCCCCACCTCCACTGGGACATTAAGTGAGAGAGTTTTAAAAAAGAAAAAATTTCCAAAAAAAAAAAAAAAAAAAAGAGGGGAGCGGGCTACTTCTTCTCCTTATTTCCCCCGCGGCTCGCACTCCAACGACATTTCGTAAAGCTCCTTGTCCAGCAGCACCGGCCACCCCGTCTTGATCCATCGCTGCACCGCCATATCTACAGGGAAGCCGTACGAGCCCTGCTGCGCCGCCAGGACTCCGTCAAACAGCACTGATATCATATAAAATTTCGAAAAGTTGATCACGGGCATCGAAGGGCAGTGGTGGGTGGAGGAGGAGGAGGTTGGGGAGGAGGACGAGGAGGAGGAGGAGGAGGAGAAGCCGGTCTGCGCGGCACTCGACGGAAAGGGTTCGGCCCCGACGGCGGCATCCAGAAAGGTCGGGTTGCCGTCCTCGGTGAAAGTCAGATCTTTGAGGTTGACGCCAAGGTATGGGAGCATCGCGGTACCGGGTGGACGCTGTTGCAGGGGCTGAATCAGCCCTCGGTAGGTTTTGTAAGAGCCTGTGGGAAAAGAGCGAGATATAGAGGGAAAAAGTCAACAAGAGAGGCAGGATACTGAAAGAAAATACGGACCCTCGCTGGCTGCAATCTTGTTCAGCTGCGCCCAGATTTCGTGGTATTTTGACGGAAGGTTCTTCCACTGAGAAAATAGAAAACGTCCATAAGAAAAGGAGGGAGGAATAGAGGGGGTTTTGAGGGTAGTCAGATCGAGTATTCCACTGATAACAGTCAAGCCTCCGACCGTTTTTTTCAACCGAGTGACCGGGCTCAAGTTGAGACCTGCCACGATTTCAAACGTGGTGTTGAAATTGTTCATTTTAAGGCACTCTGCGCCAGTTCGTATAAGCTTCTTTAGCACAGTGATCCTGTCGCCCAGCTTTGGCTGGCTCAACACCATCGTCGCCAGGCTGTACGCCACCCTGTTGAACCACCCAATCAAGGAAACGAGCCGCGACGGCTCCTCCCCAGACAGCTCGGCCGCTGAGGACTCTGCGTGCCGCAGCCAATCCTGCTCGAAAAACTCGCCGAGCCGGATCCGGCGAAACTGCGCGTGTTCAATGAGCGTCAGCTGCTGCGCGAGCAGGTTGACGTCAATGTCGGCGATGGACAGCACAGCCGGCGCCGTCGCCGCGCTGGTGCTGACTGCGGCGGGGATCGCCGACGTCGAGGACGTGAAGAAGCCGGCAAGGGAGTGGAATAGCCGGTCGTCGTCCACCTGCAGAAGCGACCCACCGCAGCCGCCCGCGTGTTGCTGCAGCTGGTGCTGTTGCGGCGGCGGCGTGGACGACGAAACGACCCCGTGGGGTGCGTTCAGCCGGGGCGCGCTAAGCCTCCGCGTCCGCGTCTTGCCCACCGCGACGCCGCCGCCCACCCCGGCGCCTCCGACACCGGTAGAGGCGCCGCCGGCCACCGCGCCGCGAGGCATTTCGAAAATATCCATGCTGCTGACCGTCGCGTGGAGCGGGCCTGTCGCGTGCGGCATATCGGGGTCGAAGGCCGCGAGCCCCGACATGTGGCTCTTGGACGGCGACAGCCGCGCCTGTCGCCGCGCGGGCTCGCCGGTCGGGGCGCCCTCCGCGGGGTCCTGCCGGTGCGGTGGCGACCCGGTCGGAGCGGTCGAGGCTTCCACCGGCAGGAACCCCTCCGAGGCCGCGCGGCCGTCGGTGGTGGCAGCAGCGGCGGCCGTTGTCTTCTCAGTGCTCCTCCGGCCGGCCTTTGCCGTCGCCGACAACGGCATGCCCGGCAGCTGCGGCAGGTACGACGTCGGCGACGCAAACTCGCACGCGTCGCGCGTGGCCTTGTCCCTCAGCGCGACCAGCAGCGACTCTGTGAACGGCCGCCTGCGCGGCTCGGCAGCAACGTGGGTCTGCAGGAACCCGGCGACAAACGTCCGCAGCCCCGTGTTGCGCACAAAGTCGTCCGGGTGCGACTCGAGCCACTTTTTAAACACGTTCAGCACCCGCAGCTGCACAAAGTTGGCCCACTCGGCCTGCGTCAGCCCCGCCGCCGCTGCCGCGCCGCTGCCCGTCGCGCTCTCTGACCCCGCAGCCGCGGACCCCGTCGGCGACAGTACGCCCCCCCGCCCGTCCGGCGACGTCGCCGCCGCCGTCGTGCCCGCCGAGAACGCGGACCGCGCCGGCGACGTCCGCGCCGACGCCGGCTTGTCCGGCGACCGCACCGGCGACGAGTCGACCGGCGACGGCAGCCCGCCCGAGGAGTAGTCCGCGTCGCTCCGCGCGCCGTAGCTCATCGCCGCCGCCGCCGCCACCGCCGCCGTCGACGCCGCGCCGCTGCTCCCGAACCGGCTGCTCCCCACTTCTCCCGTCCCCGCGGCGGCGGAAGCAGCCGCCGCCGCCGCCGCCTCCTCGATGCGCCACCCCATCATCACGTACTGCAGCACCAGCACCCGCGCGACGTCGACCGCGTCCGAAAAGTACCGGTAGCACCGAAGGAATACTGTCGCGAACCCGGGGTCCAGCACGCCTTGCTCGAGCAGGTGGCCAATCAGCGCGGTCAGCGTGCCGGCGCGGACAGTTTTGGCGGTTTTCGCCGACGGGCCGTTGCCGCCTCCGCCCCCGGCGGCGGCCGGCTCGAACAGCGGCTGGTGGAACCCGCGTGTATGGTCGTTGACCGCGACGCACGGCGCGGGCGGCGGCGGCGGCGTGTCGGTGACTTGCAGCGTTTGGATGAAGGCGGCGGGCAGCTGCGCCCGCAGGTGCTGAACGCGGTCCGGCGAGAGGAGGAACGGTCCGATGGAAGCCTTTGCTCGGCGTGACCGCGGCGGCGGTGGTTGCGGCTCTGTCGTTTGCGCTGTCTGGATCTTGAGGGCCGGCGCGGGGCTGGCGGCGGAGGCGGCGGCGGCGGCAGAGGGCGCAAGAGAAAGAGGCTTTTGCGCATCGGCTTGTGGGCTACTGGCTTTGTTGATTCCGCCGGTTCTGCTCTCCGTGATGGCCAGTTCCGAGATCAGGGTGCTGTCTGTTGATGGCTTTACTGCATCTGCGGAATCTGTGGGAGAGGGTGCAGAGGCCGGAGAAAGGACCGATCCGGTTAGTGATAGACGCCGTCGTTGGTGGTGGTGGTGGAGGTGGTGGTGGTGGTGTGAGTGATGTTGCTGGTGAGGCTGCAAAGGAGGCTGTGCTGGAGCCTCGGTAGTAGAAGGTGTCTTTTCAACGTTATGCCGGCGCTTGTCGCCCAGCCCAGATGCGAGCGACGACGTCCGCTGGCCAATGACAAAGTGCGGAGCGGCTGCGGCGGTTGACACGGGAACGGCGGCCGCCGCACGGTTCGGACGGCCTTTGTTGATGGGCCCGCCGCTTGGTGTGCTGTCCGCATCGCTGCTGCTGCTGCTGCCGGTGGTAGTGGTGGTGGTGGTGGTGGCGGTATGCTGGGGCTGATGCTCGTCGTGCCGGTGACCGTGCGATAGTTGCTCGCGATCGTGGCTCGGCAACGGCGGCAGGGGTGGCAGCTCGGGCGGCGGCGATCGCTTCGCGTTCGCGGCTTCATCGCCTCCCGTTTCTTTTTCTGGAACTGCTGTCGCGGTGGCGTCCGCCTCTGCATCCTGCCCCCTCTCTACCACGCTCGCCTCCCTGTCGTCGGCGGGTACGCTACCACGACCACCACCACCACCACCACCACCACCACCACTATGACTACCACCGCCCGTCGGCGGCTTTGGTGTCGGCAACGGCTGGAAGAACAGCGACACGCGCTGCGCCAAGCCCGCCGATGCCGTCGCCGACCGCCGCCGCACGGGCGGCGCGCCAAACGCCCACTCGACGGCCTCGTGCGGTCCGCGCGCCAGCACCGTCATCGGCCGCCGCAAGCCGCCGCCGCCACTGACTGCACTTGACACCGTGGCTGCGGCGGCGCCTTTACCGTTACCGCTACCGGCCCCTGGTGGCGCCGCGAGGGGCACTGGTGGCACGCCACCGCCGCCGCTGTCCAACGCGGCCTTCGCCATTCCGCCATCGCGGCCGCCACCACCACCACCGCCTTCTTCTCCTCTCCCACCTCGTCCGTTGGCACCTTGCCCGTCTTCTCCATCTCCTCTCCTTGAAGCCCGGACAGAGCGGCGCTGGCCCGATGGCGACGGCACGGGCGACGGCGTGCCCCTGCCGCCGCCTCCACCTGCAGCCGTGGCGGCGGCGAGGTCCAGCGACTCGCGGCTGACGGACCGCGACGAGTGCAACGACGAGCGCTTTGAAGAGGCGGCGCTCAGGGCCGTCCAGCCGAGGGTCTGGCGGGTGAAGTAGTAGCTGCTGGTGTTTTGGTTGTCGTTGCTGCTGCTGTTGTTGTTGTTGGTGGTGGTGGTGGTGGTGGTGTTTGTGGTGTTTGTGGTGGTGACGCTGGCGAGAGCGGCTACGGTGCTGCTGCGGCGGCTGCTGCTGCGCGGAGAGAAGCAGGCGGCGGGCTGCGGTGGGTGTTTGCGAAGCGAAGCGGGTGAGAAAGATGTCGGCGAGGCTGCGTAGGGCTGACGACGATGATCTGTCTCCCAGGCTGCCGACGACGACGTCGTCGTCGTCGTCAAAGGCGGGGACAGCAAGTGCTGCGACATTTGGTGTTGTTGGCGTTAAGAGAGAGAGAGGAGAGAGAAAATAGAGAGAGACGAGCGGGAGGGAGAGATAGAGAAAGATTGTGTGTGTGTGTGTGTGTGTGAGTGTGAGTTTGCGTGTTCAAGGGTGCGAGTGTGAGTCGTACGCACAATGGGCCCTCCCCCCCGCGCAAATCGGAGGGAAGTGAGTTTCGCGTAGTAGGGGGTGCAGTGTATGTGTGCGTGTGTGTGTGTGTGTGTGTGTATGTGTGTGTGTGCGTGTGGAGGCAACAACTCTGGCCTTCTAGACTGAAGGAAGGTCCCTTCTAGTCCTACAATTTTAAATACGAAATAATAGGGTAACGTTTGAGTATTGTGCGCTTCTCCAAGTATTAGGTGCAGTATTGAAATCAATGGCGGGACTGGGGGTTTTTGGAACGGGTCACGTGGCTTGCTTTTTTTTTTTTTGGAGGATGACGTGGCCTTAATTCTGACCCAACCCGAAAGAAGCGAAAGAGAAAGAGTGAAAAAAAAAAAAAAAGGAAACGAAAAATGCAGAGACTTAAAAATAGCTCCTCTTCCTCCTCCTCTTCCTCCTCCTCCTCCCCGTCGTTCGCTTTGTCCCCGTCGGCGGCGGCAACGGCGACGGCAGCGGGACTCGCAGCGCTGGTGGCCGATGCCTCCTTGCCCACCACAACGCCCGGCGTCGGACCCTTGCCCTCGCCTACATTGTTGCGGCCGCGCCACTACTGCAGCCTGCTCACTATGCGAATCCGCTCCCCGCCGGTTCGCAGTGCGCCAGCCGTCGTTGCCGCCGCGGCCGCCGCAGTGAAAGCGCCGTTCTTGCTCTGGCGCGGCGGCGGCGGCCACGGAGAACTGGCAGTCCCCACCAACACCTTGCGACAAGCCGCTACAGCCGCCCGGCCAGTCTATCCCCCGCCACCGGCGCTGCCGCCGCTCCCAGTTCTGCTTGCGTTTCCCGGGACACCCGCTGCTCGAGTCGATGCGCCGCCGCCGCCGTGGACCCGGTCCCCGCTCCCTCGTCAGCCACAAGTACCCGCCACGACGGGAACACCTTCCAAGTCTTTACCTTCGCCGCTGCCGTCGACGACGTTATCGCCGCCGCCGCCGCCGCGCGCCACGTCTGCAACGGCGGCCTTTGAGCGCACGCCCTTCCACATCCTACCCCCGGCGCTCCGCACCGCGACAATGTCCTCCGCCGCGCAGCTCGTCCTCCCGGCGCCCCTCGGCGCCCTCGTCTCCGCGCGGCTGGCGCTGCTCGCTGCCGCCCACCGCCTGCAGGCCGACACTCGCGCCGCGCCCGTGTCCACGCCCGACACTGGCCCGGGCACGCCCCCCGCGCCCGCTGGCCGACGTGCTTGCGGACGTCGACCTGCTCCGCGCGCGCGTCATGGACCTCGGCACGGGCGTGCTGCGCGGCGGGCTACGCGACTTTACGTGGGGGCTTGAGCCCAGCGCCGGGCTGGTCGGCGAGGCCGAGGCCCGCGAGCAGGTGCTGGCCGAGCTGGAGGACGTGTGCGACGGGTTGAGGAGGGAGGTTGGGCAGCTGGTCGTGATTGGGTTCGAGATGCGGAGGAGCACGAGGGCGCGAGGAGGAGGAGGAGGAGGAGGAGGGGGAGGTGGTTGCGAGGCAAAACAATAAGGAATTATCAAGTTATTAGGGGTTTTCGGGTTTTGGGTGGTCGCTGTGAGGAAGGCGCTCTTTATTAATAAAGGTGTTTGGCTGACTAATACAGCTGAGCTTCATATGAAATGAAAAATAGGGATGTGTGGTGTGTGATGTCATTCATTCCGAGCCTGCACCACAAGGGTGGTGGCTGTGCCTTCTAACGCGATGACGCCAGCAGCGGAATTGTTTGAGAGCGTGACGTCACTATCGCTCGGGAAAATGAATATGTTTAAGGTTTCCGAAATCGATGGGCGGTCCCCCCCCGCAGCGGGGGTTTTGCAGGGGAAACGGCCGGGTCCGATTGACTGGCCTTTGGACTGGCGCAAACGCACTGTTGGGTGATCGACGACCAACCGACGAAGGAAAAGAAAAAGAAGAGTCTGTCGGCAGATGACCCTGTCGCGTCGCAGCGTGCGGCAAGAACGGCCGCAACTGTTCTCCACAGTCTTTTTTTCACAATAAAGCAAGCGCAGACAGTGCATTGAGGGGCGGCTCGAGGCCTCCTCCGGACTCCGGCCCGAGAAAGGCGTCATTGCGGAACAAACTGTTTTATTAATTACCAACTCGGACCGATCGCTCATTGCCGCTTAAGACGACGATGACGTCGGTGTGTTGCTTTCAATTTTTCATTATTGATACAGAAGCTCGCTCCTTCATTGGTCCGTACTTCATCAGGCGACTGTAACATTTAATTATCCATGAATTATTCTCTTTCTGTTTTTCTACTTTTTTTTCTGGGCTTCCTTTTTATTCTTTCTTTGTTCTTGTAAATTTTTGTGGTTTCCTTTTTCGGCCAGGCGCCGACGGACCGGGGCGTCCTGTGTTTCTGTCTTGCCTCTTTCCTTTCCAGAAAGAAAAAATAGAATGTAGGAACAAACGAAAAGAAAACACAAAAAAAGAAAAGAAATTCTCTCCTGTCTGCTGTCGCGTCACCCTCGCACAAACCGAAAAAAAAGAAAGACAATAATGAACAGCAACAACCAAATAAGGGCAACCACGGCGGAAAAAAACCTTATTTTTCAGGATTTGGAATGGAAATGACCAAAAAGCCAAAAAACCAAAACCCCCTCCCACGGGCCATCGATCGCCTCAATGCGCGGCAAAGAAGAACAAAAAAAAAAATAAAAAAGAAGAAAGCGTGGAGTATACGCACACACAAACACGCAAAAACAACAACAAAACCGACAAAAACGAGAAAATAGCCGAAACTCAAACCCCCGCCGCCCTCCACAAACAGGGAGATGCATATAAAGCTCCGGCCGCGTTTGGCGTCAGCCGCCCCACTCGCTTTCAGACCCACTCTCTCTCTCTCGCCCTCCATCTCTCCCATTCACTCTCTCTACGCGCTCCCTGCCTCCCGCCGCTCGACCGTGCTGCCAAGCAGAAGGAGCCAGCACACGACAGACAGACGCAGGCGAGAGAGCCCCTCGGCCTTGGCCCCACCCTCCCAACAACAGCAACAATAACTACAACAACATCAACAAGAACACAACAACAGCACCCACACTTTCTCTTGCACGCGCATACCGCGAGCCAAATGACAGAGGACAACGACAGCAACCGGATCGCCCTTCCGGACACTGCCTCGCCCGTCGATTTCACAACGCTCCCCGCAACGCCGGCCCCGTCCGAAGCCGCTGCCACGACCCCTCTCACCGAGAGCGGAACCGTGGATATGAAAGAGCCCGCTCACGCCGCCGCCGCCGCCTCCACCCTTTCCTTTGCCGCCGCGCCACAAACGCTCATGTCCTCCAACACTCTTTTCTCCGTCCCGCCAACAGCTGCAGCAGCATCGGCAGTCACAGCGCGCTTTGCGGACCCACACAGCTCTTTCTCTTCGTCTTCCTCCTCCGCCTTCTTCCCCGCGTTCTTCCCGATCGCGACCCCAACCCAATCCCTTTCTCCCACCGCCGCCGCTTTCTTCTCATTGTCCGACGGTTTGACAGCGGCGACGGCGCCGCTGTCAAACCAGCCCCTCCAGATCCTGGACATGCTGTACCCGACGCCCAACGCCGCCGCCATCGCGGCCGTGCGCCACGACGCTGACGTCATGCACGCCACCAATGACGCGGACGCGGACCCCTTCGCTGCCGCTACGGCCGCTGCCGCCGCCGCGATGTACTTGGACCCTTTCGCAATGGACTATGGGTCTGCGCTCCTCTGCGGTAAGTTTGAGCTGTTTACAGCAAAAATTTTTTTGCTCTTTCGGGGTTTGTTTCTGTTTCTTTGTTTTTTCTTATCGGGAGTGGAGTGGCCCGCCGATCATCGCGTTTTTCCGTCAGCCTGTCGCTGCCGCATATGCGCCTTGTCTCTCTGTCGCCCTTTCTCTGTTTGTCTCTCCCCTTGCTGCATTGACTGACGTCACTCGCTCCAGACGCGATCGCCACCGACTATGAGTCTTCATCATCGTTGTCGTCATCGTCGTCATCGTCGTCGTCGCCCCCACTTGTTGGCACCCTCGACTCCGCCGCCGCCGCTGCCTCGTACCTCGCTGCTGCGGCTGCTTCCGCCGCCACCAATACCACCACCAAAACTGCAGCCGCTGCCGCCGCACTACCGCTGTTCTCGTCGTACCCTGCCTTCTCTTACTCCTCCTCCTACTCTTCCTCGTCATCTTACTCCTGCCCTTCCTCATACTCCTCCGCCTCCTCGTCGCCGTCGCCGTCACCGTCCGCAATGTCACTGTCGCTGTCTTCGCCGTTCGGTGCCACACTCGAAGTCGACGGACGACTCCA
Organism: Zopfochytrium polystomum; assembly: GCA_025765615.1. Lineage (NCBI taxonomy): Eukaryota > Fungi > Chytridiomycota > Chytridiomycetes > Chytridiales > Chytridiaceae > Zopfochytrium > Zopfochytrium polystomum. The sequence goes on from JAIVFJ010000056.1 coordinate 237,928, forward strand.
ACAGCATCAATATCACAACAACAACCACCACCACTACCACCGCCCCACCAGCCCGTCTTCATCGCCGTTCGACGACCTCCACCTGTACGCGCCGTCGCTCGCCATCTCCGCACCCGCCTCTCTCACCGCCCTCTCCTCCGCACCGCAACTCAGCGCCTTCGCTCACACAATCTCGACATCCACCTCGCCGACCACCCCAACCCCGTCATCCCACCCCTCCTCACCACCCCCAACACCGTCCTTTACCTCCGCCGCTGCCCCGTCCGTCTCCTCCTCCACCGTTTTCTTCCGCCCGCCAAACCCCACGCGCTCCCCTCGAGTTCCACCACCACCACCTCGACCACTTCAGCGACTGGGCCGCCCTGCCCAGCGTGCGCGCGACTCCCGCGTCCGCCGCCGCCGCCACCGCACCAACACGCTCCTCCCCCTACTCCTACTCCCCCTCCTCGCGCCCGCGCAGCCCCACGGCAGCCGCCGCGGCCGCCGCCGACGCCGAAAAAACGCCTTCCCCCGCGCACCTCCCACTACGCCTGCAACCTCTGCCCCGCCCGCAAGGTCTACCGCAATCTCAACGGCCTCAAGTACCACGCGCGGATCCACCACCCGAAAAACGACTTTCACCTCGAGGTGCGCGACTGGAAGATTTGGGAGTGCAGGCTCGGCGCGACGGGCGACGGGTCAAACGAGTCGGCGGCGGCGGCAGCTGCGGCCGCGGCTGCGGCGGCGGCGGCGGCGCGGGCGAGGAGGAAGTCGTGAAAAAAAAGGGAGAGAGAGAGAGAGAGTGAGAGAGGCCCCTGGAAAGATTCCGCTCCCCGCCTCTCTCGGATACCTGTGATATCTGGACAAGCACCCTCTCTTACGCCGCGCAACCTGTTATCCCCCCTCTTCCCTGACTACCCCCCTCTCGACGTTACCCACGCATTCGCCTATCCCCTCACTTCCTTTTGCTTTTGCTTATTCAATCAACCTGGGTCCTTCCTTTTTTTCCAATTTCTTTTCTTTTCAATTTTCGGTATTTCCCCAATTTTTAATGCGCAGTCCGTCCCCAGTTTGTCCCCACCCTGGTACCTGCGGGCCAAGTGTCGCTATTCCCCTTGTTATCGACATACTAATTTTCTTGTTGAAACGCCTGTTTTTGGATTTGGGCGGAAGCGCACTACGCATTTTCGCTCGCTTTCTCTCTCGTTCCATTTCCCTCGCCCCCTACCCACGCCGGCCGCCGCTCCTTGCTTTCGTTGTATCGCCTTCACTCCTCCTCCCTCCTTTCCCTGATATCGGCGCTCTTGATTCCCTCCTCCGTCCCTCTCATCCCAATTTCCATCTCCCTTAATCCAATGTCCTTTTCACCCTTATCCCCTGCGCAACCTCACAAAGGACCCTTTTTTTTCTTTCTTGCTTCCGTCGCAGTCTTGTCTCCAAAGTTCTTCCGAATGGTTTTCTCCCTCCCGGTTTTGCTACCCCCGCTATTTTCTTCGCGAGACTCCCATTTGCATTTCCTCTCGTTATTTTCTTCATTGGTCTTCATTTAACAAAACTACTTCGTCTCCTTGCCATTCATTTCCCGTTCCAAACCTTTCGTCTTCCTTCCCATTCCCTCCTTTTGGCGTTTCCATGCCGCCTTTGCCTTTCAACTCCCATTCTGTTCGCCGTTCTCCCTTGTGTCAGGGGCTGTTTTTCGATTCTCCCATCGTCATTATACAAGCGCGAACCATTTCTCATTCCCCACCCGACCCTTCGTTTCTTCTGCTAGCCTGTTTTGTTGTGGCTTTGGGTTGATTTCTTCTTGTTTGGAGTTTTGCGATGAATAGGAATGCGAGGTGCAGTGAAAACTTGGCCACAGCCCCGTCCTGAATCAGACCACCACGACGACGACGACGCCGACGACGAAGCCTGCCTCCTCCGCGCATTCCGTAGTTACCACAATGGTTCTATTGCAAGAGAGAGATCAGACGCCTGGTCTCGACCACACGAGTGCAAGCGATCCTCCGCTCCAGCGGCGACCCTCGCATTTCCTTCGACCGGTGCTGTCCATCCTGTGCGAGCACCTCGACCCTCGCAGCGACTTCCAGCTCGCAACGCTGTTCCGCGACGAGTGGCAGCAGAGCCTAGCCTACTTTCGCCTCCACTCTTCCGCCTACGCAGCCCGCGCGCTCGATGCAGCCAGCGCCTGCGGCAACGTCGCGCTGCTGCAGCGCCTGCTCCGCACCAGCCCGACCCTCGCCCGCGCTACATACTCCTCCGACGCGATCCGCCTCGCCTGCCAGAACGGCCACACGGCCGTCTTGCAGTGGTGGCTCGACAGCGGCCTCCCGCTGCGGTACTCCGCCGCCGTCCTCACCGCCGCCGCCGACAAGGGCCACCTCCATGTCCTGGCCTGGTGGCGCGCCTCCGGCCTCAAGATCCGGCTCAACACCGACGCCGCCGTCCACGCCGCCGCCTGCCGCGGCGACGTCGCCGTGCTCCAGTGGTGCGCCGACACCCCTGCCCTCCGCCTCTTCTTCGACCGCACCGCCGCCATCGACGGCGCCAGCGCCGCCGGCCACGTCGCCGTCCTCAAGTGGTGGTGGGCCGCAACCGCCGCCCTAGCCGACGACGCCGGAGACGGCGGGCCGCCGCCGCTCGGGCGGCAATTTTGCTACTCTGCCGCCCGCCATGGACGGCGCCGCCGAGCGCGGCCACACCGCCGTGCTGGACTGGTGGCGCGGCAGCGGCCTGCCGCCCCGGTACTCGCGCGCCGCACTGGACGGCGCCAGCGCCCGCGGCGACATGCCCGTGCTGCGATGGTGGGCCGCCTGCGGCCTGCCGCTCGAGCACTCCGAAGTCGCCGTGGACCGCGCCAGCGAGTTCGGTCGCCTCGACGTGCTGCGTTGGTGGGCCGCCGTCACCACCGCCATCCCCTCCGCCGACCCCTCCTCCGCCCCCGCCCCCGTCCTCGCTGGCAGCGAAACGCGGCCGCGGCCGCCGCCCCCGCTGCAGCAGCAGCAGCAGCAGCCGCAACCGCAACCGCCTCAGTTCAAGTACTCTCGCGCCGCCGTCGACGCTGCAAGCTGCAACGGCCACGTCGACGTGCTGCAGTGGTGGCGGGACTCTGGCCATCGGCTCCGCTACTCGACGGACGCCGTCGACGACGCCAGCTACGCGGGGCACCTCGCCGTGCTCGAGTGGTGGAGGCGGCAGGCGACCAGAGACGGCGGCGGCGAGCGGCGGACGCGGCCGCTGCGGATAAAGTACACATACAAGGCCATGGGCGCGCTCGACAAGGCCGAGCACGTCGCCGTGCTCGACTGGTGGAAGGCGAGCGGCCTCCCGCTCAAGCTGCCAAACGAGCGCACCCTCGTGTGGAACCGCAACAAGATCAGCGCAAAGGTCATGCGCTGGTGGCTGGACAATTGGGTGGCCCTGGAGACGCGTGTCGCGAATTATTCTGGGTGCGGCGGCGAGGGTACGCTGCCCCCTGGCTTGAAGAGTATAAAAGACCTTAGGGCTGTTTGGGGTCGACGGCCCGTGAGCGAGACTCCACCTTCCTCTTCCAGAAGCCATTTGACTCACCAAAGCCCAGCCGCTGTGTTGTGTGGGGAACAGCTTTCAACAGAGGACTGAGGAAGGTTGTGGTTGGCGAGGGTTGATATGTTGGCCCCTGTTACTTAGGAGAAGTGCAATGACGCAGCCACTATCAAACACTGCTGGTAGTCCCGATCAAAAATTTTGGAAATGCGTCAAATCTCAGGTGGTAGTCTGGGCGAAGCACTTCTTCCACAGAAGTGCTTCAGTCCTAAGTCATTTTCCAAAAGTGAGGGTCACTAGCCAGTCATAGTTGGACTTTGCAGTTCTGCTCAGTCTATCAACTAGCATGTCTCAAACTTGGCACTTTCCTAACTGAAGGGAGTGCTCTAACCACTGAGCAAGGGAGCCTTGTATCAGCAATTAGAATCGAGACTGACTCTTTCTGTCTGCAATGTTGCCAATAATAAATAATAATAAATTAATAAGAAGTAGAGCTCAGAGGCAGACATACAGAGCCACTTAGAGGCCATATGGAAACCCAATAAATAATAAGAGAGCAGGAATCCAAACCTAGCCATGTTTTGTCAGCAAAACGCAGGTCAAGACAGGGAGGTAATCCTTGCAATTACTGGTTAAAAAGTGGGTGTACACTTTATTTATTTGAGGTCACAGGCTCAACAGACTGTCGTTCTCACACGTTGGTTGAGTGATTGAGTTGTTGCAGCCAGACGCAGCGCAAGCTCAGTCGAGGTGTTTCTGCATGTGAGTTCGATGCTGATGACCTTCCAACCCCTACATAGTCAAATCCCTTCTCTCTCCTGGCCCTGCCACTGGTGACAACGAGGGTTCCCTCAGTGCCACACGGTGAGGGGTACTAAGTCGTACCCTGTCTGTCCCACCATGCAACTTACTGCTCCTGTTGCATTTGAGAATAGGTTCCTGTGATAAAAAACCCCTGTTTCCCTCTTCTCCTTTCTATTCTGTGGTTGTGTTGCACCTTAGGGAGTACCCTTCTGTTTTCCCTTGCACCAGCCTTCAGCCACACAAGTAACTGGTGCTACTGCACTGATCTTTCAGAGGATTGTCCCTCTGAATGTTCATTCTTGTGTTTGAAACACCTGTTAAGTAGATCAGTAGGGATACTTTGTGGACTAGGCAAGTAGTAGGGTTGAAACACCCCCAAGACAACAGCCCAATAAAGTTAGTTTTAGCCTATTATTTGCTTTCCTTCACTCTAGGGCCCAGATCCCTGGGTCAAAGGAGTGAGTATAGTCTCACAGGACTTGTCCCAGGGTTAACGGAGTGTGTGAGGACGACAGGCCATCAAGCTGTGACCTCAAATAAAAGAGTGTATACCCACTTTTTCACTGATGATTGTGAGGATTATCCACCTGTCTCGAAGCGTGTTATACACGCATTCAGCTTGGACTCTGCTGTATATATTATTATTTTATTATTATTGGTCGTCCACATAAGCCACCGACTGACACTTGTTGTCGCGCCTACGTCACCTGTCACTATTATTATTTGTGCTATTATTATTATTATTATTATTCTGTACAATGGCTGCAGACTGAGTGACTCAGTGTTTGCTCAACTGCTGGCATAGGGCTTCCTTGCTCAGTGGTTAGAGTGCTCCCTTCAATTGGGAAGGTGCCAAGTTTGAGACATGCTGACTGTTGGGCTGTAAAGTCCACCATGCCCAGCTAATAACCCCTCACTTTTGGAATGACTAAGGACTGAACCACTTCTGTGGGAGAGGTGCAAAGTCCAGATGCCCAGCTACCATGATGTAATGCCTCATACGAGTGGTATGAGAAGACAGGGCTTTTCTTTCTCTTTCTGTTGATGATTTTTACTTATTTTTTCATTTGGTATTTTCCTTTGTTTTGGCTCTTTTTCTTGTTTTATCTTTTATTTAGTTGTTTGTTTACTGTCTCTCTTTGTGTGTCTTCCTTTCTTTCTGTGGCTGTGGTGAGTGTCTTCTTGTCTGCACCAATCATTTCTTGCCAGTTCCTCCACCCCCCCTCCACTCTGCTCTGGGGGCTGTCTGCCAAGAAATGGCCCCATGATTCTCTGAGCTGTCTCTCTTTGTTGATGGCTCAGCCCCATTTGGTGAATCACCCATCCATTCTGTTCTTTACTGTTTATTTATTGTTTTGTTGTTTTGTGTGTGTTTTCCCTCCTTTTTCCTCTCCTCCCTGTGATTCCAATCCTCTCCTATTTAAACTGCTGCCCCCCCTTCTTGTTGACTGTGAGAACTGTACCTGAAGTCCCTTGCCTGCCATTTTCTTCCTGACTGTGTGTATGAGCTGGGGGTTGCAATCCCCTGGTGTGTGACAGGAGGTTGAAGTCCTCTTGGCCATCATGGCAGTGTGCTGGGTTCAATCCCCAGTGCACCTCACCATTCTGCATGCTGCTTAGGTTGGACTGGGTAGGAGCCACTTGGTGATGGAAGGATAGAGGGTAAATCTGTGGTGGTGCCTCTAGGTTCCTTTCAATACATCTAGTCAAATCCAGGTCTCTCAAGGTGATATGAATGAGCTGGCTGGTCAGGTACTGCTGCAGAAATGGTCTCTCAGGTATGCCCCCATCTCCCTGGTTGTTGGCTCCTGTGGCCTCTGGTGGGCCTGGTCTTCACTGGGTTCAGACCCTCTTTCTCTCAGATTAATGCCTGTGATGTCATGGTGCCACACTTGTGTGTGGGAGTGTGTCAGGAACAGGGCAGGAGAGGACAAGGCAGACAGGGAACTGAGAGGAGTGATGATTTTATTGGAAATAATAATTCACTTGAGGGATCCCCCTTTTATACCTCTTGAGAGTGTTCCTTGTCAAGACTCAAAGAAAGTTCCAGAAAGAGCAATTAGTAATACAATGATACCAATGATACCAATGACAACAAGACAAGTCAGGAAAGCAAAGAAGGTTCCAGAAGGTTCCACAAGGTTCCATGAAGGAATGTTCTAGAAGGTTCCAGAGGTTTCCAGAGGGTGATTCATAACAGAGTGGGTTTTAACCTTCCTTGCTTCTAAGATAGGGGATTCCTCTGGCCTGGTGAGGCAGATGTCTGTGTCCTAGCAGGTTGAAGCAAGAAGAGTCCCACTGTCTCCCACCCTGTGTGCCCCCTCCTTGGATTGAGTTGGAACCTCTCTTGGGAGTGAGACAAGATGTGTCTGGTTCTGTTAAGTGGAAAACAGTTCTGGTTTGGTCCAACAGGCATCTCTGCACACTAACTGTTCCTTGTGTTTGCCCTTTGTGTCCAACCCCCTCCAACTTAGGGCTTGTCTTTGGCAGAGAGGGAGCTGGTGCTCCAAGGTGGCGGCTCCAACAGGTTGGGACCTGGCCACTTTCCTCCCCACTCTCTTGCCTTTCCCCTTGGCTTCTGCCTTGGGAAGGAGCTGGCACAGATTGGTTGGTGCTGCCTTAGGCGCCCCCTTTGTTGCCCTAAGTCTCATTCCTTACCGAGTGATTCGATCCCTTTGGCTTTGCCATTGGGGTTTCTCTGTGTCTTGGACCAGAGGCATTTTGCACTTTCTTTTGTGATTGTGCCACCTTTGTCACACTTTTCTTATGTTTCCCTTTTAGATGTGTGATAGCTGCTCTTTTTTGTGTTTAAAGAGTTCTTTTGTGTTTGATGATGGGCTTTAGTAGACTCCAAATACATTTTCCTGTCTGGTGGCCCCTAGACACCTCCTTTTGCCCCTTTTCATTAGATAGGATTGGTATTTAGGCCATTGCTCTATTTCCACCTCCTGCCCAGGGTGAGGAGATTTAGAGAGCACAGTCTCACAAGTGCGTATAGTCTCAAAAGTGATAGGAGCTTGTAGTTTGACACCAATTTCTTTCACTGTGTCTGCAAACCAGCCCAGGTAGAGCTCTTTTGCATTGTCACACCAAATAGCTTTCAGTGTCCAGTTGAATGCACGCTCCGCCCATCAGAGCCACAGTAAAAAATTGGAAAGTATCTCCTCCCCAAACCGTCCTTTCATGCCAAAGGCAACCTTCAGATCAGAAAAATTGACTATAAGGCTAGAGTCATCTCTTCGCCTTCGACACCTTTTCTCTTGATTGGTGTGAAGTGCTCTGGGGTTCTTGGATCATCAAAATGGTGTAAACAGGACAAGCCAGCGCCTGTGTCTGCATTGGCGGTGGCTCACTCTCCTATGGGCATTGTGAGAATGATAACTGACAGTCACAATAGGTTTGGTCTGTCTTGCTGCCAACCAGTCAGTTCTGCCTAACACCCCCTGCATGATGGTCATGGGTGTAGCACCTGATATGCAAAGCGTGTGTAAGCATCTGAGGCTTTGACTGAAAGGGTGTTCGAAGGTCAGAGCAGGGTCCGAAGCCAAGTAGTGAGCGCGTTGGGAAGCGTGGTTCTGGTTTGGCTAATGCAAGGTAGAGTCGCAAGACGTGGGGAGTGATTGTTCGATTTGCAAGTAGCTTGCGAAGTCCCGTTGGTGCATCTTTGATGTTGACAATGACAGATGGTGGAAGTGGTGATTCAATGACAGGTTCCAGTTCAGTGTTGATGGATGCCGCTATGCAGTCTGCTGTTGGAGCTAGGCTCTCTTCAGTTTGTGTGAGACTACCCCGAGGTCTCAGTGATAAAGTCTAGGATTTTATTCGCAAAAACAAGCGTACCTGTCATAAAACCGCAAGGATCGGGACCCCTATTATTGCTCCCGGTTCTTTAGTTTCCAAGGCGTTATCAAAGTGTATTTGCGGCTAACCCGCCTTTATTATTGGGTCTGCTTTTACTACTTTCGTCTTAACAGTTTCCGTTGCACCAGGGTTTTCTCAACATATTTCTTTTTCGGTGACTAACGGAGACTGCCCGACTGCCTAGGGATGGGGTGCCTGACAGGCCGTACCCCAAGCCCGCCTAATTTATTATTTATTTTTGGCACTTGTACATACATGCATAGGGTTGGGGGGGACTTAGAGCATTTGTGGTGGATGCTCCCAGTCAAGGGGGTTGACTTGTCAATTTTCTCTCTCTCTGTTTTTGGGCCATTTCTCTTTTTCCTTTTTTCTTCAATCTGATTTCTGTCCATTGGCACCAATACAGAGTCCCTTCAAATCCATCTGGCTCGCAAGGTGAGGGTAGTGAGAGATGGTACACACCCGGGTGTGTACATGGTCCCTTCGTGGGGCTCCTCTTAAGGGGCCGTGGGTGGGGAATGCAGCTGGCCCCACCAGCGACTGTGTGACATTGCCGGCTCTGTGTTGGAGTGAGGATCCCTGGCGCTTGCCCGCCGCGATGACGGTGGTGGTGGTGGTGACGACGACAGCAGTCCCCGACCTTCCCGTCCCCGCGAGGGTGTTGGTGGCTGCGCCCGGTGCGGCCCCCGACACCTGAGAGTTCGATCTACAAGCGCCTGCCTCGGTCCTATTGCTGTGAGGGTGAGATGTGTGAGTACGAGTGCGATGCGATAAAGCCTGTTGGTCGAGTGATCGTGCTGACGCAGCCCGGCGGGGTGCGTGTACGATCGCAGGTGTTTCCGCGTGCGAGTTCCCTGCTGGCGACCTTCCGACCCCTACATAGTCGACTCCCTTCTCTCTCTCCCCCCCGTCGCTGGCGACGACGAGGGCTCCCGCAGCACCGTCCGCGACGAGGGGCGCTAGGTCGCGCCCTGTCCGTCCCGTCGCTATTAACCGCTCCTGTTGTATTTGAGATTAGGTTCCTGAGATAAAAACCCCCGTTTCCCTCTTCTCTCTCTTTATTCTGCGGTTGTGTTGCGCCCTCGGGAGTGCCCTTCCGTTTCCCCTCGCATCGGCCCGCGGCCACGCGAGTAATCGGTGCTCCAGCACCGATCCTTCAGAGGATTGTCCCTCTGAATGTTCATTCTTTGTGTTTGAGACCCCTGTTAGACAGATCAGTAGGGATACTTCGTGGACTAGGCAAGTAGTAGGGTTGAAACACCCCCTAGACAACAGCCCAATAAAGTTAGTTTTAGCCTATTATTTGCTTTCCCTCACTCTAGGGCCCAGATCCCAGGGTCAAAGGAGTGAGTATAGTCTCACATTTGTCTTCATCTTTGCTGAGGACAACAGCAAATGTGTCAGGGCTCCAACCATTGTCGTCATTGTCATCATTGTCTTCCATATCTTGGGGAAGAGTTGGAGGTTGATCTGACGTGCCTGTTGATGATGATGGTGGCTGTCCCCCCTGGAAGCCAGGTGCAGTTGCTGGTGAGTACAAGAGGAGGGAGCACTGTCAGGAGGAGAGTTGGATAATCGATGGGAAGAGTCAAGTGGTGGCTCAACAGGCTTGAAAGGAGGAGAGTCGTCCGTTTCAGGAAAATTGCAGACAAGGCCAGGAAAGGCATGCTCATGCAAGTTATAGTGGTGTGTCTGAAGAATGGTCTGTGCAGCAAAGTCGTTGAATTCTGTCAGCGTCTTGCCAGTGAACATGCCGACAAAAGAATTTAGGTTGGACGACATTGCGTTGCACATCGTGATGAACCTGTTGCAGGAGAAACCAGCAGCTGGAAAATTTGGAGGGGTTGCTCAACAGTGCGGCAGAGATAAATAGTGACTCTAGGAGTTGTTTGATGCTGTACTTGGGTTAGAAATGGTCCAGGAAAGAAGATGTGTGTTGCACACAATGCTTGTTGCAAGCTGATTGATGAACAAAAAATTCTGAAATCAGAATAGCACGCTGGCACTGTTGAAGAGCGACCGTGTACCAAATTTCAGGCTGAGGATCAAAGTTTTGGTGGTGTTGCCCTTAGAGAGTGTTGGAGAACGAAATGGAGGGAGCTTTGAGCAATTGGGTATCCAGCTGGGGTGACTTGTCACACAAGAAAGGATAAATGGTGGTTGGAGGTAGTCGTAGTTCGACTTTTGGACCCTCCTATCAAAATTTCTTGTAGCTCCTGCTGTAGGCGTTGTGGCGGGGTGCGTTAGGTATCAATAAAAAGAGCAGAAGCAGGCAAATACAGCTTGTGTAAGCGCATCCTTTGATCTCTTCTTGCCGTCGAGAAGATGTCACACAAAGTTGAGAAAGCTTTTTCGACTTTGGAGGCCAATCAAATTTTGTAGAGACAACGTACAGAGCTGCTTAATAGCTTGTTTGAAAGAGGAGAATCAGAGCTTTCAAATGCACTATTGCAAGCTCAGATTGAATGACGGAGTCAGCTGGGAGAGGGCGTAGAAAATTTTTGGCCTCCCAAACGAATTAGTTTCTAGAGTTGAGCTAGGCTGATTCTGTTGGTTGGAGGTGGTATATTGTTGTTCTGAGCTAGAATCTGTTGTTGATGCAGCCAGATAGCTGGTACGGTGTTGAAATGGTAAGCTTGTAAGCTTTCTGCTGACACACATCGCATTGCAAGTCTGAGTCTGGTAAAATGGGTTCAATCCAACCACCATTCCAGCAAGCCGCTTTGCCGCTTCATGCGATGCATAGCACAGGCGGTAATGTTGGATGTCTGCTGTCAACAGAACCTTGCTTGTTGACTTCGAAGGTGCAGCATGTCATCTAGCAGTTATCTGCATTTTGAGATTTCGCCCAACAAGTCTCCCAACAAGCACTTCAGTGCTCTTTGTCCTATCGGCAACGCACTCCCCCTTCCTGTGCCACTCAAGGCTGGCGAGAGTGAGAGGTGTGTGGGAAACTAGATTGGATGAGATGTTGGGGCAGTGCTGTACTCCCTGAAGTGTGACTTCCACCATTTTGCCTGACAAAATTCTTGAGTCAAAGACAACATTCCCCTTAGCAACAATCTTGAGAGGTTTTCTATCCCCAATGGCAACTTTGTCCAACATTTCCTTGTAGGTTCCTGGAACAAAGAAACAGGCGCAGTTCGTGAGATGGTATGACACACTGCTGTCATGGTACCAAACATCCTTGCTTGGTCCTCTTGACTTCACTGTGAAAGCACAGTGTGCATCTATGTATATCTTACCCTTAGCTTTGGTGGTTTCGCCACCTTGCTTTGGGCCATTTCCTGCTGCACTGCTGCCTTTCTCCCAGCTGCCCCCTTATTAAGACAGTCCCCACCGATCATCAGTGCTGTCTGAGAAACATACCAACACTATGTGCTTGGAGCGATCTGAGCATGATCATGGCTCTTGCTGGCCAATGGGCTGGCTCTGTATGAACCCCACTCCCCGCACAGCGCCAGGTCGTCTGAGAGTAGGACGCCGCCCACGCAGCTCACCTCAGCCGTACCGACAACCCTTTTCCCAGCACTGCCACCGACACCGTCCACCTGTCCCTAATGGGAATTCGAGCAGAGTAGCAGGTTGACTGCGTACAAGGAATACGAAGAATGGGAGATGATTTTGGGTCCTCTCACATCTTGCTTCCTTGTATACTGTCCAGGAGGAAAGACGCTGCCCCAAATTTTGAGGCTCCTCCGCATCCCCATCGCCGCCGCACCATCGCCGTCGCCATCTTGCGCTGGCTGACCGCCACACCTGCACCCACCCGCTGGCACCACCCCTGCATCCGCTGCAGGCCGCAGGCCTCGAGCTGTACCACGCGGCGCTCCAGCGCAGCGGGACAGCGAAGTGGGTGCATGCAGTGCTGGCGGTGTCGGGTGTTGGAGCTTAAGTCCCCGCCAAGGGGGGCGGTGGGTATTTTTCGGTCTGCACATGTGGGTAATGCAGCGATCGACGGTGGGTGGACATGTGTTTGTGTGTGTGTGTGTGTGTGTGTGTGTGTGTTGAGGATATAGACTGTTTTTCGCATTTATTTTTATATTTTTCGCAAACGGTCGATTCGGATTGGGTTCGGTGTGCTAATGTGGTAGTGCGATGCTGGAAGGGTGTGTGTGACAAGTCAAGTTTTTTTTCTTCAATTGATTCTCATATTTTTTCTCTCGGGAGGCTCGATTTCTTTCAATCCGCGGCAATAATTTTTTGTCTCAATTTTTTTTCGGTGCATATCAATCATCGATCCAGTCCATCAACAAACCCTTCACTTGGTCGGTATGTTGTTGCTTGTCCCCCACACACAGAAGACAGCCCACACACAGAAGACAGCCCCCCGGCGGGCCGAAAGAACCACCCACGCTGACCTGCCGGTGCAATACCCTTCCCCACAACCGCGCTGATGTCTTCCAGAAGAAATCGGATGGATTGATTAGTCCTACCGGCCATAGCAATCCCCCTCCCCGCCCCCTCTCTTCCCCACTATGCAGCAGCAGCATCAGCAGAAGCAGCAGCCAACAACCTCAACACCACTGCACCACCACCACCACGATCATGACGGCGCCGACGCCCCCTCGCATACCCAAGCAACACGGACAACCACGGCGGTTCCGTTGCCGTTGCAAGGGGATAACGATCTGCCGCCTGCTGGCGTCGTCGACAGCGGCACCACCACCAGTGCTAGCGATCCGCCTCCGCCGCAGCAATTACAGCTGCGCTGGCACCCGCTTCAACTACTGCTCTCTGTCCTTGGACCGCGCTACCTCGACGTGCGCACAGAGTTCCGCCTCGCGACGTTGATCCGCGACGAGTGGCAGCAGATCCAGGCCTACTTCCGCCTGCACGACTACAAGAACAAAAGCCGCGCGCTCGACATGGCCAGCGCCGGCGGCCACGTCGAGCTGCTGGAGCGTATGCTCCGCACCAGCCCGACCCTCGCCCGCGCCACATACTCCTCCGACGCGATCCGCCTCGCCTGCCAAAACGGCCACACCGCCGTCTTGCAGTGGTGGCTCGACAGCGGCCTCCCGCTGCGGTACTCCGCCGCCGCCCTCACCGCCGCCGCCGACAAGCGCCACCTCCATGTCCTGGCCTGGTGGCGCGCCTCCGGCCTCGAGATCCGGCTCAGCACATACGACGTCGTCCGGGCCGCCGCCTCCCGCGGCCACTTCGATGTGCTCCAGTGGTGCCTCGACACTGCTGGCCCCAGCCTGTTATCCGACACTGACGCCGCCAACGTCGCCGCCTACGCCAGCGCGCGCGGCGATCTGGCCATACTGCAGTGGTTGAAGGACAATGGCCTGCCGGTCGAGTGCACTAAGGCCGCCGTCGACGACGCCAGCAGCGACGGCCACCTGACCGTGCTGCAATGGTGGCGGGACTCTGGTCGAAGGTTTCGCTTCTCGAACAATGCCGTCGACGGCGCCAGCAGCAACGGTCACCTCGCCGTGCTCGATTGGTGGAGGCAACAGGCAAGCGGCGACGGGGCCCGGCTGCCGCTGCGGCTAAAGTACTCTATGCAGGCCATGAGCTCCCTCACCGAGGCCAAGCATGTCGCCGTGCTCGAGTGGTGGAAGGCGAGCGGCCTTCCGCTAAAGCTGCCTCACGAGCGCACCTTCATGTGGGACCGGTACAACGCGCAGGTTGTGAGCTGGTGGCGGGACAACCGGGAGGAGCTGGAGGAGCGAGCGGTGTATCATCGAGGGAAGGACAAAAAAAAAGTAAAAAAGGCACTGCCCGACCTGGAGCGTGCAGACGCCGAGGGGTAGCCTTCCGGACTCCGCCGTTGAGCGAGCGGGCTTTGGGTAGGAGAGTAAAGGAGAGATGATGATGGTCCACAAAATAATCAATGGTGTGTTCCACTGCGCGCACCTACCCAATGAACAAGAGAGTTTTTGAGTTTCTGTATTACATATTCTGTATTACATATTTAGTATTTAATACCACCGGGCCAACCAACACAGTCGATCTGATCTTCGACCCACCCGATCCACAACCGGCGAGAGAGGAAAGCGGCACGCCGGGCACCACCACCACCACCGCTCACCAAACCGACTCCCTCTACCACCACTACCACCCACCGCCAGCAACATTGCGACCACGAGTTCTGCAACGACCACGACCACAACGACCACGACGATGACGATGATGTCGACCGCGGCAAAGAAGCACCAGGTCCTCTTCCTATCGGCCAGCCCCAACGCCGCAAAGTTCGTCGAGGGCGTGCGCGCTGCCGTCGCCGAGCTCGCCCCCAACCTGATCGACATCGTCTACCCGGTCCCCGACGACGTCGACCGCGCCGCCGTCGAGATCGTCATCGCCGCGACCCCCCGCGCACGGCGTCGTCGCCTCGTTCCCCAACCTCAAGCTCGTCACGAACCTGTGGGCCGGCGTCGACTCGCTCCTCGTCGACCCCACCTTCCCGAAATCTCCGATGCTCGTCCGGATGATCGACCCGTTCCTGACCCGCAGCATGAACGAGTCCGTCCTCATGCACGTCCTCAACATCCACCGCTTCACCTACACCTACCTGGCCCAGCAGCGCGAGTCCAAGTGGGTGCAGTTCCCGCACGGCTTCCCCGCCCACGCTCACGAGCGCACCGTCGCCGTCATCGGCACCGGCGAGCTCGGCATGGCCGCCATCACCGTCCTCGCCCAGCTCGAGTTCAAGCTCGTCGGCTGGTCGCGCACCGCAAAGACCCGCCCCGACCACCTCAAGGACGCCGCGAACGTCCGCTTCGTCCACGGCGCCGACGGCATGGACGTCGCGCTGGGCGAGGCGGACATTGTCATCAACCTGCTGCCGCACACCCCGAGCACCCACCACATGTTTGCCGCCGAGACGTTTGCAAAGATGAAACGCGGCGCCGCTTACATCAACCTCGGACGCGGGAAAACCGTAAAGGAGGTGGACCTCGTCAAAGCCCTTGACGACGGCACCGTTGGCCTGGCCGTCCTCGACGTCTACGAAGTCGAGCCGCTCCCCGCTGGGAGCCCGCTGTGGACGCACCCGCGGTGCATCGTCTACCCTCACATTGCGGCCACGCCGAACCCAAAGACCGCGTGCAGAGTCATCGTCGAGACCATCATCAAGTACTTGAACGGCGAACGCAATCTCGCGGGCCTCGTCGACCACGAGCTTGGATACTGAGAAAACAGGTTGCGCTTTTTGTGTGGTGTTTACCCTTCCGCTCCCCAGGCGGCTCTGTTCTTGTTATCCTTCACCAATTGTAGTCGGGTCTTTGATCCCGCCCCTCCCAGAAACTCCTTTGCTTTAATCACTTTGGAACCAATACATGGGGACCCTTCCTCTCGCTGCAACCTTCATTTCACATGTATAGTTGAGTCGGAGCAGAGAAGTCAAAGATGGGAAGGTCGGGAGCGAACTCGGCCAAACTCTCCTTGATGCACTCGGCGAAGCCGACGAGCGAAAACTCCACACCGACCTCCACGACGGATACTCCCCCCTCGTGGAGCGACAAAACAAGGTCGTAAGATATCTGGCCGGTAACGAGCAGGTCGCACGACAGATCCGGAAGCTGCCACACGAGCGACTCTGTCGCCGAGCCCGGAAGAAACGCCAGCCGGCGAACACGGCCGGCCGAGGCGACGCCCGCGCCAGACTCGTCCGACGAGTCCACCGCGGGCCGCTGGTTATCGTAGGCCTGAGCCGGCGCGGGGGAGACGCGAACCGTCGCCGACGGCAAATTGAACGCCCGACGGATCCGCGGGAGCATCTCCGCAATCGTAACAGGCGCGGCCAAGTCGCCCCAGAAACCGACGCCGTTCGGATGCATCCCCGCCGGCGAGTACGCCGGCAACCCCGTCTCGGGCAGCGGCGCGACCGCAAACACGTCGACGGCGGGCTCCTCGTACGGGTGCGCTTCCCGCATGGCTCGCAGCGTCGCGCGCACCAGCCCCCACGGCACCGCGACTTCGACGCGGTCTTCGACCACCTGCTGCCGCGCCCGGGTGTCGTCCGCCCGGTCGCCGAGCACCGCCGGGCTCGCGGCCCCCGTAGCACGGAACGTGCCCGTCCCGCCGCTCTGCGTGAAACTGCACTCGGCGTACTCGCCGATGCGCCCGGCACCCGCACGGAACATGCCCGCAAGCACCGCGTCGCGCGACTCGCGCGGCACAAACGTCGCGACCTTGAACGGCTGCGCGAGCAGCGGCGCCGCTACCGTCCCCGTCGCCGCCGCAAAGCGACCCGCCGGCGGAACGGCCACGCCAAGCCGCCCCAGCTGCCGACCACCACCATCAGGCCCTTCCTCTTTCGCGCCGCCGCCGCCGCCCACTCCGCCGTCGCCGCCAAGCAGCACCCGCGCAACCCTCGCCGCGCTCGCAACGTCCCTCGCGAAGCCCGCCCGCGCGACGCACACCGCCGCGCCGCCCCGCGCCGCCGCCGCCGCAAGCAGCCCCAGCCCTCCGCCCCCGCCTCCTCCTCCGCCGCCGCGGCTCGCGCCCGTCGCCGAAATCCACCACCGCGATGCTCCTCCTCCTCCTCCTCCTCCTCCTCCGCCGCCGCCGCCGCCGCCGGCGCCCTCCCGCGGCACCTCACTCGCGACCACAAGCACCGTCCCCCCCGGCCCGCCAGCGGTCGCTGTTTCCGCGCAGCAGCGGCGCAGGATCGCGGGCAGCGCGGCGGCCGAGAGCGCGGGGACGACGGCGACGGCGCGCACCGCGGCTTCTGGAGACGACGGCGGCAGGAGCAGGCCGTCGTCGCAGTCGCGGGCGGCGCCGGGGCCGGCGGCGCCGAGGGCGATCTGCGGCAGGCGCGCTTCCAGGGCGGCGAGGACGCGGCGCATGGGCGGCGGTGGGTGGGAGGCGGGAGAGGTCATGCAAGCGGATGGTACGTATGTGACAAGGAAGGACTCGGGATTTGAACTGCTTTTTTTTTTTTTTTTTTGGTTTTTTTTTGCGGCAACTACAAATATTGCAGAAGGACCACACGCCAGCTCCCAACTTTCTCACTAGTTCGAGCAGTTCAGGAGGAGGCGCAACGAGGTGCACACTGGAATGTGTCCAAGTTGTGAAAGCGTGGGACGCTTCCTTGGTTTTCCACAACGCGTGTTGTGGGCCATTGAATTGTCTGTCGGTTGGAATTTGAATACAGCGCGGGAACGTCCTGGCGGCCCAGTTTCCATCCCACCCACCCCTGGTCGCACGCCCATCTTCCGCCAGGGGGTTCGGAATCCCGTGAGGCTTCCACATACTGAATGCTACAAAGAATTAATACCATATTGTATAGCAGAACGTAGTTGACGCTGAATAGGAACAACTCCGTTCGCATATTAGAGTTAACAGACTGGCAGGGTGGGGGGGAGAGTGCGGCTTCAAATTATTTTTTTTCTTGTTCACACACGGAAGCTGAACCGCCCTTTGTCCTTGCCTGCTTCGCCTTTCTTTTTCGTTTTTTTCCCCCCCTTTTTCTTTTTCTTTTCCTGTTCTTTTTTCTTGCAGGGTTTCTCTTTGCCGTACTCCGACCGCCAAGGATCGTTACGACGACCTCAAAGAGTGGGCCTCTCTCCATACTTCATTCTTTTGGTTCAGTCAGTTGGAGGGGCAAAGTCGATTTCCGCGGTTGGGGGACAAATACACACCACACACACACACCCGTTGGTGTTGGGGTCGGAACGGAAATGGAGACGGACCGCCGGCGAATTGGAGAGCGAGCGAGAGAGTGACGGAGGAAAGAGTGGGAGAGAGAGAGAGAGAGAGAGAGAGAGAGAGGGAGAGAGAAAGAGTGTGTGCGTGTGTGAGAGAGTGAGAGAGAGAGAGAGAGAACAAGTCCCCGGCCGGCTGTGGTTTTGCCGATTGGCAAGGTCCCCGTTCGCCAAAAAAAAAAAAAAAAAAAAAAAAAAGAAATTGTTTGTTCTTTCCATGGGTGTTTTTTGTCCTGTTGGTCATGCACGGGCGGTCATGCGCCTCCCTCCGCGGTCCCCGTGATGTCTGTCTGCCTGTCTTTTTCGATCAGCCTGTCTGTCTTTGAGCTGCTCATCTATGTCTGCCTGCCTGCCTGTCTGTCTGCAAGCCTATCCCCAACGTTTCTTAGTTTGTCTCTGGCGCCAATACAAAAATGGAAGTGGAGCCAACAAAAAAAAAAAAAAAAAAAAAAAAAAAAAAGAAGGCACACCACAAGGGAATCGACAAAAATAATTTCATATATGTCCTCATCATCATCGTCTATGTCTCTGTCGCTGCCCCAGTCCCTCTCCTCGTCCGCCTTGGCCTTGCGGGGCCTGCTCCTTCGCTCGCTTCGGTCGGCGGCGGATGCGGCGACGGCCACGACGGCGAGGACGACGACGACCATCGCCGCCGCCGCCGCCGCCGCCGCCGCCTACCTCGTGCTCGTCAGGCTGCTGCGCTACCGCAGGATCAACGCGATCCGCCGCCGCTACGCTTGGGTCAAGGACCCCGCCAAGGACCTGACCCTCTCCCACGCCCGCGACATCTACCTCCAGACCCTGCGCTACGAGTTCCCCTTCATGACCTCTACCTCCACCCAGCTCGCCCTCTTCCGCACCTACGGTCTGCCCAAGATATCCATCCTCCTCGCCGCCACCCAGCAGCTCTGCAACCCGGTCTACTACGCCCGCCGCTACGCCGACACCGAGGTCGCCATCCTCGACTGGACCCTCGAGCCCCCCGACTCGCGCCGCGCAAACGCCGCCATCGCCAGAGTCAACTGGCTGCACGAGCACTACAAGAAGCACATTGACCGCGACACGATGGTCTACACCCTCTCGGTCTTCGTCGTCGAGCCCGCCAAGTTCATCGCAGACTTTGAGTGGCGCCCGCGCACCGACCTCGAAAACGAGGCGGCCGCCCTCGTCTGGCACACCGTCGGCCTCAAGATGGGCATCGCAGACCCGCCGCGCACCTTCGCCGACTTTGTCAAGGCCAACGAGGACATCGAGTCGCGCCTCATGCGCTTCCACCCGGACAACCGCTCCGTCGCCGACGCCAGCCTCGACATCTTTACCGCGCGCTTCCCCACCGCCGCGCTCCGCCGCGCCATCCGCCCCGTCCTCGTCGCCACCATCGACCCCAAGCTCGCCGCCGCCCTCGGCCTCCCCGCCCCGCCCGCAGCCCTGCGCTCCCTCGTCCAGGCCGCCCTCAAGTTCCGCGCCCTCGTCGTCCGCCACGCCATGCTCCCGCGCCTCAGCCCCGCCCCGGCCCTCGAGTTCCGCGACGGCAAGCTCTTCCGCTCCGACCCCACCGTCGCCGTCTACCTCCGCCCGACCCTCTGGCAGCGCTGGGGCCCGCCCGCCTGGTACGCCCGCGCCGTCGGCACCCCCGTCGCCGGAGACGACGGCGCGTTCGGCGAGGGCTGCGACATCCAGGACCTCGGCCCCGTCAAGTTTGTCGGCGTCGGGAGGGAGGACGTGAAGCGCCGCGCAGACGCGCTGCTCAACGGGGAGCTGCCGCAGCCGGTTTGGGTCGAGTGATTTTTGGGGGGGGGAGCTGGGGGGTTTGCTTCTGTGTTGGTGTGCGTGCGTGGATCTGTGTGTAATTCACAGCCGCCTCTCTTCGCTTCGTCTATTCAGCTCCCACACTTTCGTCCCATCGCGCTCAGTCGGTAAACACCTCCTCTATTGCCTGTTTTTTCATGTTGTCTCTTTCATCGGCTCGATCTCTTTTCCTTTCTTAATTCCGTGAATAGTCCCGGCCGGAACGGATCTCATCCCGTGTTAGTGTTTTACTCTTCCATTTTTTTTTTTTTTGTTTCCCGTCAATTCAAATGGCAATTCAAAAAAACGATGAAGTTCGAAGTGCTTGCCTTTCAACGCTTGCGCGGAGAACCGGCTTGTAGCAAAAGCAAAAGGTATCGCCATCCCAAAGCCGGCTTCCTGTCCTGTGACCCAATTTTGCACGACTCGAGAGAGAGTGGCTGGCCGTCGCCTTCGCCAGGCACTTGCATGGTAAGAAGAATTCGGCTTTGTGATCCACTTAAAATGAGGGCTTGCAATCTGCTGAGGTTAGCCCCTGTTCAACCCATTCCCAACAGCAGTGCAAGCCCGACCTGCTGCAATAGTGCGCTGCCTGCTTGAGGATCGCAGTTGCAAGCAGGATAATGGCCGGTTACGGACCCTCACGAAAGAAAAGAGCGAACCCCAGCGCGTCCCACACAGGATTCGAACCTGCGCTCCCTGAAAGGGAATAAGTCTTTACTTGACAAACGCGTTGGACCACTCCGCCAATGGGACGTTTCGTCCTAGTTGTCAACTACTAATTCACTTTACTTTAAGTAAGCAATCGTAAATGTGGAACTCTCAACCAAATCATTCGTTGCCACGAAACAACGGGACCAAAAAACGGGAGAGGTACAAGAAATACTCGTCAGGGGAAGACAGATCGATATTTGTGAAGCCGTTGTCGGGAGGGGGGGGCCAAAAACACGCCGCAAGCTTTCAACTCGCTGAGAACGTTCCTGCACTTGGAGGTTGGGAAGGCGTTGGGGCATGGGAACCCATGTGGGGGACTCACTCAAAGGGCTGTGAGCCGGTGATTGCAAATGGAGTTGGAGGTGGGAACACTGCACACGCTTTGCCTGAGGAAGTCTCGAATCTGTTCGGCCAGACGTCCACGTGCTGGTATTGACGAGAAAGACAGCACCCCCCGAATTATCGCATTCAGGCTTGACCCAAGAAAGACACCCGCCGCAGTCGGATTTTCTCCCGCCAGGCGGCAGCCGCTGCTGGTGCCGTGCGGTTCCATTTTGCTACTGAAAAAATAGAGTTCTGTTCGTCGCCTTCGTCCACCCACGATCAGGCTGAGTGGGCTAGGGTCTGGATACCATACAACAAGTTGCGCTCCCTGAAGGACCTGTCTTGTCCAAAGTGATTCTTCCTTTACGCAAACGATCCCACTGACGGTTTCCAGTAGCATTTATTCACTTACTTTTTTTTCTTTTTTTTTGCTGCGGAGTTGGGATTGCAGAACATGCACCACTCAAAGAGCGTGTGGGGCGCTCCTGATGCTGTTCTTGATAGTCTGGGATTCCGAAAAGCATTTGCCTTCAAAGTACTTTATCTCATTCGGCCAAAACTCATTCATTGTATTACTTTTTCACGGAACCAAGAAAGGACGGAATCATTTTTCGGACGGCTCCCGCCGCAAAAAGTGGCTGAGGGGGTCTTCAAAAAAGGTATGAGATATTTTTTTTTTTCAGAACTGGAGGCACGACTATTCGACAACTGAGGGAGGGGCAGGGAAGGAAAAATTAAAGGTGGGGCCAGTTCGATTGCCACAGGTGCGTGTCGTGTTTTCGTCCGCACACGGTCTGCTTGGAGGCGGGCGGACGCTTAATCGCAGATGTTGTGGTGTCCGACCCAGCAGGGGCCTACAGAACCAAAACGGGAGGGAGGGGGGGGAGGACGTTGCAGGAGGTCGGGTACGGGCGGTGGGGGAAGGAGGGGAAAAGAGACGGGAAGCAATTGCGAAAGGTCTGGTTAGCCGTCGTTCCGTTTTTGGCACGCGCCCGGTTTGGAGAAAGGGAGCGAAGAGATTGTTTTTATTGTGCGTACCGGTGGGGTTTCCGCAGTCGCCGTCGGGGCACTTGACGGGGTTCGCGTTGACCGAGCCGGCGGCGGCGGCGGCAAAGGCAAGGAGGGCAAGGAGGGACGCGACGCTGAAGCGCATTTTTTTGTTTCGGCTGAGGAGAGAGAGAGTGTGTGTGTGTGGGTGTGTGGTTGGTGTGGGCTGGGTGAGACCTGGAACGTCGCAGTTTATAAAGGCGCGTGCAATCAGCCGGACTGGCTTGTGGTCATGTTGTTTGCTCTTCTTTTTCCCTTTTCGCCCATGTCACGTTGAGGTAAGACAGGGCCTTACTTTCGCGACTGAAAATGGAAATTTTCGCCACCTCCAGAGCTTATCGCAAGCATCCCACCTGCGTGCATGGGTGACTTTATCTTTCCACGCGTGAGCCCGGGTAAATGGGAGTAGCTGGAGATATTCCGAGAAGGGCAGAGAGGTGGAGTGAGATAAGGAGTGCGCGGAACCACAGGTGAAAGACACTGCCGGCCTGCCGCCCTTAAATTTGTTTGGCATTTCGCTGACCGGCTGTAAACCATTATTTACAGTGGCCCTGACTCTGAGGCGAGACATGCCCCCAGACAAAGACAGACCACATCACAGTAAATGGGACGCAGGGCTGCGTCCGGCTACATACGGAACCTCTCCTCCTCCCCGAGTGTCGAATTCTTTCCGTGAAATCCGATTCTTCACGGCACGAACGGGATTGCAGTGCGAACCTCGCCCGATTTAACCTCATTTGCTGTTTTGCGATATGGCCATTGCTTGTATCTCAGCTTGTCACTGCGCTTTTCTGGTTTTTTAAGAGTAACTTTTCTCCTTGCGTGTTCAAGCACCACTTTTTTGAATAACATAGGGGGCAGAGTTATTTTTGTTGTTGCTGCAAGATTTCTTCGTGTATTTTTTTTTTTTTCTTATCCATCCTCAGTTTGCGTCAAAAAGCCCCTTTTGGGAGGTCCCCTTTCGCGAAACCACTGGATGGATTGCACAAAACAAGTGAAGGTGTTTTTTAAAGACAATGGGCCCAACACAAAAAAGGACTTTCTGTTCCTAAAGCAAAAGATGGGCACAGTGTGATGACTTGTGGGAGGCAAAAAGGAGAATGTCACAGCGTGAAAGAAGAGGTTTCAAACAGACAAAAAGCAAAATGTACAAAACAGAGAGGCAAGGGGAAGATGAGGGTGGGGGTCAAGGCTTTTTTTTAAAAAGGTTTTCCATAAAACAGTTCTGGGCCAGGAAAAAAAAAACGTACACTACAAATACATAATCGCGAGGTAGAAAACAGACGAGAATCGCGAATAGAATCTTTGGGGCACGCGGCTTCAAGGAGCACAAAGTCGAGTTCCTTCGTTCAGATGGTGAACTGGGCGGTGGCGCGAATGTCGCCGCTGGACGCGCCGACGTAGACGGTGTAGGTGCCGGACGGCACAACCCACGCCTGTTGGACAACGTCCCAGATAGGCAGGAAGAAGCTGTCGATGTGGAGGCTGACGGTTGCGGAGCGGCCGGCCTTGATGTTGACCTTGTTAAAGTCCTTGAGCTGCTTGACGGGCGAGTTGGTCGCGGCCGGGTAGCCGAGGTACAGCTGGACGACCTCGTTGCCCGGGAGCGCGCCGGTGTTGCTGACGTCGACCGACACGTCGACGCCGTGGCGCGACGCGGCGGTGACCTGGAGGTTCGAGTACGCGAACGTCGTGTACGACAGGCCGTGGCCGAACGGGTACAACGGCTTGACGCCCGTCTTGTCGAACTGGCGGTAGTCGAAGTACAGGCCCTCGCTGTACTGCACCTTGGGCTGCTCGGCCTCGGGCACCTGCTTGAAAGCACCTCGCGGTACGTGCCCCACTCGACCGTGGTGCCGTTGGGGAACGTGTGCGTCCGCGTCGTCTTGACGTTGTAGTCGGCGGTGCTGCGCGCGATCGAGAACGGCAGCCGGCCCGACGGGTTGTAGTCGCCGTACAGCACGTCGACGAGCGAGTTGCCCGACTCCTGGCCCGGGTACAGCGCGACGATGATCGCCGTCAC
Source organism: Zopfochytrium polystomum (assembly GCA_025765615.1). Lineage (NCBI taxonomy): Eukaryota > Fungi > Chytridiomycota > Chytridiomycetes > Chytridiales > Chytridiaceae > Zopfochytrium > Zopfochytrium polystomum. The sequence continues at coordinate 261,652 of JAIVFJ010000056.1, forward strand.
GTTCTCGTTGTCGACCCACCCGGACATGTCGACGGGGCTGGGGATGTTGAGCACCACGACCGTGTTCTTGTTGACGGCGGCCACGGCCTTGACCAGCGCGTCGCCGTTCGAGTCGAGCGCGTACGACGGCCGGTCGCCGGACTCGGTCGCGTACGACTTGACAAACACCAGCGCCACGTCGCCCAGCGCCGCCACCGACGCCGCCGTCGCGAGGTCGCTGTCGTTCAAGGAGTGCTTCACCCGCGAACCCGTTGTCCGCGGCGCGCGCGCTGAGCGCGGCCAGCGGCGTCACCAGGTACGGGAACCGCGTCGGGCCGGACCCGCCGCCCTGCGCGACGTGGCCGGACGGGTCGACGCCGCCGGACTCGTACGCGGCGCCAAAGGTCGCGTCGGAGCCGATGACGGCGACGGAGCGGGCGGCCGAGGTCAGCGGCAGCACGCCGCGCGAGTTCTTGACGAGGACGGCGGAGGCGGCGCCCGAGTTGCGGATGGTGCTTGCGGTGGGTGCCCTGGACGTTGACTTTGGAGTCCGCGAGGCTGACGGTGCGGGTGGCGCCGGTCGGCAGGCCGACGTAGTAGGCGGACGACAGGATGCGGGTGACGGCGTCGGTCAGGCGCGCGTCGGACACGTGGCCGGCCTGGGCGTCGGCGAGCAGGTTGCTGCCCCAGCAGTAGCCGGTCTCGAAGGCCTCGGCGCCCGGGTAGCCGTAGACGGTGTTTTCAAAGGCGCCCTCGCCGTTGCAGACGGTGCTCCACGCGGCGCCGGGCATGAGCATGTCGAGGCCGGCGTTGGCGGCCTTTGTCTGGTTTGTCAGGGCCCACCAGTCGGACATGATGAAGCCTTTTTCGTCCGGTTCATTGGGTTTGTTTTGGTTTTTGGTTTTTGGTGGCGGGGGGTGGCGGGGATTTGGAGGGGAGTTGGTTGGCGGGGTCGGTGGCGGGGGCATCATTCGTTGCGATTATTGAAAGAAGAAGGTGATTGTTTGTTTGTTTAGTTTATGCACATAGTATTAACAGTGTCGATTAAGAGGGAGGGAGGGAGGGTTGGAGGGAGGCCCCTAATTTGTCTCTTTTTTTTTTTTTTTTTGGTTTGGTTTGGTTTGGTTTGGTTGGTTCGCGGACAGAACAAGGAAGAAGACACAAACGTGACCTTGCTCGTGACCGCGGAAGGAGGAGGGGGATGGGAGAGGAGAAAAAAGGGGAAGGGAAAGTATCCATTGGAGTCCGTCCGACCCACCCGCGGAGAGTGATGGACCGAGAGCAGACAAAACAGAGACAGAGACAGAGAGATGGGGAGCACGCACGCACACACACACACACTCTCTCTCTCTCACTCACCGTTGTATCCCCACTCGCCCTTGACAATGTCCGTCAGCAGCCTTGCGTTCTGGCCCGTGTGCGTGCCGTTGAGCATGTTGTACGAGTGCATGATGGCGCCGACGTTCTCCTTCTGCACCGCGTACTGGAACGGCCGCAGGTAGATCTCGCGCAGCGTGCGGTCGTCGATTTCGCTGTCCGAGTGGTGCCGCCACGACTCTTGCTCGTTGCCCACCAAGTGCTTGACCGTCGCCACAACGCCTTGGCTCTGCACACCGCGGATCTGGTAGCCCGCGCTGATCGCCGTCAGGTACGGGTCAGCGCCTTGGCCTTCCCAGTTGCGGCCGGCGAGAGGGTCGCGCGCCATGTCTGTGTGAGGGAAGCGGTTAGGTGTCGAATAGGTTCAAAAGGGAGGAACGGCGGACGAGTGAAAAGAGATCATGACGTACTCGCAACCTGCAACATTGAAGGAAGGATAGTTAGGAACCGAGTCGACAACCAGGTGGGGAAAAACAACACGTACCGGCATCAACGCGATATCGACGCCCTTTCCAGCAAACTCGGCGCCAATAAGCTCACCGCGCTCCTTCATGAGCTGCTTGTCGAACGTAGCCGCGACGTTGACGGAAGCGGAGAAGGCGCTGGCACCGTCGGCGATTCGGACGCCGGTGGGACCGTCCTGCAGGCAAAAGCCGCGCACGCCGACCCGCGCGACGGGGAACGTCTGCCCGACGCACAGGTTGCTTGCCGCCCGAACCCGACCCCGGACATGATGCGGATCTTCTCCTCAGTCGTCAGCTGCGCGACCACAGCCGCGGCCTGCGACTTGGCCGCGGCCCACGGGTCGTCCGTGCGCCGCGCCAGCGCCGACGGGTCCGCCGCCACGTCGGGGAGCGCCGCCGCGCCCGCTGAGAGGAGCGCCGAGGCGAGGAGGACGGTTTGAGTAAAGTGCATCGCTTTGCTGTTGTTTTTTTGTTGGTTCTTTTCTCTGTTCTAAGAGGGGTTGGAGGGATGAGGCGGCGAGGACGTGCAAGTTGAGCGAGATGAGAGTGTGTGACTGTATGTAACAATGAATCAACGATGCGAGTGTGGAGTGCGAGGGAGAAGGGGCAGTTGCTCTGTTTTATACGAAAGCTACACCAAAGAAAATCGCTGAATCCGAAGCTGCAAGCGCTGCCGGCTGCAATGCAAGCCGTTCGCTCGGCGTTTTGCGTTTTTTTTTTTTTTTTGTGTTTGTTTGTTTGGTTGGTTTTTTGCCCCTACTTCTTTTTTCCCTTTTTTTTTTTTTTTTTTTTTTTTGCTCTAATTCCGTCTGTCGCAAGCGAAAGAAAGGAGAAAGAAAGAAAGAAAAAAAATAAAAAATAAAAGTCACGAGTGCCAATTGCGGCACACTTGTGCTTGTCAGTGCACCGCCGCCGACGCGCTTCCTTCGGTCTGCTTTCTGTTTGGTTTGTTTGACAAAAGGTTTTGGGCACACACAGGCGACAGGGATCAGTTGGTTGGTGTCCACTTTCTTCCTCCCAACCTTCTCTCTCTCTCTCTCTCTCTCTCTCTCTCTCTCCTCTCTCTCTCTCTCTCTCTCTCTCTCTTTCTCTCTCTCTCTCTCTCCCTCTCTCTCTCTCATGTTGAACAAAACCATGCTTCCGATCCAGTTCCCTCCCGCTCCGCAAAGAGGAAAGGACTCGAAGGGAGACAGAGAGATGAACGAAAGAGAATGCTTCAAGTAAGAGAAGATCGCGAGAGAAAGGGACAGAGACGAAGGGATGGAGAGAGAGAGAGAGAGAGACAGACAGCGTTTTCCTGTGTGTGTGTGTGTGTGTGGGGGGGAGCATGCAGGCACAAGGGACGATGCGCAGAATTAAACACCCGACTGAGAGACAAGAACAAGAAACAAACGAAAATGAAGGAAAAAAGTCAAGAAGAGTGATTAGAAAGCAGGCGGGCGGGCAGACACTTGGGAGGCTGTCAATCGCCGAAAAATCTCCCGAGGTTCCGGCCGGAGATTCTTCCCACGAGGGGCGCAGGTGCGTGAGACAGGCAGACAGGCAGACTGACTGACAGACAGACTGAGAGACATGCAAACGATCGAACACCACACACCAAGCCCACACGACCCCAAAAAACAACCAAAGAAGCATGTGACCAAAGAAAGAAAAAAAAAGCCAAAAGGAGAAAGATTGGTGGCCCTGTGACGTCTTCCGGCGGACACCCCCGCGCACCGAGCGAGCTGCCGATCAAACTTGCTCACTGTAGAGAGAGAGACAAGAAGGTTTGGCTAGCCCGCGACCTCGCCGGATACTGACTGACAGAGACGGAGAGAGAAAAGAGACTGAGAGAGAGACGATTGAGAGACCGAAAAAAAAGAGGCTTTCGGTCCGGGGGCGGAGGATCGCGCGGAGTATACTGTAACAAACAAGAAAAACAAAAAAAAAAAAAAGCCCGCCCTGACAATTCACCTATCGTCACTGCATTGTCATCACCGTCATCTGGCACAGACATGACGCTGTTAAGGCGGTGCGACAATTGGTCTCTTTTTCCTTTGTTGTTGGATTTATTTTTTTTATTTTTTATTTTTTATTTATTTATTATTTTTTTTTCATTCTTCGGCCTTAACCAGGAAATGAAAACCAGCCCGAGAACAAATGAAGTGGGGAATGATAGATCGAGAGACTTGGAAAGAGAGAGGGAGAGAGCGTGTGTGCGCTTCTCAGAGCGAGTGAGGGAGCCTGACAGACAGACTCGCAAACTCAAAAGAAAACACCAACGCACAAGCATGGCGCGAGTCGCCTGGCATCCCAGACTCTTCCTTCTTTGGTCTTCCTCGTTTGTTGGCGGAGAACGAGGAGACATTGCATGGGATCAGAGAAGAGAGAGAGAGAGAGAGAGAGAGAGTATGTGTGTGTGTGTGTGTGTGCGTGTGCGTGCGTGAGTGTGAGTGTGCTGTGTGACTGTCGGGGGAGACAACCAGCCAACTGAGCGAGGATCGAACCAGGCTTTCAAAATGAGCACGGGCCGAGGGGGGGGACGCTGCGGTTGATCGGAGCAGAGCGTCGACGGAAGCTGGAGGAGAGAAGAGGACAGAACTGCAAAACCAATGGAAATCGTTCACGCCGCTGTTCTGAAAGTGAAAGTTCCTTCTCGTACCACGACATATTTGCACTCGCTGCAGCAAAATGCGGCATAAACAATTCCTTCGGAACCTTTTCGCCAATCAGGCAAAGCAGAGACCGTCGAATCATCAAAACCCGAGTTTTCGAGTTCGCGAAAGTAAACAGTCGCACGTGATGTCATGTCAATGCTGTTCAGCTTGGAAGAACCTTCCCAAAACCCTAAACGCTGCAGACTGCGAAAACGTCGTTCAAAAAAAAAGATAAAAAAACGAACGTTCAATTATGATGTCCGCCTTTGCTTCATATCCGACAAACCACAAAGTCGGATCCGGGATCAATTATGAGCAGAGACCAATGCGTGTCCGTTTTCTCAAGTGGAAAAAGCCATATACTTGTTGCATGCTGTTTTTTGAGTTCGCAATGTACTGTACTTGTTTGAACTTTATCCTTTCATTTAAATATGGCGGATTTTTGGCTCAAACGGACATGAATCCTGTTGACCTTGGATCAAGAAAATGTGATTTACTTACGCTGAACTCGGAATGATACGAAATAGGATTCAACTCAGATGAGCAATAACCAAAGAACTTTTTGCTCATGCTCCTATTGAAATATCTCCATTATAACGGCTGTCTGAGGTTTAAATAGTCTACCCTGAGTGAAGCTACGGTGCCCCTGCGGACTTACTCAAATGGCATGCACCCCGGTTCAACACTGGGTAAAAGCATAACAACGGCGGTGTCGGCGGAACAGTCCGCCTTGGGTGGGATCGGTTCGGCGCCATCCAGAAGAATTCCTACTCAACCCTAAGGACCTTAACGGGTCAAAGTAGTCAATCGTTCAGACCGAGCAAAATCCGAACCAAGCCGAAACGCGTCCTCATATTAAACCAGCACGGAGTCCTGAGTCTGCTTTACAACATATTGTAAAGCCGACCCGATTCGCCGCGTTTTCACATATCAAGTGTCCCCCGCAGTCATCAACCTCCTCTGTCGCCCACAGGGTAACCCCTTCCTGATTTGTCTGATAGCCACGGCGGGCAAATTTACCACGGTGGGGCAAGCCACGAGTCAGCTGGCCTGAAAGCCGGCCCCGAAAGTCGATGAGGAGCGGACGCGGACAACTCAAAGCGATGCGACAGGGTTCAGCAATTCTGCGTCCAGGCTTTGCACAGTAGAAAACACACACACCGATCGAGTTTTGAGGGGCAACAACAAGAAGAGGCTCTCTCTGTTAAGATACGAAAACTTTTGCGTGTGGGAAATTGTAGTGTTGGGCTGAATGGAATAGGGCACTGCAGTAATATGCAGGCAAACCTAACCCCCACCAGCAGCTTGAACGGGAAGAAGAAAAAAAAGAGTGAACGACCCTCGCGCGACGAAGCGCGACTAAACGAGAAACACTTTCCCACCGACTGGTAAGTCAGACGAAAAGAGGAAAAGATTTCTAGGTCGCCCGTCCAAGGCGGCAGGGACAGCCGGGGTGTGAGAGAGCGACTACCACAGCGGGAAAAAGAACAGGGCACATTTGTTTCGGGGCGCGAAGGAAACGACGTATGGGATCCGGCACGCACGAGGCAAATCAGACGATAAACGAAGGAAACGAACAACGAAAAGGAAGTGAGACAAAAGGCAGACAAACAAGCAGCTTCAACTTAAGCAGATCCAAAGTTGATGCTGCTGCAGTAATCGTCCGTAGTAATGTCGTACGATTTTCCAAAGTTGTTTCCGTAGTTAGCGTTGGCCTGGCACGTCAGGTAGTAGTCTGGCGAGCAGCCCTCGCCGTCGGCGAACTGCACCTTGCTGTACGGCAGCGTGATTTGGTACGCGGCGTTCCAAGTGAAAGCAAAGAAGGTGACGGTGAGCGCGACGGCGGTGCCGGAGTCCGCGGCAGCGGAGAGCACGTAGGCGTACTTTTTCCACCATGCGTGGTTGAACTTTTTCACGTAGTAGTTGATGATGACACCGATGACGAGGGGCATGATGACGTCGGCGCGCGACGAGTTGACCTGGACGGGGAAGACGGCGATGATGGGGATGTTGACCAGGTGCCAGTATCCGTTGGGCTGGAACTTGTGCATCACGTAGGGGAAGATGGGGGCGACGAGGCCGACGAGGAAGCCCCAGAGGGTGGCGACGTACGGGGAGCCCGGGCCGAAGAAGCGCGCGGGGCCGATGGCGCCCCAGATCGCCCCGGCGTTCAGGAAGACGTTGAAGTTGCCGGCGGTCCAGCCCAGAGGCGGCTCGTCGGACTGCAGCTTCCAGATCTTGCCCGAGGTCGGGTCGCTAGGGACGATGTACTCCTCCTTCTCGGAGCGGCCGAAGGACTCGTAGATGCCGAACGAGATGAAGACGTTGACGATCGAGGCGACGAGGGTACCAACCAGCTGGACGGTGAACATGGCGCGGGGGGGGATCTTGAGGTAGTGACCAAGCTTGAGGTCGGCGACGAGAAGCAGGCCTTGGTACATGGACATGTACGACAGCGTCTTGAACGACATGACGGCGGCAATGCGGCCAGGCAGGATAAGACCGATCAAAAACTCGGACATGACGTTGAGGCCGATTTGCTGACCAGAGATGGCCTGGATAGTGCCGATGGGGATCATGGAGACAACGGCGAGCAGGAGGCCGAGGATGACGCCCCACCAGGGAAGGTCGAAACCGCCCCATTGGCAAACAGCAATTCCGATGACAAGGTTTATGGCCAGGAGGATAATGTACCAAAGGTCGGGGACATCCGGGTACACGTCCATCATCTTGGCGTGAACGTCAGAGGTGTCGAGGTCGCGCATGGCGGTGCGGAAGCGGCGCCAGATGTCCGAGCCGTACCAAAGACCAACGTGGACAAGGGCAGACACGAAGACAATGAACGAAGCCAAGTACTCGATGGCAAAGTAGGCGGTAATGCGCATCGGCTGGAGCTTGTTGTACAGGTCCTCCTTCAGGCGCAGGCTCGACTTGTCGACCAAGGTTCGGGAAGCAACGTACGAGCCGTTGTTGTCGAACAAGTCGGGCGTGTTCAGGGTGAAGCCGAGGAAGTAGCGGCCGGTACCGTTGGGGCCTTGGTGTGGGTTGGTGCCCATGTCGAAGTCCTTGCCGAAGCCGTTGTTGACCCAAACAAGAGGGACGACGAGGTAGAGCATAAACCACATGCCCAAGAACTGGTTAAGCAGAGCCCAGAGAGGAGTGGTGATCGGCGCCTGGATGCTGATAATGGACCAGTCGAACGTGAACGACAGCAGGCCGATGCCGCCCCTTGGCTGGGCAGATCCGAGACCGCGCATGACCTTGGCCGTGTACGACGACGGGACGGCCGAGTTGTCCGACAGCTTGGGGGCAAAGTAGCAGAGCAGCGAGATGGAGGCCAGAACGGGCATCAGGAATAGAGGGAACCATTCCCACACAAAGATGAGGGTGGCGGCGATCCAGAAGAAGGAGAATCGGGACAGCCTCAGCTTTCCGTCGGCGCTCGGCGTGTTGGGCTCGTGGAGCGAGTTGAGCAGGGCGATGGTCGACAGGTTGCCTGGCCAGAGCATGGCGGCGGGGCGAACGAGGTATCGGCGGCAGAGACCAGCGAGACCGTAACCAAAGCACTGGGTCACGATGGCAAAGAAGACGCAAGCGACGGTGGTGAGGTCGGTCTGGTAGAGCTGGTACTTTTGGCCAACGATGTTGTACAGAGCGTAGGCCGGGTTCGCACCGCAGGACGACGCAACGTAGATCAACGCGTGCTCTTTGTAGTTGAACTTGCCGGGGTTCAGAGTGAGGCCCATGAACTTGCCCGTCGGAAGGACCCACGCCATGAAGAGACCAATCGGGTACGCGAGGAGGACACCGACGAAGGGGTTCAACTGGAAGTAGTTGGACCTGAATAGGAAGAGCGTGTTCACCGCCGCAAGCAGGACATTGAAAATGGCGCCCAGAACCACGACGCGAAAGGTCAGCGCCGGGAGGGTGGGGTCGTCCGTGCGGGGAACAACCGCATCGACAATGTCGTAGATTTCGTCGAGGTACTCGCCGCTGAGATATGGACGAACAAGTAAGAATTAATACGGCGTTTCCAGCAAATCACTAGTTGAGGTCTCAGCGTTCATTACCTCTCAGGGTCGGCTTCGCCAGACTTTTCGTGCTCGATTTTGCGCTCCACTTGAAGCTCGAGTTCGGCTTCAGAGATGACGGCTTGGTCGTAGCCTGGTTTGATTGGAATCAGGAAAGGCGCTGGCGAGTTAGTGATGAGATGCAAAAAGCGGTCTCACTGCTGGCTCACCGTCAGACTTTTGCACCATTTCCAGCTGCGTCATGGTGAGGGGGTGGGGAGGTGTGAGGTATCCACTCAGTCCTTGTGAAGAGAGCGAGTGTGAGAGGAGGGTGGCGAGGTCGAGTGACTGATGGGAGTGTGTGTGTGTGTGTGGAATCGGGTGAGGGCGTGCCCTCCTTTTTATATGATGGCCGGCTTCCAACCTTGCGGCCCCACCTCTCGACCTCTCGCTGTCTGTCTGTCTGTCTGTCTGTCTGCCAATCAGTCTGCTCCTCCGTCCCTCGCTCTCTCCCTCTCCCTCTCTCACTCTCTCTCTCTTACTGTCCTGTCACGCAGCGCTGTCTTTCCCCCTCCCAAAAGGGCTTGTGAAATTCTTGCCAAAAACAGCCGTAGAAAACTGCGCTTGTTTTCATTGAAAAAATAAGCCCAATTGCATCGTGCGCACGAAACTTCCAAAAAAGGAAACAGAAGCTTGCGGGGGAAGAATTTCGAACTTGCAGTGTGTGAAAATCACTCGCAGTGTTCCATCCTTTGTCACATGTTACACGCATCGTGCGACGTCCACAAAGAAAAAAAATTAATTGTTTCACGCAGTTTCGTGGGGCCGCAACAAATGCGTCTGGGTCAGCCAGGAAAGATGATGTAAGAAGAAAGCCGCGATTGACAGTCAGACAGACAGAGACAGATAGACAGACGCAATGCAGGCTCCCGATGCGACAGCCACGGCTCTGAAATGGGTCTCCTCGCTTTGAGGGAAACGACGACAATCGGTCGGTCGACTGTGCGATCGCGCTCGCTCTACGATGAGCCGGAGGTAATGAGGTTACACAGTCCTTTCCGCCGATAGATTAGGCTCTCTTTCTTTTTTATACGACAGCAGCCCGCTTTTGTGAACCCGTGCCACCAACATCGACAACAGCACGTAAAAATCTGAACCCGGTTCCCATCCACAGATTATTATCAAACTTCGCGCTTTTATTTCAGGGCTACTCTTGCTGCAAAGCTGAACAGACATTTTTGCGTCGTGCACAAATCCATCTATCGCCAACTCACAAACCACCACCACTCCAGTAATTTGCGACAAACACACGTTCCACCGCAGACCTCCTCCTGCGCCGCCGCGCACGGCGCGCCGCACTCGGACTCCGCAATCTTTTGCGCGGTCGCGACAAACGCGTCCTGGTCCCCGCACCAGCACTCGGACCCGTACTCGGCCGACACCTCGTAGCCGCGGCCGATGCAGTGCGCGGCGCAGCCGTGCTGGTTCAGCGTACCCTCCGTAGCCGCGACGGGCAGGATGCGCGTCTCGGTGTCGCGGAAGCAGCCGGCATAGTAAAAATGGTAGTCCGTGGTGTTGACGCCGGCGGGCGGGTCGGCCCGCCGCAGCCGACGCGGGCAGGGCGGGCGGGACAATCGTGACGTTGGCGACCGCGTCGGTTGCCGCCAGGTCGACGTACACCGACATGCGGACGACGCCGCCAAACTATTGGAACGGCATCATCACGCCGCGCGCGTCGCACTCGTCCTCAGCCGCGGGCGTCAGCGCCGCGAACTCCGCCGCGCCGCCGCAGTAGCACTGGCCGGCGAGCTCGGCGGCGGCGAACGCAAAGCCTTGCTCGCGGCACGTGTACGTGCAAGTTATCGAAAATAAAACTACGGAGGGTTCCCACAGTAGACCTCTGGTTGCTGCTCGAGTCTTTTCCTGGGCTGATGGTCGATGCCCAATCATTGGACTTACATGCATAGCTCAGCTTGGGATGGCTGTGGCTTGGAATTTCGCGGCCATCACGTCGGGTCAATTTTTTGGTTTAACAGTGTTGTGATGTCTTTCTGACGACTTGCATTTATGCAGATGCTGAAGCTCTGTGCTCACCTCTCCACTTAGCAGATACCTCTTTCCTCTCCCAAATTTTTTTTTTTAATTTTTTTTTTTTTTTTTGAGGAATCGCAAGTACGGCCTTTGTTTCTGTTGCCGAGACTGTGGCTGTTTGTTGATTGGTGCCGAGACAGGCGGCACCTGAAGAAGAAGGCAAAGAGACAAGCCGGACCAAACATCAGAAAAATTTTGTCTCTGCAAAAGGAACGGAAGAAGAAATCGGAAGGATGAAAAAGGGAAAAAATTCCCACGAAGAAATAGAGAGGAGAGAGGAAAGAAAGAGAGAGAGAGGAGAGAGAGAGAGAGAGGAGGGAGATGAACAAATGCGCAGCATCCGTTGGAAGAGACAAAGTGAGAGAAACGGGACAGGAAGAGAGAGAGAGAGCGAGACAGAGAGAGATGCAGACAGACTGGAAGATAGACAAACGGACCGAACGTCGCGAAATCCAAAACGGAAACGCCACCCTTTCACTGTCGCACTTTGCCGTCAAGCCAACAAGCAATTTTTTCTTCTTCGTCCCCCGCACCTCACACGTTCTATCTCTCTCTCTGTCTCTGTCTCTGTCTCTGTCTCTCTCTGTCTCTCTCTCTCATCTCTCTCTTTTTATTGCACCCCTCTCCCCTCAAAGAAGACAAAAAAAATTCAACAAAAACAAAACGACAGAAGGAACGATGACTACCAGTACAACTCCAAGAACAGTGCAAAAGGCGCCGTCGCCGTCGCAGTCACTGTCGTCGCAGCCATCATCATTGGCACCGGCGCTTCTACCGCCAGCCCCCTCAATGAAGCGATCGCACTCCGAGTCGCACCCGTTCTACCATCTGCACGACGACGACCCTGACGACGACGAGGACGACGACGGCGACTGCGACGACGGAGGCGACGACAGCCTGGCCGTTGCCAGCGACCAACACCACCACCACAACCACCGTTACCACCACCACGGCCACGAGTCCAGCAACGCGCGGCTGCTGCGCCGGCTCCTGCTGCCTACGCTTCCGCCTTCCCCCGCCGTGTCGCCCGAGCCCGTCCTCGACGTCATCCAGGCGTTCAAAAAGTCGGGCGTGCTGTTTGCCGCCATCGGCATCGGGCTGTTTGACGTGCTGGCGGACGCGACCGCAGCGTCTGGTGGCGACGACGGCGTCCCCCTGGACGAAGTGCTCGTGCGCCTGCGGCTGCGCGACGAGGGCAGGAAAGAAGCCGCCAACGGCGGTTTCTACGGCCCCGCTATCGATCGCGTCCTCCGCACGCTCGCCGCCATGGGGTTCGTGTCTCTGTCCATCCCCAAGTTTCATGAGGGAGACAAAGGTGTCAACGGCGGCGGCGCTGACAACAGCGACGACGACGAGGACAACGTTCTTTTCTCCCTGACGCCCACGTCGCGCGAGTACCTCCTGTCCACCGGCGAGCACTCGCTCACGGGCTACGCGCTCTACACCCACCAAGCGACCTGGCCTCTTTTCAATGTCCTCGCGCACTCGCTCAGAACGGGCCGCACTGCCTGGGATGTGGCGCACCCGGACATTGCCTCGCCACCGCCCGCCGCCACCGCCACCGCCGCGGAAAAGCCGGCGGCACCAGTGCCGGCAGAGTCCCCGCTTCCTCCGCCGCCCCCGGTCTCCGTGTCCGGCTCTAGCCTGGTTGCCGCGCGGGCCATGGAAGCCGCTGGCGAGGCGACCGGCGCGACCGACGGCGACGGCGACGCCGCGAGCACGGTCAACGGCGACGACTCAACAGGCAAGACCGCCGGCTCCGGCAGCGACGAGGGTGACGAAGACGACGCCGACGCTGACGCCGACGCCGACCCGTCCAAGTCGCCGAACCCGTTCAAGGCGTTCTACGCGACGCCGGCGCATCGCGAGCGCTTCCTGCGCGGCATGCACTCGCACATGTCCATCTTCTCGCCGCCCGTCGCCGGCGCCTTCAACCTCGACTTTCTCCAGCCGTCCGCCGCCATCACCTCCGGCACGCTGGCCGTCGCCGACGTCGGCGGCGCCACGGGCGCCCTCGCGCACGCCTTTGCCGCCCGCTGGCCGCACCTCCGCGGCGCCGTCGCCGTCGTCGACCTCCCGCACGTCGCCGACGAAGTCGTCGCCCTCGGCTTCTTCCCCGCCGCCGCCCGCATCACCCCCGGACAAACAACCCCGCCGGCCGCTGCCAGCCAGCCCGTCCTCCTCGCCACCGGCGACTTTTTCGCCGCCGACCCCGCCGCGCAGCCGCCCCCGGCCCAGCTGTACGTGCTCTCGCGCATCCTGCACGACTGGAGCGACGCCGACTGCGTGCGCATCCTCGCGTGCCTGCGCGCGCGCGTCGCCGGGCCGTTCGGCGCCGTGATGGTCGCCGAGACGTTCCTCGACGCGCGCCGCGGCCGGCTGCGCGCCGCGCCCGTCGATAACTGCGTCGCGGACATGACCATGCTGGTAGCGACCGGCGGGTTGGAGCGGTCGCCCAGGCAGATGACGGCGCTGCTGCGCGCCGCCGGGTTCAAGGGCAAGGTGTATGTCAGAAGGACCGGCGCGTACTTGGACGCGTTGCTCGCGTTTGCCGAGTGAGGGAGAGAGGGAGAAATTTATTAGTAGTGAAGGGTGCTTTTTCTTCCTTTTTTTTTTTTTTTTTTTTCCTCTTCCTTCACTTGTTCTTTGTTCTGTTTCGGTTCTTTTTCCTTTCCCCGCGAGCGAAAGTTGCTTTTCTTCTGTTGGTTCAGGCAGTTTTGCGGCCTCTTGATTGTTAGTATCCCTACCACGAGTAAGTTGTCGTTTTACCATCTGTCTCTCTGTCTCTTTATCTCTCTATCTCTCTCTCGCTCTCTCTCTCTCTCTCGCTCTCTCTCTCTCTCTCTTTCTCCCTCCCTCTCGTTCTTTCTCCGACTGTCTCTGTCTCTCGTTCTGTTTCAGTGTTATCTTCATTTAGCGCTCCCTTTCTCTTTTCCCTCGATTTGAATTCTTTACTGTCCCTCCCCCTCCTCATTTCTAGGCCACTGAAAAAAAAAATAAAAACCCGAGCTTTACGCGTTTGTAATATTTGCGTTGGGTGGTTTTGACGGTCACGTGTAGGAAACGCCTTGTCAATTTTAACAGGAGTGAGAGAGGGACAGCAACATGGATGGATCGAATTGTCGAGAGCAAAGCCATTAGTGGTGGATGCGGTTGGGGTCTTCGCCGTCAGGACGAGCAGCAGCAGCAGCAGCAGCAGGCGAGGGGGCTTTCCCCGACGAGGAAACGCAGCCCGTTCTTGATTCAAGCCGCGCTGGCCGAGGCGCGTCCGAGAGCGAAGAGGACCGACATCGCTCTCCTCCACCTGCTGGCGTCGTCTTCCCCGCCAGCGATCCCGACGACGACGACGACGACCCAGATGCAGTGGAACAGAATCGAGGAGGCGGTGACAACCGCCACGGCCCAGAACAACGCCGCCTGCGCGCGGGCGCAAACGACCAACTCGGGCAGCAGCCAACGCCGCAGCCGCCGCCGCCGCCGACCCCACTGGCCCGCGACTCGGACTCGGACTCGACGATCGAAGACTCGGACTTTTTCGCCGCCGGGCTGATCCCGCCCGCTGCCGCCGCCGCCGCCGCCCCCGATCCCGTCGATTGGATAGTCATCGACGACGACGATCCCGTCGCGATCCCCAATACGCCTGAAGACGCGGCGGAAGAAGACGGCACCACCACGGACAGAGGCCCGGCCGCCGCCGCCGTTGGCCGCCTCGACCCCACGCCGCCACCAAAAGCGGCCGTTTCGGCGGCGGCGCCGCCGGCAGCAGGGATGATGCCCGCGCTTGGCGACGGCGCGCCGTCCTTCCGCTTCCGCACCCCCGTCCGCGAGCGGCCCGCCCCGACGCAGCCGCCGAAACGGCCGCCGCGCGGACAGCGCCAGTTGCGCCAGCAGCAGCAGCAGCAGCAGCAGCAGAGGCACGGAGGACAAGGGCCGTCGCGCGCCGGGGCCGCCGCCGCCGCGCCCGGTCGCAAACGCAAGCGGGAGCAAGATGAGGCAGAGGAAGTCCGCGCGGCGGACGAGGGCGACGGCGAAGGCGGCGCCACCGTCGAGCGAGTCCTGCGCGCCTTTGGCCCGCCGACGACGCCCACCCGCCCGCCGAAGCGCGCCATGTCCGGTGGCCGGCTGATGCAGATCTTGCTGGCTTCGGATTCGCTGCTGGAGGAGGACGAGGACGAAGAGGAGGAGGAGAATGAGGGCGACCCCGTCGAGGAGTGGACGGCCGCAGACGAGGTGCGCGCTGCGCCGCCGCCGCCAACGCCGACCGCCCCGCTGCCCATGCCCGACCCGGCTTTGTCATTGCGGTCGCCGGCGGCACGCCGTCATCACAATCACGGTCCGCTGCCGCCAGCAGCACCGCCGCCAACGAGCGGACCACCGCGCGCGACAAGAACAACGACAACAACTGCAACAACAACGACAACAGCTATAACAAGGCCACCAGACCCAGCCGCCGCCGCCGCCGCCGCCGCAGACGACGATAACGACGCCGCCGACAGCCACGCGACCGACACGGACGCGACAATATCGCCGCCGCCGCTGCCTCCTCCACCCCTCCCTTCCTCCTCCTCCTCCCGACCTCCACCGCAGCAGCATCCAGTCACCACCACCACCTCCTCTACCTCCCCTTCCTCCCCCTCCTCCCCCACCACCACGCCCTCGTCGTCTCCCATCTCGCCGCTCCTCGCACCGCTGCGCGCGCGCCTGGCCCGTGACGGCCGCCGGCTGCGGTCGCTCGCCCGCGCGCTGGCGTCCGCGCGCGCCCGCGCCCGCGCCGCAGAAGCCCGCGCGCGCCGCGCAGATGCCGAGCGCAGGTTCCTCAGCGCGCGCTTGGAGGCCGCGGTCGCCGCGGGGGCGGTGGCGGGGGCGGGGGTGCAGGTGGGCGACGGCGGCAAAGGGGAGCTGCTGTGCGAGCACTGCCGATGCGCCGTGTGGTGAGGAGCCGGAGAGGCTGGGGAGGGGTGAGAGAAGAAAGAGGGAAGTGGTCGAAAGGGGGGCGGGTTGGGGCTTCACCTGGCCTCGTTATATTTACAGACCCGTAATAAATACTTTATGAAGAGAGAGAGAAAGAAAGAAAAGAAGAGGAAGAAGAAGAATAAAAAATGAAAAAAAGAAAGAATGAAAGAAAGAAAGAAAGAAAGAAAGGAGCGAAAGAAATGACCCAGTCGCGGGAGTGGAGGTACGATGACTACGACGACGATGGCGACGAGGAGGATGACGGCGCAAACGGAGTTGAATACGACGAGAACCTTCTCTTTGACATGGGGACCGACGTCGTTGTCGGCGATGATGGCCACAACGATTACAAATCCCAACGAGCCCCGACTCCACCCCAGCAGGCCTCGCCGCCCCCCAACGTGGTCACAATGGACCCCGAAGGACACAAAGCGCATCTGCAGCGACTCGAGCAAATCATGAAGGCTCGCCGCCTCCCTGATGAACGTTCGAACGAAGCGCACAATAAGCAGCAGAAGAGCGCGGCCCCGAAGCCATCACAGAGTAAGAAAGCGCTCCCGAAGGGCAACGTCAACGGAGATGGCAATAAGGTAGCACAGAGGAAGAGCGCGGCCCCGAAGCCACCACAAAGTGAGAAAGCGCTCCCGAACGGCAACGTCAACGGAGATGGCAATGGCGGTAAGAGCGCGGCCCCGAAGCCATCACAGAGTAAGAATGCGCTCCCGAACGGGAACGTGAATGACGGACTTTACTTTGATCTGGAGGGCGATGTCTCGGAGCGGGATGCAATGGAGGGCAATGACTCGGAGGGAGATGACCGAGAGGGCGTCGACAGCACTCAACGAAACGAACACACCCGGAACAAGAAGAACAACCCACCGACATTCTGTCAACAGTGTCCAAAGCTACGCACGCTTCTGGCACCGAAAGCAACTCCCTCGTCGATGGGTAGTTCGACTCTGCTTCCAAAGGTATGGCCTGACCACCTATCTGTTTTTTTCCGTGCTTGGTGTGGAATGGCGATCGAATATTAAAAAATACTGACCTGACTCCCGCCCTCGACTCCCGTCCCGTCCCTGGTGTTTATTCTTGAAAGATCGCCAGTCTTGTGCGAAACCTCGTCGAATTCGCGACTCAAAATTCGAGCAGTTTAGGTTCCAACGCCCCAAAGCATCCCTTCCAGCTACGATTCAAACTCCGAAACTCCCTGTTCCCTCCAATGTGCGTTGTCGAATCCAAGAGAATCCAGTACCCTTTTCTGAACGCGGTACAAC
Organism: Zopfochytrium polystomum; assembly: GCA_025765615.1. NCBI lineage: Eukaryota > Fungi > Chytridiomycota > Chytridiomycetes > Chytridiales > Chytridiaceae > Zopfochytrium > Zopfochytrium polystomum. Next base: position 278,436 of record JAIVFJ010000056.1, read on the forward strand.
TCCCGCAGACGCTAACTTGACATCTTTTTTTACACATTTTAAAGCGCGCCGGCTCACGCGCTTTGCCCGACGCCCACAAAAGTCTGTATATTTTCAGACTTTAAACAGTCGGTCGTTGAAGCAATCCTGGCCGAGAAGGGGGCGCAAGTGGACGCTGTCTTCGACCCAACCATTCTCGAAAATCCTGGGTTGCGCAAAATCTTCAAGGGATTCGACATGATTCTATTGGCTGACGCTGACATGAGCACTCGCATGTACAATCGCATTTCCTTTCTTGCACCCAAGACGTACGTTTTTGGACTTCCTTTTTTTTCCTTTTCTTTTTATGGATCGGCTCTGACTGGTTCCCACTCCCCTAGTCCAACAGTTCCTTTCAATATTTCCGCCGTTGACCTTAAAGCAGAGCTCGAACGTGCCAAAGCCTCGATTCCTGTGTCGATCGAACTGTCCAACGGTCTTGACGATATGTGAGTAACGAGTATTTAGCACATACCGCCCATCGTTCTCCTTTGTAGGATTTTGTGAATGAAAGCCTAATACAATTCAGTGTATTCCCCGTTGGAAATTGCGGTCAAACCTCGTCGCAGATCACGAAAAACGTAATGAGAGCCATCCCCCTCATCGTCGATAATCTTCCGTTTCGCTGGAACAGCGTCCGCCGTATAAATCTCGAATGTTTCCGTCGCATAAAGATCGTTTATCGACGATCCGTCGATTTCTACCGGAAAAAACTTTCGTAGCCATGTCACGAAGACTATGGGCGACACAAAATATTCGTTGGAGCAGTTTATAATCGGCATGGATGACGTCCGGTTACCGAGCGGGAAGCGAACTGCCGATGGAGCGGCGGACAATGGCGACGGGGAGTTGCCGAACAGGAAGCGAACGGCAGATGACGCGGCGGATTCCGGGGAAGACGCCGTAGGCGCTGAAGCCACGGCCAACGACGGCGGTGACGGCGACTACGAGCCGGCCCCCATCGAAGGCGCCGAACCAGCAAAGAGGCAAAAAATCGCCGAGTCGAGCGGCGGCAAGAAAATAAAGCCGACTCAGAAAAAGCTGAGCGTCCGGGAAAGGCGGAAAATGAGGGCGGAACACAAGAAACTGCGGAAAGCAGCCGCCGCCGCCGTCGCCGAAGCCGCGGCTGTACCCGTGGCTGCAGACGAAGCTCCCGGAGATGGCGCCGGCGGCGGCGGCGGCGACGACCTGGCGACCGCTAAAGACGCGGAGGCCCCCGAAGCCGCCGGTGACGACGCGGCCGTTCCGTCCGAATCGGTCGAACCCCTGCAAAGCCACCACCACGACGATGCGCATAATGATTCAGACGCGGCCGCACCACTCGAAGTCGTCGCGGGCCCCGGGGACGACCTCCGCGACCCTGCGCCTGCCGCACCGCACCCACCCTTGCCCTCCAAGAAGCGAGCTGCCGACGCGTCGACCGGCGAGTCGGCGACCGCCCATTCGCCGGACGCACCCAGCGACCTCGGCGCCGGCGCCTCGTCGCCGACCAAAAAAAAACGGAAACTCGTGTCTACCGCCAAGCCATCCACCGCTGCTCCAGTCGCCTCGACGACCGAGCCGCCCGCACCACGCAACGACGGCGAATCGGCGGAGCCGGCGGTCGCTGGTCCTGCCGCCGCCGCCCCGAACGGCGACTCGTCGACGGCAGCGCAGGATACCGTCACTCCGGCGCGGCCAGCCGCCGTGGCTCCCGTCGCGGTGAGAAAGATTGCAGCGAAGGCAGCGGCCGCGAAACCCATCAAGGCCTCCCCGGCTAAGCTGCCCGCGTCAGGCAGCACCGGCGGCGAATCGGCCGAGCCGGCGGTCGTTGGTCCTGCTACGCACGCCGCCAGCGCCGCCGCCCCAGACGGCGACTCGCCGACGACAGCGCAGGAAACCGTCAAACCGGCGCGGCCGGCCGTCGCTGTGAAAACCGTCGCTGTGAAAAAGACTGCAGGGAATGCGGCGGCGGCGGCGGCGGCGGCGAAACCCATCAAGGCCTCCCCGGCCAAGCCGCCTGCATCAGGCAGCGCCGGCGGCGAATCGGCGGAGCCGCCCGCGGCGCCGGCGGTCCCTCCGCCTGCTGCGCCTGCTGCAAGCGCAACGCAGGAAAAATCCGTCAAACCGGCCGCGGCTCCCGTCGGCGCTAAAAAGGCTACAGCGAGGAAGGCGACCGCGAAATCCGTCGGCGGCGGAGGCAAGGCGAGCGTCGTCGCGGCGCAGCCCAAGGGCGGTGCGGACAAGGTGATGGGCGGGGCGAGCGCCTGAGTGTGCGCGTTACCCCCCAACGGGCGAAGTGCCCGCTCGCTGCTGCAGGTGGGGAGGCGGGTCTGGCGCGGGGGTTTTCTCAAAAAGTTTTGGAATGGCTGGTTTGTGGTTGTAGTTGATGCTGGGGTCGTCCCTTTTTTTTCACCCTTCTGTTTTTCTTATCCCCGCTTGGGGGGTGCCTTCCCCTCTTCTGTCCCTGCCTTGGCTTAATTCGCTCTTTTCTTCCTCTCCTTCTTCCTTCAAGCCTCTCTGCTTCTTCTTTTTTTTTTTTTTTTTTTTTATAAAACTTACTTCTCGTCTCGCTTGCTCTATCTTTGATTGCAATTTTTTTTTTTTTTTTTGTTTCCCAGCTCCTGATAGCCCAGAAGGCCTTGTAAGTTTCAAAGACTTCCAACGCCAGGTGATGATTGGCTGTTTTTATTTCTCAATAAAATGAGAAAGAAAAGGAAAGGAGAAAAAAAAACTTTGAGTTCTTCGCAGCCTTTTTGTTGGAATATGCACTCGCGAGAAAAAAAAAAGAATCAATTCCTTGACTTGTCTTGCACTTCCTTCTCCAATCCCTCGATTGCACCGCTCCCACGATCGCTCTCAACGTCGAATTTCAAACACCTTACCAGAGAGAGTTCTCCACTGTTAAAGGAGGCTACCCAAAAGCGATCAGTCGATCCACCCTCACGATTGATCAAGTGATCAAGCGATAGTCCATCGCAGAATCGAACCAAAAGGCGTCCACCACTTCGAGAAAGCAATCGCCTTCACCACTCAGCTAAACAGCCACTGTCTCCATCCACAATCGCCACCAACTTTTACCCAACCAAGTGATCAAACCCCAACAATTAACTACTCTCATTCCCCCTGTTTCCGTTATCCTCTCTCAACGCGATGAGCAAGTCAAGCGTGAAGCTCTTGCACCGTCAGCTAGTCAACCCTGTCAACTTCACAAGATGGATGGACTATGTGGAGGGGCATTTTGCCAGTAAGCAAGCAAGTGCTGCTGTCCGTGTCCGGCTTGCACACAAAGTTGCTGCCGTCCCAGCAGTGCCTGCTACGGACACAACCGCCGCAATTCCTGCCGTCCCTGAGCATTTCAAGTTCTGGTCAGCAAATCCCCCAGCTGGATATGACGAATCGGAAGTCATGCACATCACCCACGAGTACGTCCCAAACAACCCAGAATACGTTGGCTATTGGACGTTTAGCGATGATGTGAACGTCTTCCCGGGAACGTACAACCAGAATCGGGCTGGGATGCTGCACATCTACAATCACATAAGCGAGACTCTTGAACACAAAATCAGTGGCATTAAGTTTGTCTTTCAAGCACTTGGAGAACTCAAGAGGAGCACCAGCAACTGACCTCACTACTTGGCCACCGACCCCTCTCCGACCTTTCGAACACCCTTTCAGTGAGATTCTGCAGGTGACAACAGCGCTACCACCTACAGCCATTCCGCAGCAAGTGTGCATCGGACCCTAACAGCAACCTGCTCCTTCAGAAGGTAAAAGTACCGAGAGAATAAAAATCGAAAGGAGAAGTAGGCATATAAGATGCTGACAGGATCAATGGCGGTGTCTGCAATCGAAGGCGGAGCGCGCTTTGTCGAATTTCTTGCACGTTTTTTCAATGTTTTCTCTTTTTCCTCCAACGCAGCTCTTCTTTAACGCTTTTTGCTATGCGTTGCGTTGGGGATGCAAAAAGTTTTGGCGACTTCCAAGGCCTGATAGCCCAGCCACGAAACGAAACCGCCTTCGCCGTGGACCTTTGAATGTGTGTTTTTTTTGGAATATGCCCCCGGCGCACGTGATAGTCAATAGGAAAAAAAGAAGATAAATTTAAACTAATTTTCAATGATCGGGTGGACCAGGATAGAAAAAATGGAAAAACTGCATTTGGAAGGCGGTGTGGGTTGAACCCATACGCGTCCAATAAATTAATATAGTAACGGTATAAACAGGTAATTGGTTGTGGGCCTTGTCGACGTTGTGCGGGAATCGTTTTTGCGCGGATTTTTCAGTCACAGCCACGCGAGAACCGCGTCGATTCTCGCGCAAATTAACTCTCTCGCAGTTAGTTACCTTTTCCTCTCTGCCTCTTTCTCTCTCTCTGTCTCTCTCTCTCTCACACACACACACACACACACTCTCTCTCTCTCTGCGTTTCTTCTTCTTCTGTTTTGTGTCAAACTCGGATACCTTGCGCCCAACCAGCTGCACACCGATCCCGACTTCCTTTTTTTTCATTTGTTTCATTTTTGACGTTTGGTATCCAGAAATAGTTGTGTGGACAGACAGACACTCAGGGCAAGACAGACAATGATTTTATTACTGGTAGGAAGACACTGAAAACGGCCGCACACTCCACGGCCCCGCGGCCCGGTGAAAGCGTCCCAGAGAGAGAAAGAGAGACTTTCCTCCAGTTTCACAGCCACAGTTCAAGGTGGGCAAAGACACGTCCCTCCCTGCCTGTCCATATTTGGTTTGATTTTTGCGCTGACCGAGGTTTCAAAGCATCTCTCTCTCTCTCTCTCTCTCTCTCTCTCTCTCTCTCTCTCTCTCTCTCTCTCTCACTTTCCCCCTGTCTCCTCTCTCTCTCTGTCTCTCTCGAAGATACCACCTGGTTGGACTTCACAAAAGGTCTTCCAACAGACGCCTACAAACAGCCAGAATTCAGTTCGTGAAAAAAGAAAATAAAAAAAAAGAAAAAAAGGGAGGAAGGAAAAGCGGAAGGGACCAGAAACGGGAAGGGGAACAAAAAAAAAAAAAAAAAAAAAAAAAAAAGGGCGTGCAGAAGCGAGTGCATATAAAACGAAGCATGCACATTCAGAACAAGACGTATCATCGGCACACTCTCTTTGGAGTAAAAAAGTCACCACTCCCCTCCGGCTCTTCTTCTTCCCACTTTCAACCACTCGCGTAGTATGGATCCAAGAGGAAAACAGCTAGTCGCCCCGGCGACGTCGGCTGCGGCTGCGTGCCTTGTCGCGCTTTTGCTCGCCGTGCCCGCTGCCCTCGCGTCTCCGATCCCGTTCGGCGGCCTTGCTCTCTGTAAGTGTTTGCCCGTCTTTACGGGGGGCGAGGGGTTGCAAAAAGACATTCTACTGATCGACCATCGCACCCCTCTTTTTTTTGCGAAATCACAGACTCAAGTGACCAGAGCGCAAACCCGACGTCGTCGCCCGTGCCGACCTCCATAGGGACCGCGGTGCCGCCCTCGGGCACGTCGAGCGCGTACACCATCATCCCGCCTCCCGTTTCTAGCAGCATTCACCCGCCCTCCATCGACCCTAGCCACCCACCCTCGACCTCGACATTATCCCAAGCAACGACACCGGTGTACACACCCTCGTCGCACCCTACCTCTACTCACTACACTGCTCCGCCGCCGGTCACTACCATCCTTCCCCCATCCATCGATCCCAGCCACCCGCCCTCGACTCTCCCCCCTGTCACGACGCCGGTGCACACGCCCACTCTCGTCTCGACAATCTACCCTCCCTACAGCCCGGGCACCCCGCCGGCCTCGCCCACTCACGTCTCGACAGTGTACCCGCCCTACACTCCCAGCACGCCGCCGACCTCGCCCACTCACGCATCCACGGTCCTCCCACCGTACACTCCGGGCACCCCATCCCCCAAGCCCACATACATCTCGACCGTCCTCCCGCCTTACACCCCCGGCACCCCGCTCCCGACCACCGCCGCCTCGACAGTCCTCCCACCGTACACTCCGGGCACCCCGTCGCCCAAACCCACCTACATCTCGACCGTCCTCCCTCCTTACACCCCGGGCACCCCGCCCGTCACCACCGTGCCGCCGCACACCAGCACCGTCACGCCCCACTTACATCTCCACCAAGCCCAACCCGTCCTCCTCCCCGGAGCCGCACTCATACACCGTTCCCCCGGCGCCGTCCAGCTCCGTGCCGTACTCTTACACAGCCGTTCCCCCGACGTACGCCTCGAGCAAGCCAAACCCGTCCTCCTCCCCGGAACCCCACACGTACACCGTGACCCCGGCGCCGTCGAGCTCCGTGCCGCACTCGTACACGGCCGTGCCTCCGACCTACGCCTCGAGCAAGCCAAACCCGTCCTCCTCCCCGGAGCCGCACTCGTACACCGTTACCCCCAGCGCCGTCCAGCTCCGAACCGCACTCGTACACCGTTGTACCGTCGGCGTCGTCCGGAGCGGCCACGGGCTCTGCCGAGCCGACCGTGCCCCCCGCGCCGACGAGCTCCGCCTCGGAGTGAGGGGCCTTGTTTACTCTCTTCCTGTTTTTCTCGGTCTCTCTCTCTTCCTTTGGCTCCACGTGTCCGTCCCTTTTCTTTTTTTTTTTCTTTCCACTCGACTAAGCGTTCTCGCTCTCACTCTCTGTCTCTCTATACTATCCTTGCGCTTCTCCCCCGTTCCTTCTTCTTTGCGATCTGTTCGTTCTCTTTCCCTACTTTCACCTTGTCTCCGTGTAGAGCCACTCCCTCCCTTTCCGGTCCCTCCCTTTCTTTCTCTCTTTTGTCGCGGCGTCCCAAAATCTCGAAAAAAAAAACTTGAAATAAAAGAAAAAAAAAAGTACCGAAAACCCAACGGAACAAAGCGAAAGCGTGAAGTCAGGTGCGCGAATAGGACAAAGCCTCGATGAGCGGCGTTCCGCCTGTGGGAGGAGGGAGGGGGGAACGAGAGAAGGAACTCGTCCAAAGCGCAGAGATGGTTGGGGGGTGGGAAGAAGGACACTAATGCATGTGCCCGACTCTCTCTCCCTTTCTTTCTTTCTTTCTTTCATATTTTTTTTTTGTTGTTGCGCGCTGTGCGCTACTTGGAATAGAGAGTGAGTGATTGGAGTGAGTGTAATGTGCCTGCGTGTGTGTGTGTGTGTGTGTGCGTGTGGTGTGTGCGTGTGTGTGTTTGTGTGTGTGTGTGTGTGTGTGTGTGCAGGAGTGATTACGCGGCTCTCGGGGATGGCATCGACATGGGGAAAGCGCGCGGCAAAACGCGACTGTGAGTAGGGAGTGCGTGAGTAGAGTGAGCAGAGAGCTACATACACCGAATAGCGAGCCGGAGGAAGTTTGAATACTTTTTATATTATAATCAGCTTTATCGTTCTACTACTCTGGGGGAACGCAACGGATTTAGGTTACCTCAACGTCTTTACAATGGACATGATGAGTTAAATGCCCTTTTGGCGGGGGACACAGCAGGAGTAGTTCACATTATTTTTCACCTATTTATTAAGGGAGCGTATACTCGTAGCCCCTTCTAAGTAAAGCATAGACCGACCTTGAAAAAAAAAAATATAACAAATGCTTCAGACAGCGGATTTTCGGACACCACCACCAGTCGGCGGCACCAATGAAATGAAGGACGACTTGGTTGACTTTGTCGTTCAATTTGCGGCGCGGCTATGCAGTTAAAAAAACCAGCAGTAGTTTTGACCGTGTTCAGATCATGTCTGTTCAGGGCGGGACGTTTCGAAAGGAGTCATACAGGCCAGGAGAAGACATCAAGCGTCGTCCCAACACCAGCACACACCGCATTGGCTGCACGTTCAAGATTACAGGCAGACTCGTTGGATCCGGCCCTGATCGCGGTCTTTGGAAGCTTATTGTCACGAACGGCGTCCATACCTGCTCACCTGATGGATTCAGATCGCTCCCTGCTGCTAACTGTCTCCAGAGGCGATGAAACACTTCCGATCACTCATTGCGGATATCTACAGCACGAATTCCAAGCCACTTTGAGCTCGTTGAGGGCACGGTACGACAGCGCAAATGTGGGCTTTGCCATATGGTCGGGCATGACAGGCGCACCTGCCCAGCGTCACCCTGCCTGAACGCGGTGCCACTGGAGGCGGCGTTTGTTTGTCTTCTTCTGCACTCTGCAATAAAATCATCGAACGAAACAAAGAAGGAAAGTGGGCGGTGGTTCAACGGTCAATGGATTACTTGGAAGGGGGGGGGTCTACGAGTAGACGCTCCCATTTATTAATTGGAGCTTGCGTATATAATAACACAACTGCGGTGTAGGCGGGTGGTCGTTCTGCCGTCGCCGCCGTCGCCGTCTTCGCCGCCTTCGCCGCCTTCCACATCCTTCTTCATCGTAACGCCGCAACCAAGCATGCGCAATAGCCACAACAACAACAACAACAGCAGCCACTGCAGCAGCAGCAGCAGCAGAAACAACATTGCTACGCGATATCCTTCTTCTCCTTCGTCGCCGTCCCAGTCGCCGTTGGCCGCTACCGCCACCGCCACCGCCTTCAGCTTTGACGCGCTGGCGGTCGTCCCCGACGAAGTCCTCCGCGGCGTCCTCGTCCTGCTCGCCCCGCGCGATCACGCGCGTCTCCGATCCTCCTCGCGCGCCGTCGCCGCCGTAGTCTCAACCGCCTCGGCCGGAGCGATCCCCCTCCCTGCTGCTTGCGCAGCCGCAGCAGTTTCCCGCGCTGTCGCCGACCACCCATCTCCATCCGCAACCGCAGCGGCGTTGGCAGAAGCACCCCCGCCGCCCCTGCCGACCCCAACGCCAACGCCAACGCCCTCTCCAACGCCATCATCGTCCACATCCCTCGCGGCAATAAAGTTCGCCGTCGCATGCCTTCGCAACTTTGACGGCCCCGACGGCTACTTCTCGCGCAATCTCAGCGTCGAGGCCGCCTTCCGCACGGTGCCGCACAGGCGCCGACTGCGCACCGAGATCGACTGGCGAAGCCTGTCGATGGCCTTTCGCACCGCCCTGCTGATCCTCGACCGCGTCGGCGACCTGTCCCTGGGCCTCCTCTACCCTGACGACTGGTCGCTACGCCAGTCCCGCGCCACCGTCGACCGTGGCTCCCGCGCCGCCCGCGAGACCACCGCCGCCATCCGCGTCGCCCTGCGCCACTTTGCCGCCTTCGAACCGGAACTGCCGCCCTCGCCCGTCGGCCTCTTCCACGGCCGCAGCCTGCACTGCTGGGCCGCCGCCACCGACGATCTCGAGCTGCTGGTCGACGCATTCGCCGCCCAAGACGATTGGGCCGGTCGCGTCCGTGGCTGTGACGATGAAATGGATGCCCAGCGACTGCAGCAGCAGCAGCTTCAGATTAGGCACAATTACACGAGGGAGGCGTTCAATTACGCGGCCAGCGCCGGAAGCGTGCGCGTCGTCAAGTACTTGCTCTCTGCGCACTCAACGCCGGCGGCAGGAACGGCGGGCGCAACGGCCGAACACGACGGCAAGGACGACGACGACGACGACGACGACGACGACGACGCCTCGGTGGCGGCGGCGTGCGCGCGGCTTCGTCCGCCCGCGATCCCTCTGTCGTACCGCCTGTACCTCGCCTGCGAAAACGGCCGCCTCCCCGCCGTCGTGGCCTTCCTCTCCCACCCGTCCACCACGCCGCCGTACCCGTCCGACCCGGACGACGAGCGCGACCACTACGTCGCCGTCGCCGCCTCGGGCGACCTCGCCCTCCTCGACCTCCTCCTCCGCAGAGTCCCCAACCCCGACGACCTGCCCCCCGACGCCGCAAACTGTCAGGCCCTCGTCGCCGCGGCCGCCGCAGGCCACCACGCCATGCTCGCCCGCCTCCTCGAACTCCCCCCCATCGCCGCCCACGCCCGTCCAACCCCGCCACCCGACGCCGCCACCGACACCACGGACGCCCGCGCGCCCGCAACGACGACGACGACGACGACGACGACGACGGGCACCCACCACCACCCGCCCGCCGCCATCATCGTCGTGTTCCCCCCGCGCGCAAAAGACCTCCTCCGCGCCGCCGCGACCTCTGGCGACGCACAGACCCTCCGCGTCGCCCTCCGCTCCCTCCAAACCTCCACCGCGCTGCTCCCCCTCGCATCCACCGCCGCCGCCGCCGCCGCCGACGACGACCGCGCCGACGACGACGACACCACCCTCCGCGCCGCCATGGCCGCCTGCCTCGCCGCCGCCCTGCCCCGCGGGCTCGACGTCGTCCGCGTCGTGCTGGACGACGGCCGCGTCGCCGTCGAGGACGTGAGGATGGCCGCGACGGCGGCGGCGGCGGCGGCGGCGGTGGCGGCAACGGCGGTGGTTGCGCCAGAGGTCGAGGCGGCGCTGTGGGAGTACGTGCGGGAGCGGAGCACCGGGTGATCGGGGCAGTCGCGTCGGTCCGGAGAACAAACGGCTTTTTCTCTTTTTTATTATTATGTTGCTGCTGTTTTGTCCAACCAACAACAGCTTCGTCGTAATGGGTATGCAACATTGTTTTTTCTTTGAGATTTTTTTTTGTTTTTTTTCTTCTTTTGTTCAGTGCGGTGAAAAATGGTCGTGTGAATAAATAAACAAAGGAGAAAAAAAGAAAAGAAAAGAAAAGAAAAGAAGAGAAAAGAAAAGAAAAGAAAAGAAAAGAAAAGAAAAGAAAAGAAAGAAAGAAAAGAAAAGAAAGAAGCAAGAGAAATGGGAATTCCGGCGTCGGTCGGAAGTCCTCGGAATTGACGACGAGAGGCGCAAAGAGACACACGGGGTAAATAATTGCCAGCACGACGCGCGCGCGCGCGTGTGTGTGTGTTGTGTTTGGGAAATTACCCAAAACAGAAACAACAACAAAAAAAAAAAAAAAAGGCTCAGCCCGCCCCCCCCCCAAGTGCTCTTGCCGTAAGTGAAGAAACCTTCTTCGGACAAACACTCGCACGAAACGCATACACACACACTGTCTGTCTCTCTCTCCGTCTCTCTCACTCTCTCTCCGTCTCTCTCTCTCTCTCTCCTCTCTCTCTCTCTCTCTCTCTCTCTCTCTCTCTCTCTCTCCTCTCTCTCTCTCTCTCTCCTCTCTCTCTCTCTCTATCTCTCTCTCTCTCTCTCTCTCTCTATCTATCTCTCTATCTCGCAGTCCCGCAAGGGTGCGGGCTGAGCACACACACTGAACAAACAAACGTCGCCGACATCCGCACCATCTCACCGGTCATAGTCTAACCTTTTGGGAAATACGCAACGAGAAACCCTCGCTCTCGCTCCAAGCATACTCAGCCAAACGGCAGCCCCCAACTGTCAAAGTACTCGTCGCCCGCCACCTCGCAACCTCCACCACCACAACCAACCCACCACCACTGCCGCCGCCGCCGGCCTTATGGCCCTCGTACACCTTGCATGCATCATCGGAATCCTCCTTCTTTTTGAAGGCGGCGGCGGTAGCGGAGGCGGCCGCGCTACGCGGGGGATCGTTGCGCTCGTTGAAGCCTTCCCGGCCCCAGCGCCCGCTCCCGTGCCGCTTCCCTTGCCGTTTCCGATTCCTGGCGAGGGAGAGATAACTGACATTATGCACAAAGGTCCGTCGATTCTGCCAAAGGACGTGAACCCCACAACCATTCCAGCGCTAATGGGTTTCTCACCCCGGCAACGAATCCCTCTGCCCTGCCCTCCTTTCGTTCCCCAACCCACGTTCCCTGGTTGGGAAACTCAGTTCGAAACAAAATGGACGACGTTGCAAACATGAAGCACGAACGTAAGCACCGCGCTGCGCATTCGTATTACATTTTTCCTGACCCGAGGTGTGCACCCCCCCCAATAAAAAAGACGAGTACTATCAAGACGGCCGCGTCGCGCTCTTTAACGAACCAAACAAGCCAGAGTCCGGCACAAAAGCCCACGCAACGGGTAGGTACCAGGTCAGCATCGACGGAAAGTACGACAAACAAGACCTCAACGCCGCAATGGTGTGTGGGTGTGATATTGTGTTTTTGCCCCTTTGCGTCCTTCGTATCTAACGCTAAACTGCGTGAAAAAAAAAACAAAAAAACAAAATAGAGTCGAATCCGAGCCCACGAGCACGACAAGGATCCCGCCATCCCGGCCGGCCAACCCGACATGAAAAAGCCCTTGGACGGACACAAGGTGACCATCGGCGCCCACGACGTCGAGCACAAAGGCGGCGGTAGGGTGCAGGCAGACGTCCAGGTGGTGGTAAGTGCAAGAAAAACAGAACCCGAGCATCTGACCCCCGAGTCGGCTCGCATGTGTTGCTTTCTACCTGTCCACAACTTACTGAACCTTGCAACACAGGCCGACAACGGCAAGGGCTCGAAATACGGCATCGTCATCCACTGCAACTCGAAAACCCGGCGCGACGGCGGCGCGTCGGGAGGTTGCGGCACAAACCCGAACGCCGCCGCCAAAACCGCAAAAGCCGCCGGTGCGAACGCCAAGACCCCAGCCGGGAAAGAACCCGGTGCGGGCAAAAGCGGTGCCGACGGCAAGACCGCAGGGAGCACGGCACGCGGTACCGGTGCGACCGGCGTAGCCGGCGGCAAGGGAACGCCCGCCGGCGGCAAGACCGCGGCCGTCACTACTTCCCGCAGCCCGGGCCGCGGCGGCGGCGGTGCAGCGGGAAGTGGTAAAGCGGGCGGCGGCGGCGGCGGCGGCCCGACCGGCAACATCCCGGCGAGCGCCGCAGGCAAAGGAGCGGGTGCGGGCAACGCTGGTCGCGGCGGCGCCACCGGCAAGTCGGCAGGCGCTGGACGCGGCAGTACCCCCGTGAACGGTGGAGCCGGGGGAAAAGGGGTCGCAGCCGGCGGTAAAGGAGTCGCCGCCGGTAGCAAGGCGTCCGCGTCGACCCGCGGCGGCGGCGGCGGCGGCGGTGGACGAGCCGGCGGCGGTACGAACGCCAGGACCCCCGCGAGCGGTGACGGGAAAGGAACTGGTGCGGGAAAAGTCGGTGGCGCCCGCGCTGGTGAGGCTGGTGGCGCGAACGGCAAGACCGCGGGTGCTGGACGCGGCGCCGGCGCCAACGGAGGAGGGACCGGAGGAAAAGGGACGGGAGCCCTCGGCAAAGCAGCCGCTGCTGGCAGCAAGGCGCCCGCGTCGACCCGCGGCGGCGGTGGAGCAACCAGGGGCGGCGGCAACGCGGGCGGTGCAACCGGCAAGACCGCAACGGCTGGTGGAGGCAAAGGAACTGGTGCGGCAAAAGTTGGTGGCGCCGGAACCGGTAAAGCTGGTGGCGGTGGTAACAACGGGAAGCCCGCAGGGGCTGGACGCGGCACCGGCGCGAACGGAGGCGGCAAAGGCGCACCCGCCGCCGGCAAGGCAGCAGCAGCTGGCCGAGGCGGTGGTGGCGGTGGCGGCGCGGGCGGAGGAAGTAAAGTTGGCGGCGCGAACGGAAAGGCCCCCCAAGTGGGCGGCGGTGGCAAAGGAACCGCCGGCGGCAGCAAGGCGGGAGCGACGACGGCCCGCGGCGGCGGCACCGGGGTCGGAGGCGGCGGGAAGGGCGGTAAAGCCGGCGGTGGCGGCGCGAACGGCAAGACCGCGGCAGCTGCAGGACGGGGCGGGGCCGGCGCCACTGGAGGCGGTGGTGGGAAAGGGGCATCGGCCGGCGGCAAGGCCGGAACGGCGGCCCGCGGCGGCGGCGGCGGTGGAGCCGGAGGCGGAAAGGGCGGGGTTGGCAAAACTGCCGGCGGAGGCGGTGCTAAAGCGGCTGGCGGTGGTGCCGCAGGCAAAGCTACGGCGGCGGGACGGGGCACCGGTGCGAACGGCGGAGGTACCAAAGGCGCCACGGCTGGCAGCAAGGCTGGAGCGACGGCCCGCGGTGGCGGTGGAGGTGCAGGCGGCGCCAAAGCCGGCGGTACCAACGGCAAGGCTCAAACTGGCGGGGGTGGCAATGGAATGGGCGCGAGCGGCAAGACCGGAACCACGACCCGTGGCGGTGGCGGCGGTAGGGCCGGACCTGGCAAAACAGCCGGAGGCGGCCTCGGTAAAGGAACACCTGCTGGCAGCAAGGCTAGTACACAGGCCCGCGGGGCTGGCGGTGGAGTCGGAGGCGGAAAGGCCGTCGCAGGCAAAACTGGCGGAGGCGCTGCGGGTCGCGGAGCCGGCGGCAACGTAGGCGGAGGCGGAAAAGGGGCCGCGGCTAGCAGCAAGACGCCAGCGGCGAACCGCGGCGGCGGCGGGTGGAGATGGAGGCGGCAAAGCTGGTGGAACCGGCAGTAAAGGAGCCGCACCTGGTGGTAAGGCGGCGGTGACGACCCGTGGTGGTAGTGGTGCTGGAGGCGCTGCCGGCGCCGGCGGTAACAAAGCTGTGCGCGCGAATGGCAAGCAGCCAGCTGGTGGACGCGGCGCTGGTGCTAACGGCGGCGGAGGTGGCAAACAGGCCACGACTGGAAGCAAGGCTGGTCAGACGACGCGCGGCGGAGGAGGGAGCCCGAACAAAGCGGCGGGAGGCGGCAGCGGCGGCGGTATGAAGGCCCCCGCAGCCCGGGGCAACACTGGTGGTAGCGGTGGTGGAGCCAGCAAAGCGACCCCTGCGCGCGCGAATGGCGGCGGCGGGGGCGCTGCGCCGAAGAGCCAGGTGAGAGGAAGTACCACCGGTGGTGGCGGTGGGTCAAAGGCAGCTCCGGCCCAGCAGCAACAAACACCCGCGCGGACGAGCGGAGGCAGAGGCGGGAAGCGGCGGCGGCGCGGCGAAGCAGTCAACGACGGCGTCGAAGCAGGTAGCACCGCAGAAACAGCAAGCAGCCGCTCCGAAACAGCAGGCAACGGCATCGTCGAGGCAACAGACGTCAGCTGCCGCGCCGAAGCAGCAGCAGGCAGCCTCTAAGCAGCGAGCGGCCCCGAAGCCGCAACAGGCAGCACCAAAGCAGCAGCAGCAGGCGTCTAAACCTGCAGCAGCAGCAGCGAAGCCAGCGGGTAGTGGTGGTGGCGGTGGGGGAGGCAAGAAGAAATGAGACGTGCTAGAGGAATGCGACCTCTGCTTGTTTTGTCGTGTGCGTGTGGCAACAACTCAATCTTTTCGACGCCACCCTTGGTACACTCGGAGAATGGGTAATAAGAGCATCTTTTTCCACCACCACTGCACCAGCACAAGCAGCAGCACCACCGGCCCCGCGCGTCCAGTCCGTCCACTTCGTCTTCTCGGACGCCTTCCGCCGCACCGCCTGCTCCCCGTCGGCGTGCCGCTGTCAGGTCTGTCTGCCCTTCGCCAGCTCATCGTCCAGGAGTCCTTCCATCCCCAACCTTGAGGTCAAGGCAACCCCTCAAGGTCGACGGCAAGGTCGTCTTTGACGGCCTCGGCCACTGAGACCAGCGTCGAGGTCTTCGGTGACCTCAGGTCCCTCATTAAACGCGCCGGGCCGTGGGGTGTCGTGGAACACCGTCCGTCTACTTCATCCGCGTTTTCTTTATCTAAGTCTCTCTTCTGTTCGTGTTGTTGCACGCAACAGCAGACGCCAAGAACACCCCGGCATTCCTTCCCGCCCCTACCCCTCCAACATTGCTCCAAACGGCTTTGCGTTCATACGAGGCTCACATCACAGCGCACCACCGGCGACGCTGGCGGGAGCTCAGGGTTGCCGGGGGAGGCCGTGGCTGCGGAGGTGGCGGCGGTCGCGGAAGAACGGGCTGGCGGTGGAGAACGCGGCGACTGTGGCGACGGCGAGTGGGGTGGGCATCGTGGGCAAAAAAGGTGTGTTGTGGAGATCGTTCTGGTTGGGTTGGGTTGCTCGCCTTCAAAAAGCGTGGGGAAGTCGCTGACTGCGCCCGAGGTTTTCCCTCGCCCACGGGTTAGAGACAGCGTCCGCGGCCCAAACTCCAACAACATAATCTTATTATTCCCCAATATAAATACTGCTCCTGCACGCACGCTCCGGAATCCGCACTCTTATCACTTCGAAAATCTCTGACACAAACTGCAACAAAAAGCCGGTCTCATCCTTCCCACAATCCAACAAAACAAACGAACAAATGTCGCCCATCACCCCGCTCGGAACCCCCGCCGTCTCCGCCTTCACCACCACCGTGCCTGGCCTCCGTTCGTCCGCTCCCCCCCACCACAACCCGGATGCCAACCGCCGTCGCCGCTGCCAAGTCGCGCGCCTCCTCGGCCTTTGCCCGCTTCGCGTACACAAAGCTCGACACCGAGTCCTCGGCCCAGGCGTCTCCCACTGTCGCCTCCACTAACTCGCCGGCCGCCGTCGTGAAGCCCGTGCAGCCCGCCAAGGTCAAGCGCGCTCATGTCATATTGTACGGCTCGCACCGCCTGGGGTCGCCGATGTGAACGAAAAGATCGAACGAGACGAAACGTGAGACGTATCTGGAATTGAAGAAACTGGGCGCGCGGCTCAATCTGAGCAGCAACCCGCGGGTGGGGACACCCTGGATCCCAACGGCCTCCGACTTTGTCGCGGGGGGTTTTTTTGGTTAACGATGGGTGCCCGTTATTGGATTTTGGGGTGCGGTGACTGGTTGATGGCGAAAGCTGTCCCGAACTCGCTCCCGATTGTTTCTTTTTTCTTTTTCTCTTTATTTTTTCTTGGTCCTTCTTTGTTTTCATTCTGCACCTGACGCCTCGTACCCTCTTACTCGCCCTTTTCTCTTTGTTTTGCTCTAGTCTCGGAAGTCTTTTGTCGTCATATTCCTCCTGCCCTACTTGATTCTGTGATTCAATAAAAACCCAGCACAACACATAACTACACTACCCCTTGGACCCTCAATGACTTCGCTGTCCACTGTGGCACCAGCACAACCCATCCTCTTCTCAAATTACCGCCGCCACGGTGAGTTCCAGCATCCTCCTTCAGTGGGCATCTTTTCAGTGGTAAGCGATCGTAGTTTCAAGCTCCACCTCGAGCCCATCCGCCAGTCAACGAGATTGCCCGTCACGGGTTGATATGCTGGTCGACTTGGCCTCTATTTTCGGCTCCGAGGACCAGCCCTTCCGGTTTCTCAGTTATCAAGTATGGGTCAACGGGCCTGTTGCGTCAGTGAGATTAGATAGATATTATTGTACCAAGAATAAGAGCGTCGCAGTATTCGTATAGTTGCTAGTACGCCTCGTTGTGGCCGAGGCACCGGTGCTTCGATTCCACCATACTGCCTTCGGGCCATGGCAAAATGCTTTTCTGGCAAAATCAGGATGCCTCGTGGGGCATCTTGATCGATGTTTGGTAACGGATCCGAGTTTGATCCCTAAGAGAAAGATATGGGCGCAAAATGTCGTTATGACAGTCAGGGGAAGCCAAATGCACCTCCCACCTTGGACAAGAAGACACTAGGTAGTGTGCTTTCGCTCAATCTGCCCAAGCGCAGTCTGGGTCGGAAACGGCTTTTCCGCTATCCCCACGAATCCCCAGCTGATTGCCTCCACCCTTGAACTAATTTGATGATCTAGCCAAAGACGGTTTGTTTTTCGAGGGGACACTGCGTCAAAGCTCCCAATCTCCGTTCACCGCGGGAAATACACGAGCTTGCCGCACACTAACATCCCTCCCTTCATCGCTCATCTCTCCCTGCAAAACTGGTCTCATCCTCCCACAATCCAGCGTAAAAAAGAGCAAATGTCGTTCATCATGCTAGGACCTCCCACCGTCTCCGTTCGCGCCAAACCGCGGCTTCTTCGGAATTTGAGAGCGAGTGGCTGACTGACGGCGAAGGCTGTCCCGCATTCGCTCGTGATCGGTTCGTTTTTTTTTTTTTTTCATTCCCTATCTTCATTGTGATCCTGAAGCCTCGCAGCATCGTTGCCTTGTACTCGTCTTTTTTCTTCTTGTTTTCGCATGTTTCTCGACTATGACATCTTTTGCCCTCATCCTCATCCTCCAATACTGGACTGTGTGATTGAGTAAAACCCGGACATCTCATGACTACTAAGGAAGCGGGCCACCATTGTTTCGCACAGGGACAGATTAACATGATTCGAGCTCGCTATGGCGACCTGGTATGTGGCTCGCTCCCTTTCCTGTTCTTTTCTTTCCTACTCTGCCAACCATATCCGCGTTGGGCGGTGGGTGAGAGCAGAGTCTGTGGAAGACTAACTCAAAAATATATTTTAGGGTCTTGCTATAGCCAGCCCTCTGCGACTAGGAGAAATTGCCAGCCCTGCCGCCCCCACACAGCCCCCACATCCCCCTCCAGCCCTTTTCTTGATTTTTCAATTCTTCATTTTCTTTCCATTTTGGGAGGAGACAAATTTCGAAAAAACAGACAGAAAAGGAAGGCATAAAGGAGCGTCCTCTGCGTCAACCAATCCGAGCCGACCCTGGAAACTCAGGTCTTATGTTCGTCGAGGGCAAGTGTGCTTGTTGTGGCCTGGTAGATTGCAATGGCTGCATTTTCGCTGCTGCTCCCGCGCACGAGATCCCAGTTACTTTGACCATGTTGAAGCGTACTTTCACTGAGCACAAACTTTTGTATGAAGTTCACTAGATCTCTGGTGGAAGGCGAATCGATTCCATAGTGACTGATCCAGCAGATGGGGCCAATGCATCCAAACAGCTTTGGGTGTCGATCTCGTTCTGGCCCTCTCCAAAGATGGTACTGTCCAGATTGATATCGTCGTAAATCTCTCCAGCATTAGTCTCTTCTCCAATACATCACTATAGTCTCTGTCAATCGTCATCGAAACAATCCAGGTTGCAACTGCAGCCGCTGTCGCGTATGGCGAGCATTGGATTGAAAGTCCAGCTTCTTGGCGCGTTGGCTTCGCCTGTGGGTCGGTCGACGCAGGTCTTCACTCCTTTATGCTTTCCTTTTCTGTCTGCTTTTTTGAAATTTGTCTCCTCCCAAAATGGAAAGAAAATGAAGAATTGAAAAATAAAGGAAAGGGCTGGAGGGGGATGTGGGGGCTGTGTGGGGGCGGCAGGGCTGGCAATTTCTCCTAGTCGCAGAGGGCTGGCTATAGCAAGACCCTATATTTTATGCCGCCATAAGACAGAAATACAGTATGACGGAAGAAAATGGCACGCTAAAGAGCCAAAACAGAAGTGGGGAAAGATAGGACTCAATCGCTGCTCGCTGGCATTTTGCGAGTAAACCTGGTGGCGAGCAGGTCCAAAAATCTGCTGATTCCGAATCGCCGATCCCATCACACGCGCCCAGCCCGTTTTTGATACCTTCGGCCGAGTCTTTGCTTGCCTTGGCTGACGTCCCAAGCCGCTTGAATGTTATCGTTCTTGTCGTTGCGATCCTCGACGGCCCCTCCGGCTCCAACAGCGCACAAAGCTTCCCGCAAGCGCGCCAAACAGGACCAGCGGCTTCTTGGGCTTGCCGACCACGGAATTTCCACTTGTGGGACGACTTACTTGAGGTGAAATATTAATGCGTTTCTTTTTTCTTCTTTTTTCTTTGTTCGTAGTAAACACGACTAAGACCGCCGACAAAGTGAGAGAGAGAGATGTATAGCATCATCACAGCAGCGCAGCAATCTTCTCATCCAACTCCTCCGGGGTCGTCCGGCTGCCAAACCTCTCAACGACCCTTCCGTCCCTGCCGACCAAAAACTTTTCAAAGTTCCACCGGACGTCGCCGCCGCCCGCCGCGCCTTTCAGCTGCACGAAAAGCGGGTGCGCGGCCGGCCCGTTGACGTCAATCTTTTCGGCGATGGGGAACGTCACGGCGTACGTCTTGGCGCAAAACGCCGCGATCTCGGCCGCGCTGCCGGGCTCCTGCCCGCCAAACTGGTTGCAGGGGAACCCGAGGACCGTCAGGCCCCGAGAAGCGTATTTTCGGTGGAGCGCTTCGAGGCCAGGGTACTGCCTTGTGTAGCCGCAGTGGGACGCGACGTTGACGATGAGCGTCACTTTGCCCTAGTGGTGTGGGAAAGGCGTGGGCGGAAGCATTGAATGGTGTGTTTGTGTTTCGGTAAACAGTCCGCTCACCTGGAGGGACTCAAAGTTGAGCTCCTCGTTATCGCCACCGTTGATGAGCTTGACGACGTGGGAGTAAAACGGCGCGGCAGCTTTCGCATCCTGCTTCGAGCTCTTCAGGTGGTTCACGATGCCCTCGACAATCCGGCGACTCCGCTTGTCCCCGATCAATTCAAAGTGCCCAACGTTCATGACGTACGAAACCGCCAGGTTCAGCTCGTAGCTCCACTAGTTTGACAGGCACGACAGTGTGCGACGGGGCGGATATTTTTGGGGGGTATCTTTTAGCCTATTCTGAGTGATCTACTGCTTCATACGCGGCCTCGACAAAACTCACCAGAATAATCGACCCGCCCGACCCGCTCCACCCGTAGAACGTGGTCCCGTTGACAAAGTGCGTGTCAAAGATGCCCCAACCGGCCTTTGTAATGGCAAAGTACACCTTCACAACGTCGTCCATTCGCGCGTCCTGCAGCTCAAGTGCCGCACGCATTGTGGAGGGCTGGAAGAGGGTCACGCCGTCGAGCGTGCCGTTGTTAACCATGAAGGCGGCCAGGCGTGCGAGCTGGGGTAAAAACTCACTCAGTCAGTCACTCATCCACAGGAACACACACTCACACTCACTCACGGACTCCCCTCCCCCCGCTTCCTCACACAACTTGTCCCTCACCGTCCTCGCGTTCGTCAACCCCCCAAACGACGGGTTCTCAGACCTCCAGATAAACTCGTTATTGTACGTCTCCGGGAACTGCTTCCACGTCGGGTCGAACGTCGGGCCGGACCTAAAGACAGCCTTTGCGCAGATGGACGAGGGGTCCAAGAGGGCGTCGAACATGACGGTGGAGATGGGCACGGCGCCGAGCGCGCGCTGGATGCTGTGCGGGACGAGCAGGTGGAAGAGGGATTGGAGCGGGGAGAGACCGATGACGGGGGCCAGGCGCGGGAGGAGCGCCGGGTATTGCGAGTCGGTGAGGCCGAGGTAGAACTCGTAGGGTCGCTCGTTCGATGTTGAGGAGGAGATGATGGGGAGGATGTCTTCTCTGCGGAATAGGGAGCGAGGAATATGGCACGCGTGAGAGAGAGGGAATAAAAGAAAATAGAAATAAAGGGAAGGCTCAACCCAACTGGACGACGTATCGAATGCTCCTTCCCTTTGGATCCGCGCGCCGCACAAACTCGTTCACGAACCAACCTCCGGCCAGAGCATGGTACGCGCTCCGCACCTCCCCACCAAAGGCGTGCGGCTGACCCGCAATCTTTTTCGCCAGCGCGTCCAGATCTGCCAGCTCGCGCACGCCCGGGGCGCGTTCGGGGTCGAGGAACGGCAGGCCGGCGCGGTGCGACAAAAGCTGCGAGATGGTTACGTTCTCCTTCCCGCCCTCGGCGAACTCGGGCCAGTAGTCGGCGACCTTGGCGTCCAGGCTCGGGATGTGGCCGCGGTCCAGGAGGGAGAGCACCGCGAACGTCGTGACCATCTTGCTGGCGGAAAACACGAGCTGGAGCGTGTCTTCCGAGTACGGCGTCGCGTAGGTCTTGTCGGTGTAGCCGCCGTAGAGCTCAGCGACTTTGACGCCGTCGACTGGAAGTTGATGCGAGTTTTTTTCGGAAGGATCGGGGAGGAGGGGCAGGAGTTCAGCGAAGATCCTAGGAACACGTCGTGGGCGATCGCTCACCGTACGCCGTAAAGCTCGCGCCAACATCGTCGCCGTCAACAAAGATCTTGTGGAAAAGAGGCTCAATGTACTTGTGCTCTGCGTGGACGAATCCGCGGCTGGGCAGGACTGGCGGGCAGCCGAACGCGAATAGCTACGCGTTTGAAATGATTTGATTACTCGACTGGGCCTCCATCACCATTTGCCTGCGGCCAACGCGTCGTTTCCTTACCTTGCATGAGGCGGGAAGGGCAAGGCCGCCGAGAAAGTACCTTTGTAGAGGGGGTGCCATGCGATATAGGTCAGCGGAGCGCGAAAAAACGAACAAGCGATTGTGGCGGAAAGCGGCATTGCTGCCCTGGTTGCTCCCTTCCGTCGCCTCTGGATCCGTTTTCTACTCGCTCCCTCATTTCGCTCGCCCCACACAGAACTGCTGCTACTGTCTCCAGCAGGTCAGCCAGTCTCACCTGAAAGCGGCCCAAGCAGAGAATGCGGTGGCGAAGAGGAGTGCGGAGGAGATGGACGACGACGACGACAGCACCCGGCCTGAGGCCGAGGGCGGCGGCGGCGGGGTTGGGGTGGTGGTCGTTGTCTCTTCCTCGTTCTTCTTTTTCATCGTTTTTGTTTGTCTATCTGTCAAACTGTGACAATAATAATAATAGGGATCCTCAATTTTGTCTCTGCTGGCTTCCAAGTGGTCGTTCTCCAATAATTGGGGGCTGCCCGCAAACGAAAGGTCCGGTTGGGCAGACAAACCCGATCATCCCTAATAGCGAAAGACGAGGTTCACTCTTATTGAGCAAGGCGGGACTCGGGTGGGGGACGTGGTGGGCAGATTGGATGGACGGATTCCATCGCCGACACTCGTCATCTCGTTTGATTGTTGAGCAGACATTTGGAATACTGAAGTGTAGATGGAGAATTTTATTGCCACCTATGCCAACTGATCCTTTCACTCCAGCAAATACTTTCTAGTGCTGCGGAGCTCTCCACGATATTCTCAACATGTTAGGGAAAAACTTGCTCTAAAATCTGCAGTTTCCTTTCACTCCTTGTCCACCACAAACATCTTGAGAAAGGTAGCAGAAATAGCAGCTGGCAGAATCATCAAATTTAGCCCACACATTTGATCCTTTGGTGGCATCAGAGTTAGGGCAACTCCCCCAACCTTTATGCATTTGTGCTGGCCCTGGTGCAATGCCCAACGCAAGGCAAATTTCACAATCAGCTTTGTGTGCTTGATATGCTTGCTTGTTATGAATCACCCTCTGGAACCTTCTGGAACCTTCTAGATCTTTCCTTCATGGAACCTTGTGGAACCTTCTGGAACCTTCTTTGCTTTCCTGACTTGTCTTGTTGTCATTGGTATCATTGGTATTGTATTACTAATTGCTCTTTCTGGAACTTTCTTTGAGTCTTGACAAGGAAGACTCTCAAAAGGTATAAAAGGGGGATGGGGGACCTGTCCCATCCCTCAAGTGAATTATTGTTTCCAATACAATCATCACTCCTCTCTGTTCCTTGTCTGCCTTGTCCTGTCCTGCCATGTTCCTGACAAGCAGCAAGAGGCACAAGACAGACCCGAACCTATTGTGACTGTCAGTTATCATTCTCACGATGCCCATGGGAGAGCAAGCCACCGCCAATGCAGACCTGGGCGCTGGCTTGCGCTGTTGACAAATACTCTGAGTATTAAGCGAAATGGTATCCCAGTGTTAACAGTTTTCCTACTCCTCTGCTCAAGCAGATAATATAGGAGAGGTTTTTACCCTGTGCCAGTCATGCTTACCTAGCAACTATTATAGTGTGTTTATCATCATTATGTATCAATAATTCATAACAGAGTTTTTTTCTCTTTCTCTCCTCTCCAAGTTGGGGAGAAGGACCACCCACAAACACACATCTCCACTTCATTCCCTCACTGTGGGTAGACTGTTTACACAATATCGTGCCAGGTATCTGGCTGCATCAACCACAGATACTAGCTCAGAACAACACTATCTACCACCTCCAACAAACAGAATCAGCATAGCTCAACTTTAGAAACCATTTTGTTGTGGGACTCCAAGAATATTCATAGAACGTAAGCACCAATCAAGGTTGGTTCAAGTACGTTGTGTGAACCACCCCTTGGATATTCCACGCCTTGCGCTGTCGCATGATACAGACACAGAACCACTGCTTTTGAACGCCGGTCAAAGCCATCGATGCCGTATAACGACGAAACGTAATATTAATAACTCGCGGAACCCTTTGATCCGTCCGTTCGTAATTTGCGGTCCGTCCGTCCGTCATTGCCGGATTCATCACGTGCGTACAGCCGTCAATTGAATCTAAGTTATTTTGCTGTTGAGAGAGAGCAGAGAGACAGAGAGAGACAAGGACCCCAAAACAAGAGACAGAAAGGCAGAGAGTGAGAGAGGGGAGAGAGAGGGAGAGAGAGAGAGAGAGAGAGAGAGAGAGAGAGAGAGAGAGAGAGAGAGAGAGAGAGAGAGAGAGAGAGAGAGAGAGAGAGAGAGAGAGTGTGTGTGTGTGTGTGTGTGTGTGTGTGTGTTGGCACTTCAAGAGCTGAGCGACACCGCCATAAAGGCACGCGACCGCTTCTCCCCTTCCCTCCCACCCGCCACTCTCCTCGAGAAAATCGAACCCAACGCACGAAGTGATTGACAAAATCAAATACGACTCTGTCAAAAAAAACCCCGCCACCATGTCCAACCCCACCCCGCTTGCCTCCCGTAACCTCGCCGGCCGCAGCGTCCTGGTCACCGGCGGCGCCGGCGGCCTCGGCCGCGCCATTGTCCGCGCCTTTGTCGCTGAGGGCGCCCGCGTCCTCGTCGTCGACATCGCCGACTCCCTGCTCGACTCATGCCGCGCCGACCTGGCCGCAGAGTTTGGCCCAGACGCCGCCGCAAGGGTCGCCACCGTGGCCGTCGACATTTCGACCGAGGCCGGCGCAAAGTCGGCCGTGGATAAGGTGGGTTAGGAAAGCCGGTGGCTGTCGGGGTGTGTGTGAATACTGCGAGATGGAGAGGAGTGGTGTGCCAACGTCTAAAACACGCTTAATACGAAAACATATTCGCCCCAATCCCCCCCACTTTCAAACAAAAAAAAAAAAAGGCTGTTCAAGAGTTTGGCACGCTCGACGTGCTCGTCAACAACGCCGGCATCATGGACGGCTTCTTCCAGGTCCACGAGCTGGACGCCGCACTGTACGCCAAAGTGCAGGCCGTGAACCTCACCGGCCCCACGTTCTTGGCGAAGCACGCCGCACTGGTGTTTCTGGCAAAAGCACCGCCCAAGGGCTGCATCGTCAATATCGGCTCTGTCGCGTCCCGGTCGGGGATGTCGGGTGAGAGCTTCGTGTTGGGATTTCTTCGTGTGTGGGTGGGCTCGCGCGAAAGGGTTTTCTGTGCTTGCAGATCTCCTCACTCAACGACAACCCCAACAATTAAACAAAAACATAAAAAAAAAAAATAAAAAAAAACACGTCACAAAGGCTGCGCCTACACAATCAGCAAACACGGCCTGGCCGGGCTCTCCAAGAACATTGCCGTACAGTACGCCGCGCGCGGCATCCGCTCCAACCTGATCCTTCCCAACGGCATGGTGACGGGGATCATGCGCCCGGGGGCCAGCGTGAGCGTCGAGGGCCAGAAGACGATGGAGAAGGTCATGGCGATGGTAGGCCCGCAGCTGATGGTGGGCACGGACAAGGTGGCCGCGCTGGCGGTGCACCTGGCGTCCGACGCCGCCGAGGGCATCAGCGGCGCCGAGATCCCGGTCGACAACGCGTACTTGGCGTATTGATGAAGCGTGTTGCACAATGTATCTACGCAAACAGCCCACAATTAAAAAAAAAAAATGGAAAGGGTTGCTTTTTTTTTGATTGTAGCGCAAGTGTGGCGGATTCACTGCAAGAGCGATTTCTTCCGTTACAGGTGGACAGCATACTTGAATAACAGCTTGTGTTTGGGGGCGGCGGGACAGCACGCAGTATGCTCAAGGAACATCTACGGTCGGTGGGTCGCCTTCCGCTTGACGCCTGCTTTGGTTTTGGAGCAATGCGGCTCGGTGCCGATGGCATCGATTTGATGTATTCAAAAAAATGAGGGTTGCTCGTCTGACATGTTTGAAGCATAGAAGTGTCACAGAAAAGAAAAAAAAAAACAAAGGCTCTGCCCCGCAGTCAGATGCTTGCCTTGGATCGGGCTCAGACTGCGCGAGGAGCGCGTCCCTCACTTTATAAGAACGTCGCGGACACTAAAATCCTCAAACAGAGCCACAGGGGGCTGAGCTCCATTGGTCGGCGGCGCAGGCTGCTTCTTATCCGCGGGCTCAGCAGCGTACGTAAAGTTGTGGTACACCCCGACTTTCTTGAGCACCAGCGGTTTGCCCTCCTCGCACGGCTCCAGCGGCACGCACACGGCGTAGTCGTCCGCAAAGTGGTTCGCGCCGTCGCACGATATCGACGTCCCCACCAACACCAGGATGACCTGCTTCCCCGCCGCGATCTCGGCGACCGCGTTCGCGTCGTCGGCGATCCCCGAAAACACCTGCCCCTTGGCCGTCACGATCTCGACTTTTTTCACAAACTTTGGGTACGCGAACGTCGGCTCTTTCTTGTCGTCGTTCTTGGCGAGGTAGATGTTCCCGCCCGCCAGCAGGCTCCCCGACATCCGGTCCCAGAACCCGTGCGTCTTGTACTGGTTCTCGTACCGCAGCGTCTCCGCCCGCGCCCACGACAGGAGCGGCGGGTCGATTTCTACCATGAACGCCATCAGAGCGAGCAGTTCGGAAAAGTACGCTTGTGGGTCGGAGAGATAGTGGTTGTCGCGGAGCACCGTGAACTGCGCGACATGGACGACGCGCGTCTCGGGGATGCGGACGCCTTCGCGGGAGACGACCGGCCTCACGTCGTGGTCGAGGAAGCGCATGCCGTCTTGGAGGCTGGTGAAGCGGTCGTAGTCATTGTACTCGTATTCAAATGCGTTGTCTGTCAGGAACCGGCGGATCTCTGAGGGCTCGGCGCGCCGACGCATCGAGCCGTTGATGTAAAAGCCAGGCTCGAAAGAACCGAAAAAGCTCGTGTTGCTGGAAGATGCCGCCGAGGTGAGCTCGGCGTGGAACGCCTCCTGGCGCAGCTCCGGCGGCGTCGGGGCAATGGTCCCAAACTGCTTGACGACCGCCGAACCCATGGCGAGCGCAAAGTCGGAGGCGACCTCGGCAAACGTCTTTTCGTAGTCGACCGTGATTTTCGAGTGGTCAAAGGCGTCCGGGTCGTCGCTGGGCAGCACGCCGAGCACGCCGTACAGGCGATCGGTGGCGTAGCGCGAGGTGCGGACGCTGGACAGGAGCAGCGCGGTGCGGACAGATGGATTTGTGATGCCGAGAGGGAGTAGCTGCAGCCCCGCCGTGAGCGCGGACTCGGGCGTCAGGCCACCAAAGAGCTGCTCCATCTGGCCGGCCATCCACACCTGGCCGATGACGTGCTTTCGCGACATCCACACCGGAACGGGCTCTGGGACCGTCGGGTCGGCTTGCCGGGAAGAGAACAAGGACGTTATTGAGGTCTTCTTGGGCGACGCCGGGGGAGCAGTTTCCACATAAAAAAAGAGTCTACGAGGAAGAACGCACTCTTGGAGTGTCCACCTGGCAGCAACGAGAGCGGAGGGTGAGCCCAGGCATTAACGATTTTTAGCGATTTTTTCACTTACAGTCGGGTGAACCACCGGGCGGGTTTCTGGCCCTTTCGCAACGGGATCGACGGCTTGCCGAGGTCATCGAGGAAAACCCACACGCACGCCGCGTTCGTGTAGTAGCTGCCCATGCGCGAGACTTCGACAGCCTTTGCGGCGTTGTCGTTCTGCGGGATGCACAAGACGTCCATCCAGATGTGGGTGAACTGCGGGGGCGCCATCGGGGTGGCGGGGTCGGCGGCACCAGCGGCGACCTGAGCATCGTGGTCCAGGACGGACGCGCCGCCAAAGTAGATGGCGCGAAGGGCGGCGTCGAGGATCTCGGGCGAGCAGCTCGGGACCGGCCACTTTGACTCGAATGGGGCGGTGGTTGTAGGCCCAGCGGCGGTGACGAGCGCGGGCGCGGCGGTCCACGCGAAGCTACCCTGCTGCGGCCACAGGTACGAGACGGCGGCGAAGGGCGGGGCTGAGGCCGCGTCGGCAAAATGCTCGAGCTTGTTGGTGCGGGTGTTGAGGAGAAGCATTGTTAACGTGTGAGTGAGTGAGTGTGTGAGTGATTGAGTGTGTGTGTGTGTGAGAACGTGTGTGTGAGCGTGTGTGTGTGTGTGGATCGGATCGATCTCGGCGCCCTTTCTTTGTCGTCTTTCCCGATCCGACAGTTGTATTTATACCATGTATTTCTTTCTGTTTTCTGTCTGTCTGTCTGTCTGTCTGTCTATCTGTCTGTCTGTCTGTCTGTCTGTCTGTCTCTCTGTCTGTCTGTGCGTGCCCTCTGTTGACTCCCGAACACTGTTTGTCTCTCTCTCTGTCCATTATATAAACCCTGCCAATGCGGCGCAGCCATAGTTCACACAACGCCCAGCGCGCAGCCACGAACGCGTCCTTTTCAGTGACAAGGAAAGAAAGAAACAAGCTGGAAAACAGAATCGACTGTGACCAATCGCGGCACGCGGCACGGGCGGGATGAAAGAGTAAGATATGGGAAGGCTACGCCTTACCACCTCGCCGCGAGATATGGATAATCCAGCTCCCCCAGAAGGGGAGCTGGATTAAACTTTTGTATTAGTGTTGCGCAACGATTGGTCAAGATTGAAAGGTTGTTCATGTCCAATCTTTGACACTTCTCCAGCCTCTTTTGTCCAGGTCTCCAAGATTCTCGCTCGCTGTACTTCTATACTTCTGATTGATCACCCCCAATTGGCACATGCTGCCCTCTCGCCCTCTGTCCAGCCAAAGCGGTTATACCTGCTGCAGGTAGCAGTGCTTTGGTCAAAAGGCCTCGCTGAGGCCAGGGGATCAGCACCGAGAGTCAACAGAACTGGGAACGTGGTGCGCGAGTGTGGCAGGCAAGTGCGGCTAGCACGGCTCCATTGCTTCAACTAAAACCCCTGAGCGAATTAATGATTGGCTCCCCTAATTCACTAATCAAAAAATGGGCCCTGAGGGATTCACGTGTAGGTTTAAATCCTCCAAGCTGCGCAGCTCGGAATTAAATACAACGTATTCTTCGGGCTGCTGCTGCTGCTGATGCTGCTTGTGCCGGTTAAACCAGACCGGCACCACAAGCGAGGGCGTGGGGAAATGCGGCTTCCCACACATACTGCACACATAGCGAATTGACTGTCCAGTCATCATCGCTTAACAATGGTACATAGGCATCTTCAGCCGAGTGGACCCTCAAGGCATCACTCATACGAAGAGGCCAGATTCCGGAATCGCTCAACCTCGGCTCATGCCAGGACGCCTGCGTGGCGCACGGCCAGGGTTCCGCCGTTAGCAGTTGGGTCCTTGTAAAGTCAGGGCTCCTGTCATTCTTGGCAAACCAGATTGAGTCCCACACCAGACTCCTGTTTGTGCAGTCATACACAGCCTTAATGTTCAAGTACACCACATGCATCTGGTGCTATTGCTGCAACTGAAGACATCCAAGTATCTCCAGCAGTCCAAAAGCATAGCAGGACTCGAACCTGCAATCTTTCGATCCGAAGTCGAACGCGGTAACCATTTCGCCATATGCCCACACCAAATCTTTGAAAGACTGTCATCATTCGCCTCCTGCTTGTTTCCTGTTTTTTTTTTTTGGTTGGTGTGTGTTCTGCCTTTTCATTTCACTCCCCACCCCCTTACCGTTCTGCAGGTGGCTAGTGTTCAAGAGGACCAATGGCAAGGGGATTAACAGCATGAAGGTGCAACAATCAGGATCCTGCCAATCAAACTGGACTCGAGCAAGAGACTTTGCCCACCGATGCTGTCTGTTGTAACTTGTGCTTGCTGTCAGTTTGGCATTTAGATAGCTAAAGGAAGGATAATGGTCAGTTGGGATTGGCAGGCCAAGTGTCCCACCCAGCAACCCAAGTGATTGCATTGCAAGTTTGCACTTTTTTTTTGCACGAGGAGAAAATTTTTTCAATCAATGTAGCACAAATCTGAGATAAATTTGAGTTTGATTTGAATTCGAATCGGACTTGAATCAAATGAATTCTCCAGTATAGAGTGATTTGAATTCAATTTGATTCAGGTTTTATAAGTAAAAAATCGAAATTCCATTTGATTTGGCGCAATTTGAGTGCAAAAACAGCCATTTGTCAGATTCAAATGTCTGGGAAATACATTTTTTCTTGTCATTTGGGTCTGGAAAGCAGAATCAAATCAAATCAAACCCAAATGGGGATCTGGTCTGTGGCAGACGCTCCTTGTAAAGTGCTTTGCAGCTGTCCATCACTGCTAGAAATCATTGTCAGCTCTGCTGCTGGCAAGCTTGTGGCATCAGGGAGATTGTTGCCCTCATTGCAGCATATGATGGCAAAATCAGAGAGAAAAGACACACCTGGCGCTTATGGCCCTGCTTTGGCAAGTGATGGTTTTGGTTTCCTGAGAGTGCCCTTTGGCACTTCGAGGGTGCAGGAACTTTGTCATGAGCATCTTCAGGTGTGTTTTTCCCCTTGTTTGTCTGGGGATCCAACTTCCAAGCTCTGCAGGAGACTTGCACAATGGAATGCCGAGCAACACCCCAGGGAGTCAGCAGCCAGGCAACATTCCACACAAATCTACAACCCTTATCGGTACCGGGTGGACTTGAACCACCAACCTTGCGGTGTGCTGCTGACCATGTCTAACAGCCGCACGCGCTAACCAGTTGCTCCACGGCAGCATATTGCAGTTTGGAGATGGTTGCCAATTGATCCAATTCTTTTCACACTTTCCCATTCAAGGAAGCGTTCAAAATGTGTGGCAGAGATTGCATATGACCATAGGATTGTTCGGTTTTGTGTTGACTCTCCATTCTCAAAATGGCATGCCACTGCAGACTCAGAGGCCAGGCTGCAGGGCAAAGTATGTAAATCAAACAAAGGACCACTCCCCAAAAGCTATTGGACTTCACGAAATGTAATGCGGTCAATTTTTCTGTCTGGACCCCTGCCATGCACCTGTGGCAGCAAAAAAGTGTCAGGCACCATTTGTAAATTTGCAGCACAAGGTGACCCAATGCTGGACCGTGTCTAATGACTGCAAATACCACAGTCTTTTGGGTAAAAGCACACGCTTGAAGGTCCAAATATCACTGATAACAGATAAAATGAGGTTTTGGCATAATAGTAGTATGCGCAAAGGATACCAAAATGAGGTTTTCTGTATCTGTTATCAGTTCAGACATATTAGATACATTCTGCAGGCTGCACTGTGCGAGAAAAAAAAATGTTAGTGTTGTCAGCATTTTGCCCAGTATGAAAACCTGCAGAGGCGTGAACCAATTTGGTGGGTCTGAAAAGCAAACAGTGCCTTCTCAAGGAAATTTGCTCTTTGGCAATTCGACACTGATACAGGGCGAAACGTCCTACGCTTCACTTTGAGACTGAAAACCTTAACAGACATTCACCTTTCCCTCATCGCACTGTAAATGCCCAAACTGCTGAATAGGGTCTAACACAAATCGAGTCATTTTCAATGTTTGATTTGATTTGATTTGATTTTCTGAATATAAATGACAATTTTCCCATGTTATTCGGCCATTTGATTCAGTAAATTTTCAATTTTTGGGCTGAACAGTCAGACATAAGAAAATTTTACTGATGATGGAATCGCTTTTGAATCAATCCCAAATGGTCATTCGAATCAAATGCAGGGGTTGTGTTTCATCCTACTGCTGTATCTGACAATGCCTCCCTAGATCAAGTTGCTCATGCCACAGAAACAGACCACGCCCGATGTGGGGGTCGAACCCACAGCCTTGTGATGGCTCACATGCACATGTCGCACATGCCGTAAGAGTCACACGCTCTACCGATTGAGCTAACCAGGCAACACACACTGCATTTTTCCGCCTAATTTGATCAGGAGAATAATCACAACTCCCTCCATTGGCCTGTTCTTGCGTCATCATATAGCCTTCCTGCGGAAAACTGAATAGTGATAGAGAGTGGACAAAATCTGTGTGCAGTGTCAGAGGCACCGTGCACTCCTCCTTGCTGCAGTACACGCAGCTGTTACTGCTTGCAATAGGCTCAAATGACACACGCAGACCCCTTGCTTCAGCTGGGAGCAATTCTACAGTGGCAGCAGTTGATGGAACCCACATTCTAAGTCTGACTGAACACTTGCACAGTGGTTGTTTGGAGCCACTTGGCTCAAGCTGACTGTTAAGCGTCTGCCTCCCATCTGTTACCTGTGCCCTAACTCTGTGTCCCTTTTGCTCACATGTTTGCAAAAATGAATGAAGCTCCCCCAATAGTTATAATCACTCCAGCTAATCACAAACATAGTAGAACCATTTTTGTTGATAATCCTTGGCTTCAAGGATTTGTAGAAGCTGAAGGATACTCTCATGTGTGTTATGAATCACCCTCTGGAAACCTCTGGAACCTTCTAGAACATTCCTTCATGGAACCTTCTGGAACCTTCTGGAACCTTCTGGAACCTTCTGGAACCTTCTAGAACATTCCTTCATGGAACCTTGTGGAACCTTCTGGAACCTTCTTTGCTTTCCTGACTTGTCTTGTTGTCATTGGTATCATTGGTATCATTGTATTACTAATTGCTCTTTCTGGAACTTTCTTTGAGTCTTGACAAGGAACACTCTCAAAAGGTATAAAAGGGGGATGGGGGACCTGTCCCATCCCTCAAGTGAATTATTGTTTCCAATACAATCATCACTCCTCTCAGTTCCTTCTCTGCCTTGCCTTGCCTTGTCCTGCCATGTTCCTGACATCATAATTCACTTCACCCTCTCCTACTACTCTCTGCCATCATGTCTGACCCAAACAACACCTTCCCTGATGCAACTGCCTTCCAAGCCTTGATGGACCAATTACAAGCCCTTTCAAGACAGACACACCAACCTCAAGAACAAGTCCTTCACCAGCAGCACCAGCTTCAACAACAACTTCACCAACAAGAACATCAAGCTCTTCCCCTGCCTCAAGCCAACCAAGCAAGAGAGCCCAAGGTTCCCAGCCTGTTATGAATCACCCTCTGGAAACCTCTGGAACCTTCTAGAACATTTCTTCATGGAACCTTCTGGAACCTTCTGGAACCTTCTAGAACATTCCTTCATGGAACCTTGTGGAACCTTGTGGAACCTTCTGGAACCTTCTTTGCTTTCCTGACTTGTCTTGTTGTCATTGGTATCATTGGTATCATTGTATTACTAATTGCTCTTTCTGGAACTTTCTTTGAGTCTTGACAAGGAACACTCTCAAAAGGTATAAAAGGGGGATGGGGGACCTGTCCCATCCCTCAAGTGAATTATTGTTTCCAATACAATCATCACTCCTCTCAGTTCCTTGTCTGCCTTGCCCTGTCCTGCCCTGTTCCTGACATCATAATTCACTTCACCCTCTCCCACTACTCTCTGCCATCATGTCTGACCCAAACAACACCTTCCCTGATGCAACTGCCTTCCAAGCCTTGATGGACCAATTACAAGCCCTCTCAAGACAGACACACCAACTTCAAGAACAAGTCCTTCACCAGCAGCACCAGCTTCAACAACAACTTCACCAACAAGAACATCAAGCTCTTCCCCTGCCTCAAGCCAACCAAGCAAGAGAGCCCAAGGTTCCCAGCCCTGACAAGTTCACTGGGCTGGCCAAAGACCTTAGGAACTTCATGGCCACTGTGGAGAATGTCATCCTTCTCCAACCTTCAAGATTTCCCAGTGAGCAAGTCAAGGTTCTTTTCACAAGCACCCTCCTGTCTGGTCAAGCTCAATCATGGTACAGATCTCTCCCAAGCACACCCACCACCCTGCAAGAGCTCTGGGAGGGGCTTACGCGTCTTGGACGGCAAGATCCAAGCTCAAGCATATCAAGCAAGGAAAGCAATCTTGTGTGGCCTACACCAACCAATTCAAGCAACTAGCCAAAGACTCTGGATACAATGATGCAGCTCTGATGGAGCTGTACCATGATGGTCTCCATGAGTCCATCCAAGACATGCTCTCCCAGTCTCTGCACATCCCTGAGACCTTGGAAGAGTACATTCTCCTTGCCATCAAGATTGACAACAGACTCTACTCCAAGAGGCTGAAGCATGCCAGCCTAAAACGTTACCCAGAGAAGCTCTGTGTTGTCTTCACATACCACTAGTTTGTAAGGTTTATTGCAATACAATAAATGCAAAATTCTCCAGTATTGGTTATCGATTTGGATCCTCAGTAAGGTCTCACACGAATCAGACAGGATTCGATGCCTGATTGGACTTGATTCGGGTTTTTGGTCTCAAATTGTTACTTTTAGCAAAGGCTCTGGCATTTAATTCGATAAAATGACCACTTTGTAGCTGAATGAATGACGTTAAATCAGCTGGATATCCAAAAATTTACTAATTAAAATTTTTCAAATTGAACTCAAATGGAAGATTTTGACAAGTTGAAGAAATCATTTATAACCAGATGCGAACAATGCCAAAGTCCCACCTGATTCGATTCATGGTAGATCCTGACCCTTAGTCATTTCCGCCACCCTCCAATTAACAGAGAACGACCACCAAGAGTGGGATCCAAAATGGCAATGGAGGGAGCGGCCAGACCTGGTTTCAATCCTATCCAACGACAACGGCAGGACTCGAACGTGCGCACCCAAAGAGTAACAGATTTCGAGTCTGTCGCCTTAACCGCTCGGCCACGTTGTCAGCAGGACCTCACAGTCATAATGACTTTATTTGCCTTATTGCTATGCAGCTGTTGGCAGAAAGTCCTCACCTGGAGTGAACTGTTGCGACAGCCAAAACAGAAGCCAAACATCCTGAGACAGACAACCGTAGAACTGCAACCCTGGTCTTTCTGGGAGACTAAGACACCCTGTTGCATCACCCTGATGAGGGCAAAACTCCATTGAGTATGTGAAGCAATGAAGGGGCCATGACTCTGGATCAATTCCTATCAACTTGTCAGTGTAAAGCACAATGACGTGGTGTGGTGTCTGGCCTGTGGAATGAAACCTTAGGAACCTTACCAAGTACTTGCACATCCCTTAAATACCATCAGGAGGGTACAAATGGGTTAGACAATCTTGAACACAGTACAACCCATTTGTGAATACTCCAACAATGGAGGCAGTGGGGTTCGAACCCACGGCATCTCGCATGCAAAGCGAGCTATCTACCACTGATATATACCCCCCTCATCTCTGAGGCTGAGCTTAAACAAATCACAGATAATCAAGTGCTTAAAACAAAGAAGCCCCGCTTAGAGTCTGTCAGGGTACTGGCCTGCTGCACCAACTGTCTGCTCCTACCATTCATAACAGAGTTTTCTTCTCTTTCTCTCCAAGTTGGGGAGAAGGACCACCCACAAACGCGCATCTCCACTTCCTTCCCTCATTCCACTCACTCACTCATAGTAGACTTTTTAGAGCATAGACTGGGAACCACTGGAAGGGGATGTGCTTGCATCAAATCCAGCCAAGTGTCTTACTGAAGGAGGTATACAGCAAAATCCATCAGTCAGAGATCCCTTGAGAGGGAGAGACTACAACTCACATTTGGCAATGCAGCTACTGGGCTAAATGTGCAGTGCACAATCAAGCAGGGTGGGATTCAAGCCCACGCCTCTGGAGAGACCAGAGCCTTAATCTGGTGCCTTAGGCAGTTACGCCAACTCAACCATCTTCCCATTGGACATGCAGCCAAGTGCTTAGGGTCCACTCTGGCAGCTACTGCACTTTGGTCTTGCTGTGCATGTGCTACTGCTTGTGAATCCCAGCAGTTGCACCCAATTTTGTTCAAATTTGATTCTTCAAGAGGCAAACTGTGAGCTAAGCACAGGCACTGTTGGCCATTGCAGGTATTGCAGGTGGGTCCCCTCCTCCTTGGGGGCAGCTTGCAGCAGTCCTTTGGGCTGCTTTGAACCTCCTCAAATATTTCAGTCCCAGTAGGTGCTCTGTGGCTTTGGTGGGGTCTGCGTGAACAAGGGCAAGGCCATAACAGGAAACTGATGAGGGGCAAATGCTTTATTCCACGCTGCCCCAGTGTGCATCTAGCACACACGAGCCTGTGTCTCGCAGCTGCTGCTCCCAGTCAGGTAATTGAACCCAGGCCTACCCTGTGACAGGGGTGATACTAGCCACTATACTTACTGGGACAGGTCAGACTGCTCCTGGGGAGACTACTTTTTTGTCTTGTGTGTGTGGCAAGATTCTTCAACTGAACAAAGAGTTGGGGACTTGCAGAGTTGCAGAGTTGTGGCAGAGTAGCACTGTGGCAGAGTAGCAGAGTGGCAGAACAAAGCAAATTCAGGGAGTTGCATTCCAGGGGACCAGGACTGCGCTACTTTTTGACTTTCAGGCTTATTTGAGCTGCCAAGTTGCGGAGTCTGGGAGCCCCAGACTCTCCAACTTGGCAACTCTGTTACTCTGCAGCTCTGCCACTCCTTGCCTCCACAGCTCTGCAACTCTGCAACTCTGCAACTGTGCAACTGTGCAACTCTGCTACCCTGCAACTCTGCTTTGCACTGCCAAGCTGTAAACCATCTGTGTGTCTGCAGAATTTGCGCCTCCATACCTGGAAAAGTCTGTATCCGCTGGAGTGGATCTCCTGGATATCCGAGATCTGGCTTTTTGGAGGCCAACCTTAGCTCTGAGTCTGTAATGTGCAGCCTCAGACCAAAGGGCTGGCTTGTGCTGTTGACAAATACTCTGAGTATATGGTGGAACAGAAACCTGGTGTAAACAGTTTTCCTCCTCCTCTGCTCAAGCAGATAATATGGGAGAGGTTTTTACCCTGTGCTGGGCACGCTTGCCTAGCAACTATAATAGCGTGCATATCATCATTATGTATCAATCATTCAAACTGAGGTTATTTGTCTTTCTCTCCAAGTTGTGGAGAACAACCACCCACAAACACACATCTCCACTTTATTCACTCCTTCCACTCCCTCACTCAGGGTAGGGAGACTGTTTACAAAGACTGTGTTAGAAATGTGCCATGAGTATCAGCCATCTGCTAGGAACATTACAGTTCTTGAGGAGGAAAACTACTTTGGCAATTTCCTTTTTCTCAGTGCGCAAGCTGTTTCTTGTTTTTTTATAACATGTCCCACGCAGAGGCACTCATCAGCCAAGCAAGGCACCTCAGCAAACTTTTGAATGTGACAGACAAAAGTCCTCCCTCTCACCAGAGCAACTTGTTACAGGTGAAATGAAGCAGGGGACTACCAAAAAGGACTGATTTTTTATTCTGCTAAGGTGGGACAAAGGGCAGATCTCTTCAAACATGGTACAATCAATTTTCTGCCAACAACGGAAATGCTGGTGTTTGATGCACAACCATGCGTTGCCTGGGCCCCTCAATATACCACCCCAGGCCGCACCCGGAATCGAACCGGGGTCCCCAGAATCAGAATCTGATGTGATAACCCCTACACTATGCAGCCACTACTCTGGAAATTGTATGCTCGGTAAAATCGCAATTTGTGTTTCTCCAGAGGCTGGTGCAATGTTGCTGATTAGGCTTGCCTGAGGAGAAGGTTACAGTAACTTGGAGGCCAATTTGAACAAAGTTGACCAGATTTCTTGAGTGGAATCAATCAAACTTTTGGGCCCGAAGCTGGCTGCAATTTGCTCCTGAATGAAAGGGATTTTGGTGCTTTGCCTAGACATATCCATCCGGCGGCCCATCAATGCAAACGAAGCCGATTAGTGCTAACGAAGCCCGACTGTGTCCCACAGAGGGTGGGGTCCCACAGCGTCCCCAACAGCGTTCCGACAGAGTCGGCGTCCACAACAGCGTTCCAACAGAGTCCATCAATTATGGCAATTGATTTTTTTGTCAATTTTTTCATTTTGTTATGGTTTTACATGAGGGCAAAAAAAAACTATGTCCACACTGCGTCCCACAGAGAGCCTCCCGACTGCGTCCCACAGACGGTGCAGTCCCACAGGGTCCATAATAGCGTTCCGACAGAGTCAGCGTCCATAACAGCGTTCCAACAGAGTCCATCAACAATGGCAATTGATTTTTTTTTCAATTTTTTCATTTTGTTATGGTTTGCGCCTCTCATCAGCTTTTCCACAGAGGGTGCCTCGCATCAGCGTTCCCACAGAGTCTGCGGTTTTCAGAAATTGATTTTTTTGTCAATTTTTTCATTTTGTTATGGTTTTACGTGAGGGCAAAAAAAAAACTATGTCCTCACTGCGTCCCACAGAGAGCGTTAAAGCCGCACAGCGTCCCACAGAGTCCCCTCTCCACAGCGTTCCGACAGACTCCCGAATCCTGCACTGCGTCCCACACAGAGTGCCCCCAACAGTGTTGCAATTGATTTTTTTTGTCAAATTTTTTCTTTTTGTTATGGTTTTATTTCACCACAGCATCCCCACAGAGTAACTGATTTTTGTCAATTTTTTAGGGCTTGGGTGGCAGGCCTACTGAGAGTGCCCCAACAGCGTTCCCACAGATAGCAGCCCTACTGTGTCCAACAGAGGGTGCCTCCCAACAGCGTTCCCACAGAGTCGGTCAATCATATTAATTCTTTTGTCAATTTTTTTATTTTGTTATTGTTTTGAGTGAGGGCAAAAAAAAACCCTGTCCACACTGCGTCCCACAGAGAGCGTCGCTGCACAGCGTCCTTCAATTACAGCGACTTTTTCTGTCAATATTTTCATTTTGCTACGGTTTTACATGAGGGCAAAAAAACTATGTATTGCGAGGGGGCGGACGCAGCGGGGACGAACGGTGGCAAACAATTGTATATGGACCGGCAAAGATGACAGATGACACAGCCAGCGACAGGCCCACGCTGCCAGCGTACAGCAAGAAGAACAGCGGCACAAATAGCAGGAACAGCATGATCGAGCTGCAGACTACCAGCAACGCGAAACGTCGGTCCTTGAACGCGGACCTTTGCGTGTAGTAAGTTCACAAGGAGCGCAAAGAGCCGCACAGCACGCACGTACCAATTCACTATCCGCTTCCCGCGCGCCCCGGCTCCGCCCGCAACTGAAGCACTGCCACTGCCAACGCGTTCACCAGCAGCGAGAGCAGCGCCACGCACCGCAGCGTCCAAGCCACGCTGACCGTCTCGAGCAGGTGCGCCGCCAGCACGTACACGGCGCCGCCAATCCCAGCGCCGGTGTAGACGTTGCTGGTTCTGTTGGGGCGGGGGGTTTGTTAGGTGGGGGAGAAAGAGAGGTATGATTGATGCGGCCCGGGGTGCGGGATTGCTTACGCGAGGTTCCACCGGCAGAGAAAGTACACAGACAGTAGCGTCGCGACGGCAAAGTAGAGCAGCCCAAGGCCAAGGCTGTACATGATTCCTATGTGTTTCTGTGTGAGGAAATAACTTTCATCGCGGAACCTCAAACACACACACCTTGCGTTACGATCAGCCCTGCCACGCTGGTTGGACAAAAGCTCACAAGCACCAGGCCTGCTGTCACGAGTGCAGTGCCGAGGAGGGCGACGCAGCGCTGAAAAAGCGAGGGAACCTGGCGGGTAAGGTCAGTCTCTTATCCAGCGGACAAAAGACCGGCCGCACGCTCTGTTTCTTACCAGGCCGTACGCGGTGATGAGCCACACACTGGGCAGCGCGATCATTGCCTTGATGCCTGCCTGCAGTGAGCCGATCCACGCCAGCGTCGACCCCAGTGCAACTCCGTCTGATACGAGGCGGTCCTGGAAGACGCCCCCTAACTGGCCACGCGTCTCGTGCGCCGTCTGGGAACGATTCAAATGCTGAGCATGTTCAAAAAAAGTGGGTGAGGATCAGCTACGATGGTGTGTTTGCGCCAGTGAGTTTGGTGTTTGTGTGTGGGGTCGAACCTTCTTTCCCGTCCAGCGGCTGGTCCATCTGGTCGAGATTGTCATGGCCGAGCCCGTGCACGTCATGCTAGTGGTGGTGGTTGCCTTCCCCAAACGACATGGCCTGGAACGCAGACAGCAATGACAATGATGACAAGGATGCGAGCCAAACAGTGCCATCCTGGCTGGTTCTCTGTGTGGTTGATGGCGGCGATGGCGGCGAAGAGGCAGTGGTGCTGGCGGCGGCGGCGGCTTGGTCGGGCATCTGGTGTCTGTGATAGAGAGACACAAAAAGAGACAATGAATGAAAGAAAAGAAAAAAAGAGAAAACAAGTACAGTGTCCGACGTTGGCAAACTTTGGTCTCATCAGTCTGTCACACTCAGCTACCACTGCCCATCAGCGGCGGTGGTGGCTGCGTCGTCGCAGCGGGACATGGGTAGTTGTGAGGGGAATAATGTGGAAAGGATAGGGAAGCGGAGTTGGGGGATGCGGGGCGGAAAACGCGACGGTGAGGACATGAAAAACAACTTCAGATTCGCTGGAAGGGGGGCATCCAGCAACCGGCGTCCGGAGCGGCGGGCACACCGTCGTTGTCATCGTTGTTGCTGTTGTTCTCGCTTGTCTTTGCGATCTTTGCATCGGGTTCCGCTGCCCTCGCCCCTGGTGTGGGGACGGCCTGCTGCTGCTGCTGCTGCGGTGGTGGCGACTGGGATGGAGTCCCCAACACGATCTCGCGCAGCTGGACAAGCTGCGATTCGAGGCCCGCGACACTCGGCCAGGTTCGCGGCTATGACAGGCATGACAATCGCTGTTGTTGTTCCTCTTTTTTTTTTCTTTTTTTTTCTATATAAACCGATATACGTGAGGGGAAAGGATGTGCCTTATTGCTCGAAGCTGGATGAAGAAATGGGCAACGAGGAGAAAAGGGGAAATGGGAAAAGAAAAACGGCGGGCTTCAAAGGGCACCTGCACTCTCACGAAACGCGCATCCATAGGTGGGGCGTCAGTGGAGTGAGCGGCGGCCCAACAGGAACGCGCACACAAGCGCTACCCGAGAGCCGATAACTGTGGGTGCCAAGAGCGACCCGAATTTCGACGGCTCGCCCTTTCCCCACCCCGTCTGTCTGCTGTTCGAGTCCATACGCAACTGGACCGCCACGAGGGTCAGTAACAGTGAGACTGCGCCGTCCGACGCAAGAGCCCTGCTATCATCCTGACTTTCTTCCGATGCTCCCATCAGTCCTATCGAAGCCAAAGAAAACCTGGCCGTCATGTTACCAGCGATGCTTCTGCTGGTGGATTCACCAGTAGCCGTACGAGACGATTGTCCTGTTAGTACCATCTGCCTTTGAGAATCAATCGATAGCATCACTCTCGCCCAACAGACGGCACGCGCCATCTCAACTGACTCACGCACGTCTGTATCGGATTCGAGGTGCACATGTACGAAAGCAGCAGCGCTTCGTCCTTTCTGAGCACGGCTACCCTCGGGTGACTTAAACCGAGCTTAGCGACAACCGCTGCCGTCAGCACTGCCAGGCTGTTGGTCGGACTCTGCACGTGAAGGACTTTGCCACTGTCGTAATCCTTCACTTTGAACGTGAACACTCATTGACGGGTGCACCCGCCTCGCATCTCACTCCAGGGCGAACCACGTCATTGCCTACACCAAAGAAGAGTGCGGTTACCGCACTGTGGCGTAGAGACTGTCCGCACAGTCGCCTGCAAGCCCGGCCAATTCCTTCGTGTTGCGGTGCCCGCCGTCAACCTGCTCGAGTACCACCCATGGTCCGTTGTCCGCACCACCAGCGACTTGGTCACGTTCCTGTTTGCCGAGAGCCACGGCGCCCCGACCCAGTGGACCGCCAAGGTCGCGGCCTTCCTCTATTCTGCGAACCCT
This sequence comes from Zopfochytrium polystomum, assembly GCA_025765615.1. NCBI lineage: Eukaryota > Fungi > Chytridiomycota > Chytridiomycetes > Chytridiales > Chytridiaceae > Zopfochytrium > Zopfochytrium polystomum. The sequence goes on from JAIVFJ010000056.1 coordinate 319,762, forward strand.
AACCCTTCTCAACCATTTGCCATCAAAATTGGTGGGCAAATAGGCGGGCAAATAGGCTGATTGCAGCACATCACAATCCATTAATCTTTTGGATTTGCTGCAGGGAGGACATATTTTTTGCGAACATCGAAGCTTGTGATATAGAACGGAAAATACTTTATCCAATCCTGAGCCACATTTGGCACATCTTGACAGAACTTTTTGGGGGTTCTGCAATGTCTCTCTATTTTTTCAGGCAAAATTCATAATACTTGATCCTTTTGTATTGATTGCAGATGTGCTACCGCTTTGGAAAGTCTGTTCATTTTGGAGCCATCCTCCTAAACTTGGCTGGTGCATGCATTATAACCCAACATGCACAACAGTTGTGAGCCTCGCACCAGCACCTATTTCTTGCAGGGTTTTGGCAGAGTTTCAGAGTTTATGACCTATCGCAAATCCATCATCCTTGTGATTCAATTGTGCTCAAATTTTGTGCGTGCATGTAGAATAATTGCATGTCACCATTGGTCCTGGGGGAATTAGCTCAAATGGTAGAGCGCTCGCTTAGCATGCGAGAGGCACGGGGATCGATACCCCGGTTCTCCACGTTCTTGGGCCCTTTTGGGGTGTCAGATCGAGTGCTTCTCCTCTGTGTGCATGAAGAAGTTTCAGCAGCACACAAGGCTAGGCGGCCCCCTTATGGTGCAAGGATTAATTGTGGTGGCACTGAGGTTGTTTTAGATGGTAATTGATGGTAATTGATGGTGGACTGCCAGTACCTATTCCTTCAGATCTCTGGTAGATTTTCCTTTGTGTGATCCAGGGATTCCCCATTCTTTCCCACCAGTTTCAATAGCAATCTTCAAGTGGTGCACAACACCTTGATTTTATTTTATTTTATTTTATTTTTATTTTTTCTTCCCCATTTTTTCCATTTTTTCCCTATTTTTTGTCCTCTGTTGGAACTGACAGCACGTTGGCACCAAAGGAGAAGTTCGTGCACCAAGCAGCCTAATGGTGCTTGCTGCTCAGAGATTAGGAGTGAGTGTTTGGGGTTGTTGATGAACATTGTGGACCAGCACAGCGTGTTCAAAAGGAGCAGGAATTTTAAGCTCATCAATGCCTTCTACCAGAATTGAACTGGTGACCTTCTCCTTCCACTTAGGAATGCTGTGCTACTAGGGAGACGCTCTGCCAACTGAGCCAAGAAGGCACGTTGAATTGTTTTACTTTGTTCACAGCTGGAAAGAAAAAATTTTTTTATTAAATTTTTTTTTTTCTTTTTCTTAAGCTGTTGTTCTTGAACATCGAAATGGATGTGGAAGACAGTCTTAGGTTCAATCACAGACATGGCACTACTCAATCTCAGTACAATCATTTGATTTTGTTTTTTCAGTTAGGATTGGGTCAGATCAGATTGGACTGCTTGGAGTTGCAGACTTGAAACTGCACTCAGGCAGGACAAAAGTGACTGCAGCACAAGTCATACCCCAATGGCTGATTTTGCATGGCTTCTGCAGTGTATCAATTAATTAAGATTTGAATATCATCCAATGTGATTGACTTGGGGCTGTGGTGTGACTGAACACAAACAACAAACACATCTCATATCAAAATGGCTTGATTAGATTTGATCCCGATTCTGAATCACATCCAAACTCTCAATTTGCGTGGCCTGGCTCAATTTGTTTGTGCAGGACTTATCACACTATGTCCCTCCCGAGCCCCAACAATGCATTCCAGGCGCTTTCTTTGTTGCACCCTTTTGAGAAATTGGGTGTTTCCCCACGTGTTTTGCATGTCTTCACTTTTGTGTTTCTTGTTTTTGGTGGGGTTTTTGCTTTATTGTATTTTGAGCACAGAGAGCATCCTTGTCAGTTGGTTCTTTGCAAGCAGCCACACAGCAGCTGCTGTCCACCACGTTTGGTCAAAGCTGCACAGTCCATCCACCTGATCTTTCTCATCCCTTTGCCACCAGCTAGGCCCTATTGTTGCACACAGTTTTGCGGTGGGGTTGCACACCAATTGTCTGCCAGGTGTAAGTTGTCCTGTGAGACTTCCACACTGCTTTCACAGAAGTGAAGTGAATTGCATACACCTTGAAGGAAAATGTTGCGCTCTCAGGCTCTGCTGCATTTTCAGCATATTAGACGGAACTGACTGCTTAGCAAAAAGAGGCACAAGACAGACCAGAACCTATTGTGACTGTCTTTTATTGTTCTACATGATGGCTGGGGAGTGTGAGTCACTGCCAATGCAGACCTGGGCGCTGGCTTGTCTGTTTACAAATACTTCGAATACATGGTGGAACAGGAAATCCAGTGTAAACAGTTTTCCTCCTCCTCTGCCCAAGCAGACAATATAGGAGAAGTTTTTACCATGCGCCTCTCATGCTCGCCTAGCAACTATTAGAGTTTGCATATCATCAACATGTATCAATTGTTCATAATAGAGTTTTTCTCTTTCTCTCCAAGTTGGGGAGAAGAACCACCCACAAACACACATCTCCACTTCATTCACTCCTTCTACTCCCTCACACAGAGTAGACTGTTAACACAGCAGAAACACTCAGGGTGGAACAATTTAAACCAAAAGTGCAAACAGCCAAACAAGCTTAACGTACCCTTCAGTCCTGCTCCTGCTTTGTCGAAAAAGGCAGGACTCAAACCTGTGCACCCAGAGAGTAACAGATTTTGAGTCTGTCACCTTAACCCAGGTGGTGACAAGGAACAATGGGTGCAAAAACAAGATTGTGTCCTCAGTAAGGCTGCAAACCGCCAATGCGGTTGGCCAACATCTGCACTCTCCACTCTGCAGGATGGCAAGTCTGCGGTGGCAGAGGGCCACACACATCTGTATTTGTGGGTCGCAGAGACCTAATTTTTGAAGAATCTGCCCCAAAATTGTGCAGGTAATGCACTTCTCCGCATTCTCCACATCACAAAGAGCATTTTTGGGCCAAAGCATTTGCAGTTGCTGGGCAGTTTTTCATGGAAGTCTGCTTGAGTCTGGGGGGCACAGCCTTCGTCCTCCTTTAATTGGGAGTGGGGTGGTTCAGCAATTGGTTCGAGGATTTCACTGATTAATTCATGTGTCACCTTCACTTCTTGCAATGCTCAATGACAGAACATTGCTCTTTTGCCACCACCCTAGCCTAGCCTTTCCTGCTCAGCAACATTATCATCAAACGTGGGAAGGGGTTAGTGGTAACCTCTGCTGCTCTGCCAGAGGGGAATTGCTGCATCACAAGCAGAAAGCCAAGTGTCCAACAACATTAGCAATTCATCGCCTTGCACCACAAGTTGCTGGCATGCTTGGCATCAAATTAGAGGACAACGCATGCAGGGGTGGTGCACTGTGGGCAGAATAGGTGGTTGCTGTTTCAGGTACTTTGGAGTCAGAGGTGAGAATTCTCCCTCCAAGCGCGAGGCTTTGCTCCTGGAGGGGCAAGCTCACATGACCCTGATTATGGCTTTTTTCATTCATTCTCCTGTTCCCAACTGTTTTGGTTTAGGAATAGGTGAGCAGTTGCTCTGTAGGGTTTAACTCTGGCTAGATCCGCAATTTGACTCAATTTATTTTCCAGCTAGATGCGGAAAAACTTTTTTTTTCTCACTCGTTTCACACCTTTTCTCAATGTCATTTGCAAATCAATAAAGAAAAATATAATTTTTTATGTTTTCTTCTTTTGTATTGAAAACAAAGTGCATTTGTGGTGGTGAGAAAACAAGAGGTTTTCAGTACAGCGCTGTAAGTTTTTAACCACAAATCACGAATATTTGCAACACGCCTGACATTTGATTGGCCAAATTGCGCCAAATGGAAAAGAAATTACCAGAGAAGAGTTTTGAATCAAAGAGAAACAGCTTATTCAGCAAAAAAACCATCTGATTTGATTTGATTCAATTTTTTGAATCAGACCCAAATCGGACCTTGTTTGGATTTGATTTGAGCAGTGTTAAGCCTTATCACTCTCTAAAGTGGGAGAGATGAGGGATGGGTGAGCCACCCACTTTCATCCTTTCTCTCTCCCTTCTTCCCTTTGTCTCTCTCTTTCTCTCTCTGTAATTTCTGATTTGTGGTGGTGGGGAAGCAGATGAAAATGAGCAAAGCACAACTGCTGTGTGTGGGACTGAATGAACTGGTCCTGTGTAGCGCTGCTGTCTCATCCCTTCGTGCCCAATTGGTGGGAACACACTAGCAATGGAGAATTTGACACACAACACATGAGGCCTGAGGAGGAGCTTGCAAAGAGGGGTAACTCAAACATCACCAGCAAGCAAAGCTCCATTTCCCTAAAAATAAAAAAAAAAATAAATAAAAAAAAAACAACAGTAAGGGGTGACAAGAATTCTTGAATTGTGTGGCACAGCACAGGGACTTATAGCTCAGTGGTAGAGCGGTCGACTGCAGATCGACAGGTCGCCGGATCAACCCCGGCTGGGTCCTCTTCTCTCCTGGCGCCTGTACTCCCAGGGGGAATCATTTCAATGTCAGCAGGTTGACACCCAAAAGGTGTGAAAGTGAGAGCCACAGGCCGTTCACCACTGGAAGGCCTGAGCAGGATGTGTTCCACACCATGATGAAGATGGACTCAATGGTCCTTGTGCCAAGTGATGAAGCCAACAAAAAAGATATGAACCTGTTTGTTGAAGCCACCCTGTCCAAGTCATTTCCTGGTGGTGTGCTGAGTCCAGATGATGTGAAGACAGTGTCTGCTGAGATCTATGAGAGGTCCTCTGGCATTTTCCAGTTTGCTTGCCTTGCCTGTGCTGAGCTGGCCCAAGTTCTGTTGGAGTTTGCACACATTACCTACACCTTTTAAGATCCTCTAACCTGTCTTCAAGAGAAACGATAAGTTAAGATGGCATAGGGACTGATCCAAGTGTCATCTACACTTTCTCAATCTCTGACACTGTACGAGTGCTTAGAGGTGGTTTCAATCCCCAGTCTGGGTAGACCACATCAGTGTGCTTCACTCTTGCAATTTGATAGGAATGATTATAGGAGCTTGACAGGGAGCCTGACTTACTTCTTTGCACACATAACTCCATGGAAGTTCTGGCCAAATCAGCGTGATGCAACAATGATGTCATGCCTGCCTCCTGACTCCTCAAAGTCTAAACTCTATCTCTCAGAGCTAAAAGGCTATCACCAGAGTCTGATTCCTGAGACCACCTGCAGTATAAAAGGGGGAGCCCCAGCAGCTCCAGAGAAGCATCATCCCAGATCCTGATCACATCTGCCTGCTCTCTCTCTTCCCTCAAATACAACAAACAAAACCCATTATTCTTATCTGAGTCAACATACCCTCTACCTTGACCTGCGAAGCTCTTCAAGTTCTACCTCAGGTCGATACCTCGCTCGTATAGGGCGCTTCGCTCTTACAAGAAAAGGGTGTGCTCTGCACTCTAAACAAGACCAATCTGTCTGAGAGCATCGGCTCTCCATCTACTTTGGCAACAAAGGGCGCTTCGCTCTTAACAAGAGAAGGGCTCACGCTCTAAACAAGCTTTATCGCTCCACGCCGACTCAAGTCTGTTGGTGCCCTTCTGACATGCCAGGCGCAATCACCAACAAGTTCCAGCAGACAAAATTGTCAGCACTGTCAAAGGATTTGGAGCTGGTATTGATGGGGTGTATGAGCAGTTTTTCAGATCCAGCAAGGTCAACACCAACAACTTTCGACTTGTGATGAAGGTTGTTCTTGCTGCGAAGGAACCCATACCCCAAGATGTCATTGCTGAGCTCCTGGGTGTTGCACCTCATGTGGTTGGCCAAGTTCTTGTTGAGGCAAGTATCAATTCATATTCAATTTGATTTTTATTGCCAAGACCTAACAATATTGCAGATTCATCGTATTCTGGATGTCAGTGACCATGGCAAGGTCAAAGTGATGCACAAGATTCTCTCAGATCACCTTATTTCAAGCACAAGATGTTCAGACCACCAGTTCTTCATTGATATTTTGGAAGCAAGAAACGAAATAGCTCAGTCCTGTTTGAGGATTATGCTGCAACACTGTCAATCTGTTGAAAACAAGTATGAAGCCCTGAATGGGACTGCTGGGTTCATCCCTGAGAATACCGCAGCCCAGTATGCCTTCAAGTTTTGGTTTGATCACCTAGATGAAGCTGGGTGTGATGTGGTTTCCAGTTGGGCTGGGTGGAAGGAGTTTGCTGATATGGACAAGTTTGGGCCTGCAGCGCTTTGTGTGGGAATCATGTGGAAGTCTGAATGGCTTGTTCAGAGTGTTCTAGCTGCAGGAGATGGCAAGATACTTGTCACAAGGGCCAAGCAACTAAGAGTCTTTTCTTCCAACCTGCTGTATGAGGCTGCAAGGAGAGGATTGACGTCAGCATGCAGATCTTTCATTGAGGAAGGAGGTGAAGATGTTAATTCCAGAGGCAATAGTCGGGGTGATAAGATGCAATATGGTGAAGTGAACAGGACCCCTTTAATGGTTGCAGCAATGAACGGACATTCGCATGCTGTCCTTGCCCTTTTGAGGTTGGGGGCAGACCACAACCTTGTTGATGCAGACGGATGGACAGCCTCCCGTTATGGCTGCACAGCTACTTTTGAAAAATGGATGGATGAATTGCAAAAATCTGTAAGTGTGCAAATTTTTTAATGGCTGATTGAATTCTCACAAACAACAACAGACAAATACAGATCCTAAATGGCATGTTTTTGAAAGCATTCATGATGAACAGCAGCTTCATAAATTGTTTCTTGCAAACAGCAGCAGCCTTGGTGAAGTTGACTCGACTGGGGGTACGCCACTCCATGTTGCCTCGGAAAAGGGCCATTTGGAAGTTGTCAAATGGTTGGTGCAGCAGGGTGCCACAGTGGATGTTGAGAACAAGGACAAGGCAACACCACTCCACTTTGCATCTCAGAACGGCCATTTGGAAGTTGTGAAGTGGTTGGTGCAGCAGGGTGCCACTGTGGATGCTGAGACCAACAACAAGGCAACACCACTCTACATTGCATCTCAGAATGGCCATTTGGAAGTTGTGAAGTGGTTGGTGCAGCAGGGTGCCACAGTGGATGCTGAGACCAACAACAAGTGGACACCACTCCACATTGCATCTCATAACGGCCATTTGGAAGTTGTGAAGTGGTTGGTGCAGCAAGGTGCCTCTGTGGAGGATGCGATAAATTTTTTTTAATAAGTGTCAAGAAAATAAAATTTTAGAAATAATGTCCAAAAAGTAATGAAAAATATAATGTCAAAAAAGTTTTAAATTAGAAGTGATATTAAAGTTTTTTATGGACTGTTTCGCGAGATTTTAGAGTATTTTCATCATATTTATGGAAATCTTTTCTAATTTTTCTAATTATTTGACTTTTTTTTATCCCTAATCCTAATTTCTTGTCTTCTTTTCTAATAATGTGACATAAATATGGTGTATATTTTGAATTAAAATTGTGTAATATATATTTATCGATTGAAATGTATATTACATCGGCAGCTAATGTCTTTTTTTAACATTTCTAGCCTAATTTATGGTCACAAAATATTTGACAAAGTGTGTAATATATATTTATCGACTAAAATGTATATTACATCACCACTAAAAATTGTATTCTGAATATCACATCCTAATTTGTGTCACATTTCATCAGCTCTTCACATGAAACAAATAATATGTTTTTTTTCTAAAAAATTTTCATATATATTTTTCCAATATTTTCTTTCTAATTTCTGATACATTTCATTAGCTTTTCTCTAATATTTCCTTATTTGATTTCATTGTTTCGAATGGAACCCGTCGAACAGACTTTCCTGACTATTTCCTTTTTTGGAAATTATCCCTAATCCTAACATGAACATGTCGAACAAACTTCTCAACTTCTCATTTTGCGATTCAATGAATAAATTGTAATATATCAAAGATAATTTCAAACCAATTTAATATGTTATTTTTTTTGTCCTCATTATTTATTCTTGAGTGAGGTGATTTTCTTGACACTTATTAAAAAAAATTTATCGCAGCCTATGGATGGCGAAAGGGACCGGATAAATTTTTTTTAATCGCTGTCCCCTAATTGCTTCTTTCTTATTATTGGTTTTTTAGCATTCTCTTTTCTTTCTATTGTGTTTGTCTCATCGAACTCCACTATGCACTTTGTGTTAAACTCTTTACCATAACATATATATAACACTTCTGTCTGCTCCTTTTTCATGCTTTCTTTTAGCACTTTTAGCATTATTCTCTCCCCTCTCTTTTTGGAAATTTTTTGTTTTCGTGCATCTACATTATATCTTATAAACACTACTGGCTTTTCGGGTGTCCGCCGTCGTCGTCCGGGCCGCGGCGGCACGCACGGAGCAGGAGGCGCAGCACCAAACAACCTTGGACAACGCGTGCTTGTTGGTTTGTTTGTTTGTCTGATTTCCCCCTGTTGTTGTTGTTGTTGTTGTTGGACGACGACGGCGACGATCCTCACGGTGCATGCATGCATGCACCTTTTTTTTTTTTTTTTTTTTTTTTTTTTTTTTTTTTTCCCGTCGTAGTGGCTGCACAGCAGCATGGGAAGTGACACCATTTCCCGACACAGCTGGTTAGACAGAAAACCCGAAACTTCAGGTGCATTGGTGAGTCGTCCCCATGCAGACACCAAACCAATGTCTGTCGTCGTCGCTTCGTCGCTTCGACGGCAAAATGCACTGCTTTGCCACAAAGAGCTAAGAGCTGACCTGGCAATCAGAGTCATATGCACCACCATTGGGCAGAAAGGCGCGTCGCATTGCGTCCCATTGTCCATTTTGAAGCCAACGTAGTCAACACACACGCGCCGCGTGGCTAGTCTGGGTCAGACCTGCCCCCATCTGCATTTACATGTCACGGCAGCCGCGGCTTTGCGTTGTCTTTCACTCCATGGGGAGTCGGGGAGCAACCGCTCCCGCCAGTACCCCATCGCGCGTGCGAAAACGGTTGTTTGACGCGTGACGCCTTTCCCCGCGCCGCTGGCGATACTTGCGTGTGGGCTTACACCACCACCGTATTGCCGCCCAGACTAGCATCCTTTCCGTTGGTCACGCAGCATCGCCGGCCTCGGTCTACTTCCACCTGTCTACATCGGCCTTTCGGCGCGCGCGGGCTGAGGCACCTTTGCACTGTGTGATTGCCGAATTGGGGGGTGGCTGTGTGAGTGTGAGCGGGTGTGTGGGTGGGAGTGCGAGTAATGAGTGTGTGTGTGTGTGTGTGTGTATGTGCGAGCGTGCTTCGCCCTCCCTTTCCCGTTTTGTGTCTTGCCTGGAACTTTGTCCAAAAAAGGAAAAATTCAAAAATTCTGACACACACATCTCCCTCTGCCTCTCTCCATTCCTTCTCACCTGCGCAATGAAACAAGCGCAGCGCAAGGATCTACTTCGCGCGTTCATCGCAAGGGTTCGTTCGGGTTGACGCGAGACAAGGCTGTTGTCGCTGTCAGTGGCTTTTGCGCGTTTGCGCTGTCGATGATCTTCGCTTGCGCCACGCTTTACAGACAAGGCGCATTGGATTGAGGCTCACACTTTCTGTCCTGCGAAATGCCACGTAAACGCAAGGCACTGACAATTTGTTAAAACCAGAACTGCAAGAATTTTCACTGCACAAAATAGACGAAGCAGGAAACAAAAAACGACCACAACCGACAAAAAAAAAAGGTGCTCATGTTACAGAGAGAGAAAAGCATCACAACGGACTGAATGAGCCAATCCTCCTATCGCTACTTCTTGCGACTACCACCGTACATATCCTGTAAATTCTCCTTTACAATCATATTCATAACATCCTGACTTTCTTACTGTCTTATCATGTACAAATTTGTAGGCTGCTTCTGTTAATAGTCTATACACTCGCATTTCTTTTTTCCCTGTCCTTTTGCAACATTTTTCACATGCTTTTGACCATTCCTCCCTCTCTCCTTCCATCTCTGCTCCACATTTTATACACCCCGTTGTTAACTCTATGTTCTCCATTTATACTTCTGACTAACACTATATATTTTCTTCCTCTCCGCGCTCCATATTTAAAGCTTATTTCATTGCAATTTTTGACCACTAATGCTATCTGTGGACCTTCTTCAACTCATTGAGAATATGTCTCAGCGTGACCTTGTTCGCCTCCATCTTCATGTTTCTTCTAAAATAGACGATCTTAAGAAAAACAATTTAAGTGCTCTTCATTCCACTATTTATGCTGTTAAAAACTTGGAAAAGCTTAATGAACGTCAAAAGAAGTTCTACCAACGTAATCCTCGCAAGAAACCATCTGAAATACCTTCTCACACTTTGTTAGATACATTTGTCAATTAAAAAGTACCTAACCCACCACATATAATATATCAAAATTTTTCAAAAAAGTTTTAATATATTATTTCACACAATCATTTTTAGCTGGTAGTGCTTCTTTGGGAAACCCGTTGAACAGATGTCCATACATTCTATTTTATTCCGCAAACATATTATATGAAATTTTTTTGAATATTTTTCATACATTATTTTTTTATTCAGCAGATTTTTTAATAATCAACTCAAATTTATTTTATTGCCACTCATTTTTAATTGTTCCATTTTATTTTTTGACCCTTTTTATCGACCCGTTAAATCATAATTTATGTATTTCACACCCATGTTTTATCGACTCGTTTCACTTTGTTCCATTTCTGTTTTGAGTATTTCTTATCGACTTAATTAGTAGAATTTTTCGTATTACATCACCATATTTTATCGACTTGTTTTTAATTGTTCCATTTTTATTTTTGACTTTTTTTATCGACTCTTTTCATTTATGTTTTTCAAACTTCACTGACACATTCATAGTCATAAAAATGGTTGTTCCAAAAATGTAGTTTTTATCCACTTGTGTCAAAATTTTTGATAAGCCTTATTTATAAAAACTTTTGATTTTTCTATACAAAAATCTCTTTCCAAAAAACTCTCTTGAGTCGATAAAAAACAACATTTTGGAACATTTTAATTTATGACACGTTTTGTGATACCTCTATTGATTTTTTTTTTTAAAGTTGAGTCGATAAAAACACTCAAAAAACATTTTGGAACATTTTAATTTTAAAAGTCTTCAGGAGTCATAATGTCTTCTTCACAAATTTTTAATCTAACACCTATCCATCCCATGCCAACTTTTTCTGATTTTCTAATTTTTTTGGCTTTCCAATCCACACTACTCCCCCACTTATCAGTAAACACTCTTTCTAATGCTTTTTGAACCACACTCATCTTCACTCTTGTGTCATTCATATGGAAATGTACATCTTTAACAAATAGTTTCACATCATTGATTTTTTTGTCGTTCGGGTCTACTCTTTCTAAATTGTCATTAACCCAATTTGCGTATAAATCGTTTTCATTCTTGTATCTCAATGTTCTTGACATTACTTCTTCTGGAACAGGAACTTTTTTGTCCAAGTATTCTATTAATATGTTCATAAGGGCTTGTCTCCAAGTTACATCATCTTTAATTTTATCATTGAGATCCTCATCAATTTTGAATTCATTAGGATTGTTAGGATCTGGATTATCAACAAACTTGCTCGTAAATTCAACAACTCTTACTCTTCTGAAAATTGCAGAATCTTCTCCACATATATCAGGTAATTTATTACAGGCCAAGAATAACTTTGCATGAAGTTCCATGTTTTCTTGTGGTTTAAATAGTTGTCTAACTGCCAATACATCACCTCCCGAAATTTGTTTGATTACACCCCCATTTATTCTATCGTTTTCTTCAGGTTCACTCATACATGCAAATCTCATATCCTTAAGTGCAACCAAGTGTGGTGTTGCAGCTCCAGCATTCCCCTTAATTTTTGTGATAGCACTTGGATCCAATGCGTAACCAAATTCTCCTATCGTAAATTTCATTAAATTTAAAAGTTGTGATTTTCCATTTGATCCCCCTGGACCAATCATAAATATAATCCTTCTATTTCCTATTCTAGGATTTAAACAATCACTCATACGTTTTAGCATGTACTCTCTAATTTTTTCATTTGGAATTATTTGCTTAATAACTTTCATAACTTTTCTTGTATCTACATCAGGATTATATTCATACCCAGTTGACATTGTGAAAAAATCATCATGTCGTGATTCTCTGAATAGTTTCAATTTCATATCATATGTTCCATTTGTAAATGGTATTAAGTCTTTGTTTTTATTTAACTTATTGTAAAATGCTTCCTCTTTATCATATAATTCATTTTCCAAAATTTTCCTAATATTCGATTTATAACCATATGATCAGGGTTACGGTAGGGTTAGGGTCAGGGTTAGGATTAGGGTTAGGGTTAGGGTTAGAGTAAGGATAGGGCTAGGATTAGGTTTGGGGGTAGG